>JABTXL010000730.1:5496284-5531587 GCA_025134845.1 Neodon shergylaensis | reverse complement strand
AGAGAGAGAGAGAGAGAGAGAGAGAGAGAGAGAGAGAGAGTAGGTGGAGTCAAGGAGACACCATGTAGCAGCTGAAGGAGAAAGACGCTGGAATGCCAGAAACTTACCAGTAGGCCACAGCCTCATGGCGATACACAGATTAATAGAAATGGGTTAATTTAAGATGTAAGAGCTAACTAGAAATATGCCCGAGACATTGGCCAAACAGCAGTGTAATTAATATAGTTTCTGTGTGACTATTCAGGTCTGGGAGGCCGGGAAACAAGTGAGCAGTCTCCGACCACAGAGCTCACTTAGACTTCCTGGTTAGGACCTCCGCTTCCTGGCAGTGCTGAATGGGATAGAGGGTTGAGAGCAAGGAAGAGGAAGAAGTTGTAGCTTGGGAGAACTACAGAGTTGCTCTGTTATCTGAACATGAAATCAATCCCAAATCAAAACAGTGGCCAAAGCAGATTGTAAAGGAGGATGGTACCCATTAAGTCTTCTTTGGTCCAATGGCTCTGTTCCCTAGGGTTATCTGCCACAGAAGAATGAATTGGGATCTTCTCCCCTGTGGTGGAAGTTTACTATAAAGTTATATTAATACACAAATTCACAAAGAGAATTTACATGATTTTCCAAACCAAATTAATCCTTAATTTACTGCCTTACAGCTATTTGAGCCAAAAGATCATATTGCATTTTAAACAATACAAACTCACTGTCTTTCTCAATCTTAATTTACATAAGAAAGGCATCTTGCTCTCAGCCAAATGGAGCAAATCAAGTCCTCCTGTAACTTCTCTCCTCCAACCAACAACTTTGAATATTCTCAGTGCCATTTTCAGTTCTACAGATAATCTGCCATAGCCAACATTCTTTCTTTCTTGATTTTTTCCATATAGTATATTTTGATTATAATTTTCCCCTTCCCAAAATCCTCCCAGATTCTCCTCACCTCCCTACCCACCCAACTTTATCTTTTTCCTCATCTCTCTCTTTTAAACAAACACACAAACAAACAAATAACACATACACAGACCCCACAAAAATGGAAATCAAACAAGCGAAAGACCAATAATACAAAAAAATGTCTAAGCAAAGCAAAATGAAACAAAAAGTCTACAAAAATACTATTGAGTTTGTTTCGGGTTGGCCAACTATGCCTAGGCGTGAGGCCTGCCCTGAATATAATTAATATACCCAGTGAGACTCAATTGGAGTAAACTGATTTTTCCTTTGCCATCAGGTATCACCCACTCTCAGTGCTGGGACCCTATCTGTCTTGAGCCTGTACAGGCCTTGTGGGTGCCCCCAGTATTTGTGAGTTCATGTGTACACCAGCCCTGTTGTCTAGAATACACTGTTTTCTTGGAGTTAGCCATCACCTTTGGTTCTTAAAATCTTTCTGCCTCCTCTTCTGCATAGATCCCTGAGCTTTGAAGGGAGGGCTTTGATGAAGACATCACACTTAGAACTGAGTGCTTCAATGTCTCTTACACTATGCACATGGTCCAGTTGCAGGCTCTGTGTTAATTTCAGTGTAAAGAAGCTTCTCTGATGAGGTCAGAGCCAGGCACCACTCTATGGGCATGTCATTAGGGATCATTTTATCATTATATTCCTATAACAGAATGATAGTATTAGATTGCTCCTAGGCCTACAACTTACCTAGTCTCAGGTTCTTGGCCCCTTTAGCAGTGTCAGGGATGAGTTCCATGTCATGGGATGGGCCATAAATCCACCAGAAAGTGGTTGGTTATTCTTATAACATCTGTGCCACTATTGCACTGGTGTATCTTGTAGGCAAGTCACTAAAATAGGCCAAGAGGTTTATAGCTGAGGATACTGACTACTACTGATTATTTCTCCTCTGATAGTATGCAGAGTACCTTCCAGTACCATGAATACTAGTCAGTAGGGGTGAAGGCTTTAGTTAGACACCAGCTGGACTTCTCCATATTTGATGACATATGTGTTGTCTTTGGCAGTAGATGGCCAAGGTTATTCTTCGCCTTTCTCTTAGGCCTCTAGACATTTTGCTGATCTAGAAAAAGTAATAGACTTTCTCAGAAAAAGGCAAGGGCACAGGACAGAGCACTCCCAGAAATACCAACATAATTTGAATACCACATTTTAAATTTTTTCTTGGTACTTATTATTATGTATATACATGCACAACACACATGTGGAGGTCAGAGGGTAACTTGTAAGCCTCAGTTCTCTCCTTCCACACAGGGATTCCTAAGATCAAACTCAGTTGACTAGACTTCAAGGCAGCACCTTTTCCAGCCAAGCCTCTTTGGCCTGGAAGAATACCATATTCTTAAGCAATCACTGAATCTAACCCCCGCCCCCATTACCTACAAATGTAAGTCTGGGATCTGGATGATGGCTTAGTCATTAGAATCTCTGTCCTGCAAGCATAAAGGACCTGAGTTTGGGTCCCCAGAACCCACGTAAAAGCCAGGTATAGTAGTTTAACTCCAGAAGGGAAGAGGGGTACACACGTGCATGATCACCCCTATGTATCCATACACCACACACACAGGGGTAAGGCTGAGGGAGGTTAAATAAGAGGCTCAGAATATATGGCTACTGAATATATGCAAAGTCACACAACAGAGATGCGAATAAAAGTAACTTCTCAAAGGTGTATGTCCCCACCCGCGTGCCCTACCACAGACACTCTCGGGTACAGGCTGCTGCCTGTGGACCATTTCCTCTTCATACACATTAGCTTGGTATCCGTGTGTTCTGATTTCTTTGTCAGGAAAATCAATGTTTTGTGTCCCCATTTCCACAACAGTTTCAGGGTTCTGACTTAAGCAAAATAAGGACTTTGCCACTTCTCCTAAACCAGAAGCCCTAGCTGGACACACATATTAATTCAACAATGGGACTACAGACACAAGCACAGGCAGAGTTCTTGTCTATTGTATTTGAAACCAAAGAATGGAATTGTGCTTGTTTGTGTCTATGGAGAGTTATTCCTTATATAATGGCCATCCTGCCTCTGACCCAGAAAGGAACTATACCTCATGACCTGCTTATTATAAGTCCAGTGTATGGCTAGTTACGGTGCCCACCTCCCTAAATGTTCTACAACCCACTAAATGCTATCCAGTCCCTTTGACTTACTCTGTGTGGCACTTATTGCATGCAAAGAACTCAATGTTTCCACTGGAGAACTTATTACTACAAGATAATGATGGATCATGAACTGGGGGCTGGGTTGCTAAAGGTGCATTCTTAGCTTCTCTGTTCAATGGCATGCCCCTAATAATGTGGTGTTTGCCAGTTTGTGTCCTGATGACCATCCTTCTCTTCCTCTCTGTCATCCTCCCATGGTGGATCTATTGTCTGTTAAGGATGAAATGACAGCTAAGTTGCAGGGGACAGTAAGGAAGGTGATATTTTTAGCAACAAAATGACTGTGGTGTAAAACGAAATAGTAGCAATGATAATTAGAGAGAATTGAAGTAAAGTCATTTGTTTTTATGTTTTATTTTTCTTTTGACTCTTTTCAGCCGTACTTCTGAGGCAAAAACAAGTCAGACAAATAAAAAACGAAACATGATCTGTTGCAAGGAGATGGTTGTCTCTTCAAACAACATATAATGGAAAGATATCGGCCTCATGTTAATTTTCTTTTTAATTTGTGAGATATTAAGATGCAAGCTGATATCTAAACATCACTTAAGCAGAGAGGTTTTTCATGTAATGAAGTGGTTTGCACAGGGGGAGGACGGTCTGAGAGCGACAGTCTGTTTGTTGTCAAGTGTAGAAGGGCAGGATGAATTTCTCCCCGGAGCTCTTCGCTGGCCCCGCCAACAGGTGCCCAGCTGGCACTGGATATAAGCATGACAGCTTGACGCATTCAACTGAGACCCATGTTTCCATTTTCTTACAACCAGGGAGTAGCTAAAAACACGACCTCTAGTCCCCTTACTGCATGAAGGACATACAGAAGTAAATGAGTTTCCAGTTAAAGGTTCTAGAGAGGAACAGCTCCAGAAATTTAAAGTTTAACTGCAGAATAGGATGAGAGTCCCTTATCTGAAATACTCGGGACCAGAAGTGTTTCAGGACCTCTGTTTGGTTTTCAGATTCAAGAATATAGGAATACACGATGGAATGTTTTGGGGTGGGACCCAAAACTGAACATGAAGTCTATTCGTATTTCATATACCCCTCACACACAGCCTGGTGGCTATTTTATAGTATGCTTATTGGCTTATTGTCCTCTGACCAGCCTGCCTCGCAGGGTCAGATATAAGATTATCTTTTAGTGTTTTTATGCACTTGCTCAAGAAGTTCTGGATTTTGGAGCAATTGGAGATATTCAACCTGTAGAGAAACCATGTAAAATGAAGGGATGCGTGGATCCCGAGTGCTCAACCATGTGAACAATCAGAAAAGCTGGCATCCTGAGAGATTCCAAATTTTCTAAACCCAGCACTGCTGCCGTAGGCCCACAAATAATTCAAATGAGCTTTTGAAGGCAAACATTTTCTTTCCAATTGAGATATGTGTGTGTACATATACATATATTTACTTTAAGCATCTCTTATATCCCATTATGCTCCCAGAAGATCATGTAACACAAGAGAGAGAGCTGGTGAGGTGCTCAGAGGGGAAAAGGCCTAACAGCCTGAATTTGATCCCCAGAGCCCACATAGGTGAAAGGAGAGAAGCAACTCCACAAAATTTCCCTCTGACCTCCACACATGTGTCATGGTGCATGCACGCCCACAATAAAGAAAATAAAAATTAGGGTCAATTGTGGTGGTGTACACCTTTAATCCGAGCACTCACACGGGGGCAGGTCTCTGAGAGTTCCAGGACAGCCTGCTGCTCTACAGAGCAACTTCAAGGCCAACCAGAGGTACAAACTGAGATCTAGTCACAAACAAATGCAATTTAAATGGCGGGGGGGGGGGGGCACTATGATTAGTAGTCAAGAGAACCTGCACTGGATTGGGTGGGTCAGGTAAGAAGGACTAACTAGGCAAGTGAGCCTTAATTACCTCGCTGTTCTGAGGACCACTGGGCAGAGAGGTTTGGGGTGCAGAAGTCTTCCAAGCTCTGAGAAACAAGGAAAGCACAAGTGTGTCTACATTCCTCTCATAATCACACCTGCGATCGCATGAGTCAGGCCATTTTAGACATGTATATGATATGTTCCTCTAGGTAATTAAAAAAAACATTTGTACATTAAAACAAACTTAAAATTACCTGCAATAGAAAAAAATCTTACAGAAAAGAGGATATAGGGTTAGCCTCTCTCTCTCTCTCTCTCTCTCTCTCTGTCTCCTCTGTCTCTCTCTCTCTCTCTCTCTCTCTTTCTCTCTGTCCGTGTGTGTGTGTAGGGTGGTGTTACTGAAAAAGAACTTCAAAATGACTGCTTTTATTTTTCATTTTATGCCTACCATTTCTTATCATATCTATGTTTTCCTTTAAATGTGTGCTTTGTTCATAACTGGTTTGAAGTCCTTCTTTGCTATTGTGTTAATTCACCATCTTTTCATTTCTGAATTTGTTTCATAATCTTTTCTTGTACGTTAGAAATATGTGTTCCCTTTTTGTCATTCTCCTTCAAAGGAGGTGGACTTTGTTCTTCTGGCAATTCATTTACTAGTCTGTCAGCCTGAGCCTTGGGAAGCTTGTGTTTTGAAATTGAACCCATTACTAATTGCCCTCCTACAAAAGCATAACTCTACTGAAACTTCTAGAAACTCACCTGGTGTGCAGTTAGGGTGTGCAGTCTTAGACATTGCAACATGGTGTTGTCCTCTACAGATGTGCTGAACTACTTACTACTATCCTGGGTGCGTATGGCCCCCAGAGGGCAGGTCAGCCTTCCCTAGAATTGCATTTTCTGAGATCATAGTGACTTTAGTCTGAAATATACCTTCCAAACTTCATGTATGTGACATCTTGCTGGTGGCATCTGACGTTGCTTGCACCTCTACCCTTTTGGAACACTCCTCCCTGTGCTGTTCACCCTATGGCAACCCTCTGTTTCCCTCTTACTTTCGTGGATATTTCATATTTCATTCTTTAACCTCATCTTTAAATACTCCCCAAAGCATTCATTTCAAGCCTGTTTCTCTCCTCTATGGAGCTAAGGTTCATGGCTTCTTCCAACACTCGCTATACACCAGAAACAAAATCTCTGTGTATACTGTGGGTTTGTATGTTGTGGATGTGTGTATATGTGTTGTGTGTATGTTGGAAGAAGGTCTACTATTAGTGTGCTGTGAGTGTACATGTATGTTTCAGTCTTGGGCTTCTCTTCTAAGCTCCACCCCCACCACTGCCTCCAGTTACCATCTTACTTCCTCACTGTCTTTCTTCTTGGATATCAAGCACAGCGTGTGAGAACAGGTCCCATGCCTCTATCCACCTGCTCTGCATCTGCTCCTGATCTCAACTTCTTGACTCTCGGCCTTGCATTTGATGTTCTGTTCTTCGTTCTGCTGCTCTGCTGTGTGGACTCCACTACCCTTTGTCCTGGCTAGTTTTATGGCAACTTGGCACAAGCTACAGTCATCAGAGAGGATTGAGCCTTAATTAAGAAAATGCCTCTGTGTAGGTCCCCCCCCCCGGTGTGGGGAGGGGCAGACCAACACTCAGCTCCCAAATAAATACATGGAGACTTGTTCATACTTATCAATGTCTGGCCTTAGCTTGGCTTGTTTCTGGTCAGCTTTTCTAACTTAAATCAACTTGTTTCTCTTTTCCCATTTTGCCTCTGGGCTTTTTACTTTTCTTTATTCTGTATGTCTTTCTTCCCTTCTTACGCCATGTCTGACTGTATGGCTGGGTGGCTAGTGTTGTAAAAACGGCACTGCATGAGAGAGACCTTGGCTGTCGGACCAAGGAGCCATGCAGCAGGTGAGAGCCCACAGCAGGTGAGGGACAGACCTTGCCAGCAGAGCTTATGTGGGAATTTTATTAAGATAAAGGGAGTGAGGGAGTGAAGAGAGAATAAGAAATACAGAGAGAAAGAGGAAGAAGAGGCAAGGACCAGCCTGCCTTTTCAGAAGAGCAGCAAGAAAAAAGAGAATGGGAGTGGGCAAAGTTTGTCTCTTAAAGGGACCTTTGCATGTAGAACCCTGGGCTGGCCAGGGTACTGCCTGGGTTCATCCTGTCAGGTGATAGGGGCCAGCATAAATGCCCAAATCCTAACAGCTGGCCCCTAGCATCCTCCTCTCCGTTTCCTTTTCTCACTCCTTTCTCTTCTTTCTCAAGTCTAGATTTCTCCTCCTATTTATCCTCTCTGCTTGGCAGCTCCTCCTATCCCTGTCCTGCCTAACTATTGGCTGTTCAGCTCTTTATTAGACCAATCAAGTGTTTTAGGCAAAGTAACACAGGTTTACAGAGTGATACAAATGCAACATAAAAGAATGCAACATATCTTTGCATCATTAAACAAACATTCCACAGAATAAATGAATGTAACACATCTTAAACTAATATTCCACAATATTTCACCCTTTGTGTAAATAAAAAAAATGAAAGGTTTTAACTTTAACATAGTGAAAACTATATACCACAAAACATTTATCAAGTAAGAATTACATTTATACTATTCAGTCCATTTTTATTTAGCAAATTCACAGAAAATAGTCCATTATCTATCTTATCTTACTGATTCCAAAGTTTTATACCTAATTTGCTTTCTATCATAACTAAGGAAACTATAACTCTATTTAGTCTTTAACTCCATCAAAGACCCCAAGAGAATGTAATATTATTTAGCAACAGAGACATCTGGATGCCTGTATAGTAGTTCAAAGTTTCTCTGCAATGTTGGGGTATTCATCTTAATCCTAAAGGCCTAGACTATCTGTCAGACTTTCCAGTGAAGCAGGAATTTTGAAAAACTGTCCTGCCTTGAATTGGCAAAGTTCAGCAGTCACTTTCCTTTATGTCCTGCAGAATGTCTATCAAACTCTTCTGTGAAACAGGAATCTTGAAGGACTGTCCTACCTTGCCTTGGCAAAGTTCAACAGTCTTTTTCCCATGTGTCCTTATTGTACAGCATACTGTCAGCAGTCAAGGCAAGAACAGTCTCTTGTCCAAATGGCCAGCATTACCACACTGAAAGCAAACTCCAAATGGAGTTTCTTTAATGCCCATCATCCTTTTCTGAAGTTAATTGGTGCTGCCAGTAGCAGATGTGTCTCATTGTCGTGAAAAACCTTAGGTTATTAAACATCTTAACTGCCATAGTCTATGGGTCTTTGAAGTGTTTGAAAATCATCTATCTCTCTAAAATATGTCATTTGTCCTTGAAAACATAGCTAATGTAACTACAAGTTTGATTATTAGAGATTAACTACTAACCTTATTCTTTAATTATACACTGCATTTTTAAATGAGCTGCACAACCACAATACTCCAAGCAAGTGTAGAAGTATACATACAGTATAACAAAAATAACTTTAAATTTGTATTCCAAAATCCATGCCAATGCAAAATATATGAGATTAATAGTTGTCTTTTTATCCTATATTCCTTTATTACCCTAAATGATAACAAACATCCATAATCCTCCAAATAACCAACAACCATCCATCCCACTTCTTGGTGTACGCATCCTCTTCTCTATACTGCTTCCTGTTTTCTGTGAGTGAAGGTATCTTTAGTGGATCCTGAAAAAGTTGAGATAATAGCCAAATCCTGGGAAGACCAGCTATAACCTTTGTTGATATGTATCATGTGTCAAGATTTAGGAGGACTCCCCAGTCAAACCTGAACCATATTAACCTAGAATGAATCCACAGCCTCTCATTTCCTGTGGAAGCAAAAGCATAACCTCTTCCCCAAAGCATTTTTTACTTCCATCTGACAAGTATATATTTTTTACTTCCATTTTAAAGTTAAGGCATTCCTAAAGTATATAGTCTGGCTTATTTTAGCAGTCCCACTTTCAATTCCATGTCTCTGGCATTCCAGAGCTGGGAGAATGAATGCAGCTCTTGGTCACCTCCCTCTGACTGGACACACCATCTTTAGGCTTGGCTCTCAAGCCGGGGAAGAGGTTCTAACTGTGCTGCTTATCAGTTTAAAGGCTCATGCGGTCAAGATTAAGAGATACACAGTAACGAGGTCCAGCTGGAAAACCACTAAACAGGTTACAGTGTAGTTAACAATGTGTGTAGGCCTAAGAAAGAAAAGAGAAAGAAGTAGCAATCAAAAAATTCAAGGTCAATACAGCAACACACAGAATCCAGACTCCCTGTATATTTTCCATCTCTATGTGGCTTATTTTTTTCATATTACTTCACTCTTCTCTTTAAATAATTTAGTATTTTTAAACTGAGTGGTGGTGGTGCATGCCTTTAATCCCAGTACTCAGGGATGCAGAGACAGGCAGATCTCTGTGAGTTTAAGGCCAACCTGGTCTACAGAGTGAGTCCCAGGACAGGATCCAAAGCTACAGAGAAACCCTGTCTTGAGAAAACAAACAAACAAACAATAAAAAAAACCCAACTCCATATTTCTTTCTATGACTGTCTACTTCTTTCTCTTTTCTTTCTTAGGCCTACACACATTGTTAACTACACTGTAACCTGTTTAGCTGTTTCTGTCTGGACCTGGTTACTGTGTATCTCTTAATAGTGACCGCATGAGCCTTTAAACTGATAAGCAGCACAGTTAGAACCTCTTCCCCGCCTTGAGAGCCAAGCCTAAAGATGGTGTGCCCAGTCAGAGGGAGGTGACCAAGAGCTGCATTCATTCTCCCAGCTCTGGAATGCCAGAGACAGGCGTTTTTGTTACTACTTAGCTTGAAAAAGGCTGTTTAGGTGCTCTGCTCTAAGGCGGAGGTTCTTAAAGGAGTCATATCCTTTTTTTATTTTTTATTTTTTTCAGCTTTCTCAGGCCCTACATAGAACTTTGAGGCTCACGTTGGTACACCAAAATGTTGTTGGGTTTTTACTCTTTACTCTTTGGGGGCTGTCACCCCGCTGCTTTCACATAGGCCTCAGGTAGATGGACCCTTAGCTCTGTGGTTCTGGTGGAGTCAGGGTGTCGGGATGCCTTCGCCCTTGACAGCAGCTGGCACTGCAGCATCTTGGCAAGCCCAGGTATCAAGATTCTTTGGCGCTGCTTAGCTGTCAAAGTTACAGCTCCTGGGCCCGGACTGTCTGAGACCTTTGACTCTAAAAGCTCGACAGTTCTGGAACTCTTCCAGTTACCAGGGCCTGACGTTTCTCTCCTCTGGTTCCACCATCTCTTTGCCTTCACCATCTTGGTTCCTGTGCTGACTTCTGTCCTAGGCCTGTTCATCTGCCTCTCATCACAACCAGTGTTACAGTAGCATCTCCTTGAGGGGCTGCTCGTGCCTCTTGTTTTCTGCTGCTGCAGTTTCTGTGGCTCTCAGCTGACAGTCTCGGGCTCCGTCTTTTCGGTGACTGGTTGTTCTCCACCGTTCGCACGTCAGCCTCTTCACCTGTCAAGTCTCTGGCCACCTCCGCCATTTCTGCATCTCAACAGGAATCTGCTGAGCTCTGGCTGCTGCTCTGCTGCCCCTGTCCACTGTCTGCTTCTTTTTCCTGCACCTTCTGCACGCAGCCCACGCTACTGAAAACAGGCAAAAAACGACCACTTGAACCTTTTCTGTGGTTTAATGTTGCCACATCAGGGGAGACAGCATAGAAGGGTTGTTGCAACTGGCTAAGGGAGCCAAACAGCTTGCTTGCACAATCACAGAAGTAAGGGTTGCACCAATCACAGTAACCTCCTCCGTTGAAGTTGAAGGTTGGTTCACAGCATGGTTCCATTAGCTCCGGCTCCGCTAGGTTGTGAAGGAAAAGCGCTCTACCTCTGGCACAGATGGAAATGGTTGCAGGGTCATCTAGACTTCATCAAGTCTTAATGGTATCAAATGTTGGGCACAAACTATTTGAGACAGTCCTGACTGAAGGTGGTGCCTTCAGAAGCTGGGGCAACTAGCTGGGATCGTGGTGTAGTTTCCCCAAGACATTGGTGGAGTGTTCGAAGCTGCTGGTGCCAGCAGAAGAATAGTGTGGCTGGTTGTTTGGCCCACAGTCCTTTTGTTCAAGACAGCCGGGGCAGCAAGGGAAGAGTCCAGCCGTAATGGATTCACCTGGCAGCACCTCCCAACATCTTTGCTTATTTACAGGAAAGGGAACATTAGAAAGTGTTTACAATAAGAATTTGGGGAAATTATCACCGTGCTAATAGTGATTTTAACAGCTGTTAATAGTGCCTTGACAGTGCCCCCAGAGGAATGTAGTTCCCCTCAGCTGTCTCAATTTCCTATGCAGGAAAATAGGCCTGCCTGATTGTGAGGACAGTGATACGAATACTGGATTGAACTTTCGCTTATATAATGTACTTGATGATCCTATAATCACAGATTTAGACAATGTTTCCTTTTGTGGCAGTGCCCTCGAATGAAATATTTCTATTTGTTTCATAGAACACTACAGTTCTCTCCACTTAACTACACTTACGATGCTTTCTTGTGTGTACGTACATACGCATGTGTGTGTATGTGTCTGCTTGTGTGTTTATGTGTACGTAGGTGCACATTTCTGCTGAGTGTTTGCCCTTGTATGCAGAATCCAGAGGACAACTTTAGGTGTTCTTTTTCAGGTGCCCTCCACTCTTTCTGGTGAGAAGGTCTCTGGCTTGGAGCTCACCAAGAAGCCTCTAGGCTGTCTGTCTCACAAGCTCTAGGGGTCCTCCTGAAGGCTGCTTCCCTGGCGCATTACTGCTTGAAGATCATAGCTAAGGCATGAGAGACAAGGTTTTCTATTCTTGATAAGAAAGTAAACCTCATTCATTCCTTCAGTTTCATTCCAGGGATGCCAGATAACTAAGAGATTAATGAATTGACCAAATCATGAAAATAATTAGTGACAAAGAAAGACAAAACAGAAAATATTTACAATAAGAAAAGTTTTTAGAGACTTAGTGTGGTGGTTTGAATCAGAATGATCCCCAGAGGCTCATATAAACCCTTGGTCTCCCGCTGATGCAACTGTTTGAGAGGATTAGGAGGTGTGGCCTTGGTGGGGTGGATATGTCTTAACAGTTTGATAGTCAGATGGAGACACAAATATCTCTTTAGAATATCTTTCTGCCAGTCCAGTTATATTTCCTCACTTTCTGTTTTAGATTCTCAGTCTTGAGGTAGAACAGGTCTGTGTCAGAAATAAAGATAATAAACAGAATGGATGTAGATAGGGAACAGAGTCAGAACGTATTTATTAGTGCTAGGTAGCACTCTATAAGTATAAGACTCAGTTTTCATAACTTCTTGACTTTTAGTTGCTTTCAGGAGGGCTGACCTTTCACGGTATTTCCTGTTACTCCTGAAGTCTCTTTTGCTAGTTCGGGCATCAGGCCATCTCTGAAGCAGGTCTTCAGTTGCTTGGTGCTGTTGTTTTCCTCCTTGATTTTTTGTTTCTTTCTTTTTCAAGCCTACGTTTTGATTGAATGTCAGACACTGTGTGTGGAAGATCAGTGGAGACCGAGATAAATAGCACACATGTCCCTAAGCAGGCAGGCTTCTTTTCCTGACAGGTTAGCCTCATGGAAGGTTAAAGGAATCCATAAATGAGCCAAGTTTGCTCCCTTTGGTACAAGGCAAGATTTCTGCTCAGTTCCGAAAACCCAAACAAATGTGGTTTACTGAGATGAGAAACTCTCAACATTCAACACTAGCAAGTGCTGCGGGTCTAAAATATAAAAGTCAAGTTTAAATGAACAGCGACAAGGACAGCAAAACCCAATAGATAGATGGGGTAAACCTTCATGTGGGCAATTCTCAGAAGAAGATACCAGAACAGCTACGAGAATACAAAGACAGGCTCAACTTTGCTCTCCACAGAACTGAAAACTAAGTTGCCACTTTCCCCCAGTTAGATTACCTGAAATTAAACCATCTGAGTGTGGGGAGTCTTGACATGGGGATACAAGAACAGCAGCCCTAGGGCTGGAGAAATGGCTCAGAGGTTAAGTGCATTGCCTGCTCTTCCAAAGGTTCTGAGTTCAATTCCCAGCAACCACTTGGTGGCTCACAACCATTTGTAATGGGGTCTGGTGCCCTCTTCTGGCCTGCAGGCATACACACAGACAGAATAATAATAAATATTTAAAAAAAAAAAAGAACAGTGGCCCTGGCATGAATTTGTGAACAGGGTGCTGGTATTAGATGAAATTGCTAGTGTCTCTGGGTAAATCCTTGCATAGGATTGAAAAGAAGCATCGTCAGTCACATACCAGTCTCTCAGTAAATGCACAGTTAATGAAAACATAAAGGTATCGATTACAACGATTTGGGGGCAACTCAACCCTCTACTACTGGGATTACAAGAAGGAAGTTGTTTTCAAGGGATGTGTTTGACAGTGTCAGGCATCATTGCAGTGTGCCCAGCAGTCGTGAAGGCACACCTGTGTGTTAATATCGTTACCCTCAGATTGCTGATGGCATCTGTTTCACCCAGAGGATACTGTCAGGTTAAGCTGGAGAACTGGGCTTGACCTCAAGCACCTGGCTCCTGCAGCCAACCACAGAACACCATGGTTGGGGACCACCTGCCTTTCACATTATGGTGCCTGCAGCACACGGGCCCCACGGTGCGTCCATTCGCTCCTTCCCTGACAGTCTGGTGTTGCCCACCTTCCCCTTTTCAAAGGTCAGCATCCCACCTCATCCCCCAGTGCATAGGGGCATACTTCCACCCGACGTTCTCCTCCTCCGTGCAAGACTCTTCTCATGGTCTCTGGTGGTCCCAAATGAGGAGCTGGGCCTCTTTCCCAGTCTGCATGAGAGACGTTTTCAAATACCTTGGAGTGATACTGTGATACCCTGCTCGAGACCCTTTCCCCCGGACCGCGGGCACATTCTGCCCTCTCGGCGTCTTTCAGAGACGATCACACAAATGTCGACCATTGCAGAAGGCTATGATATCGTCACCTGTCAGAGACCATTTGCACCTGTAGAGCAGTTTTCCCTAATGGAGGGGCCCCTGATGATCCAGTCCTCTTATGTATTTATTCTCTTGCAGTGCTCCAGAGCAGGCTGCTACCTGGGAACCCGGATATCCCGCTAGGTAGAATTGTAACCAATAGAAGCCACCAGGTCCTAGGTCAAATACTGACGGGCTCTGTGTTCAGGCTTGGTGGATCTGCTCCCAGGTTTAAATGCAAACATCTGCAGAGTCATTACTAAACACTCTGTGACCTTGGGGTACTAGGTTACCCTAGTTCATTGGCATGACGTCTCTGAGAGACAGGCACGTATGTGTTCTGTCGACGCTGACCTGCAGGAGGGTGGAGCCTTCCTGAGATGAAATCGTTAAGGGCTGCAGAGCTGGGATTCAGCTCCAGTCTTTCAGCTTGGCTACCTCAAATCTTCCCTTTTTTTCCCCCTCCTTTGCACTGATTTCCATGGTCTAAATTGCCAGTTAATTAACCTCTATTTAGATGGTACATTTATGTATTTAATTTCCCCTCCCCCCAAAAAGCAAGTTACCTATAATTTGAAATACTCTCTTACTTATTCAGTTGCCTGGGAGAGACTAATTAGAAAATGGAAATTCCCTGCGAGGAAAACACATTCCTGTAACAGGAAAGCTCATCTACCTCATTTAAGCTCTGCCGCAGCCTGCCTACCTTTCCTAGAAGATGCTGTCTCCGTGGAGCGAGCTGCTGTCTCCGTGGAGCGAGCTGATTACTGGCTTAGCAAACACCCTTCTATAGGGCACTGTGCACTAAGCACCTCCCTAGACCCTTCACGGACGGTACTTTGCTCGGTGAATCCATTCACTCTGTCCTGCAGGTAGAAATGAATAATGTCACCCAGGCTTACAGATGACAGAGATGAAGCTCAGAAAACTGAAGGTATTGTTCAGCTGCACAGGCAAGATTCAAACCTGGTTTGTCTCTGCCGTCTAGGGGCTGAAGCTCTGTGCCACAGTTCTTTCTTTACTAACCTTCTCTCTGTGTTATGCCAGGCATAGTAAAGGGCCCCGAGTGGAGGGGAGTGGAAGGGACAGCCAAGGGAGCTTCTCTGAGTCAGGGCGTGAACGGTTTGGAGAACAGCTCAAGGTGAATCCATCTGTAGAGCCTCCACACAGGGTAGTTGTCTTTGGGCAAAGGGAGACGCCCCCAACTGAACTCTTCACCCTTACCTCTTTCCACACTGCTTCACTAGCTGGCCTTTGTGTGGGGAGGATTCCCATGCAGAGGACTGTGGTAGTTATTAGCTAAGCAATAGCAAGATGGCTGTCCGCTCCACTTTTTACCTCAGAGCTCGCCTGAGATTTTAGAAGAAGGGTCTAACGTGCATTTGGAACACCTTAGACTTAAGTTGCATGGGTTTGGGGTCAGCAAATGTTTATTTTTTGCTATAAAGTAAATGGGATGCTTAGAGTATGCTAACAAAATTTTAAAAGAAAAAATATGGCTCTTTGTTTCTGCTTTGGCATTTGCAGAGTGAGAAGACTCTCAGTTCTGCCTTCATCCACAGAGGGGAGCAAAGAGGTTATAAAAGCCCAGCTTTTAACATGAAATTGTCAGATTCTGCCCTTCAGCGCCTGCATTCTGTTGGTGGCCTGTCCAGAGGGCATCTGCATCCCAGCCTCTGGTCTACAGAGGACACATGAGCTTTCCTAGGATGCTCCAGTGTTTGACATCATAGCATCCATCCCTGTACCTTCAGCTTCTCTGAGAGCATCCTCAGTTTCTCAACTTCCCAATTCCCAGTTCCTAGAAGAGCTGTCTCTATGGCCCAGCTTTCCAAGAGGGGCTGCTCGAGCCACGGATCACTCTAATTTGATGGCTTCAGGCAAGTTGTTCATTGTATTTCCATTATGACAATTAGTGTAAAACATGTGTGCCCCAGGTACAAGATCTAAACAGAAGTGGGTGCTGCTCCCAGGGAGCCTTGGAGGTAGACAAGCACCATGCACCCAGTGCAGGTCAGGGGTCACTTGGCTAAGATGAGTCCATTGCCCGGAGCCATACTTTAAAGGTAACCTCGGCTCTCTGGCCTGTGACTTTATCGTACACTAAAAAATGATCGATATCTTTATGGCCCTTCCAAAGCAGAATCCTCTGGACGGGCTCCAAGATCAATGCCTTTGATACCAACTTCTACAGTAGCGAGCAGCGGTGTGCACTTTATAGAGTACAATCTAGGACCTTAATTTATACTAGAGAAAGTAGGGGGAAAGTTAAGCTGGTTTTCTGGAAGAGCTCCAGGACTTTTCAGGAGACCTGTGTCTGCCACAGAGGCATGCTCATCTTTAAAGCACAGACAAGTCACACTCAAGGACTTGTCCTAGTACTGGCTCACATTAAGAACTCAATAAATCTCCAGGGAGATGGCTGAGAGGGAAAGAACACTTGCTGTGCGAGTGTGGGGACCTGAGTTCAAATGCCCAGCACCTGTATAAAAAGCTGGTTGTGGCTATGTGTGTCTGTAACACCAGCCTTAGGGAGCTGCAGAAAGAAAATCCCAGGAGTTCTATGGCTGGCCAGGCTGGTTGAAGTGGGCTTCTGGTCCAGTGAAGAATCCTGTCTCAAGGCAGTAAAGTGTGGAGGGTCAGAGAAGACAGCTGGTGTCCTACTCTGGCCTGTGCATGTATGTACATGGATGTATATATCTGCACACCCACATACATGCTCAATAACATGCACACACACACACACACACACACACACACACCACCACCACCACCACCGCCGCCAACAACAACAGTACTAAAACCATCACCACCACAAAAAGCAACTCTAAAAATGGTACTTGGAAGTCTCTGTGCTCACGTCCCTGATCATAGTTCAGGATTTATTGGCCTGAATTGAACTGAGAGATCGATATTAAAATGAACTAGTAGGGATTTGGGGTTCTCCAAACTCTAGCAGGACCTTTGGGCCCTTCCTGTTCCTCACTTCCCAGGCAGTGAGAGCCAGGGCCCAGATGCTATCAGTGTCTACGGCTGTTGCTACTCATCCCAGAAAGCCCCGCCTGGCCACCACTGGCCCAGCATAGCACATGGTACTACCACAGGGAAGTCTGAGTCCAAACAGATTCTCACTGTCCTTGCTTCTTTTCATGTTCATGAATTCCAGCCTTCATGACAGCCATCTTGGCACCATGGAGGAAGACCCTGCCCAGCAGCGGAAGATCCTATAGACTGTCTTCCTCCAATTCTTGATTTCAACTTCCTATGATTTATGTCAGTTTAATTTTTTTGAGATTTAAAAAATGTGTATGGGTGCTTTGCCTGCATGTATGTCTATGGTGCACCCATGGGCATGCAGTACCCATGGAGGCCAGGAGAGGGTGTCAGACACTATGGAGCTGTAGTTACAAATGGTTATGAGCTGCCATGTAAGTGCTGGGAATTGAACATGGGTCCCCTGAAGGAGTAGCCAATGCTTTAACTTCTGAGTCATCACTCCTGCCCTCAGTGTGTGTGTGTGTGTGTGTGTGTGTGTGTGTGTGTGTCGCTAAGGCCTGAATTCCAGGTCTTATACATACTCTATAAGCACTGAACCACTCCGCTAAATAGCGCATCGCTTTCATGTTCAATCTGTAGCTACAGTTTCACCTAAACCCAGGGCACACTGACTGATCTACTCTCTTTCAGTTGGCTCTGTATGGTGTGCAGAGTTTGGTCCCTGGAACTGTTTTGGAGATGTGGCCTAATGAAAGTTAGGCCACTGGAGGCATGCCCTTGGAAGTAATGGTGAAACTAGTCCATTGGAGAGAATGTTGATAGTCTAGTCTAGGGAGAAAGACAAAAAACAAGAGAAAACGAAGTACAGATTTTGTTCCTCATCTGTGCTGAAACCCAATACTCCCTTGATATACCCCTGACTTGTTGGGTCTAACATGACTATGTTGATGTATGGGTCCTGGCAAGGACTCCAGGACCCAAGTCCTCTGACTGATGAACATAGCCAGTTTTTATCCAATTGGCAAATAATTTTGCCTTCAATGATAGCTTCATTTTTGTCACTTTATTTTATATTTTTAGGTGCTCAAGGTTTAATCCAGAACCTCACTCATGCTAGGTACATTTTCTGCCACTTTATTTTTTGAAAAAATATGTTACATATAAATTTATATACAGTGTATTGTCTATGCACTATTATATAATCATGTGTGTATGAAATAGAGCCAAAATTTAGTTATATAAAAATATTACATCTGGGTGTTGTCTTGGTCTGCTCTGGTTGGCATAACACAGCATCGTAACAAAATGCCACAGATGGTGACTTAAACAACGAAGTCTATTTCACATAGCTTGAGATACTACAAAGTCTAGGATCAAGGTGCTGACTGTTAAGTCAGGTAGGGCCCCTGTTCCCAGCTTGTGGACAAGTGGCCTCCATCTGTGTTGGTGCTTACATGCACAAACAGGGACACGGACCATGTTCTGCCATCTCCTCTTCAGTGGCACTGATTCCAGCAGACCAGAGCCTGGCCCTCATGAACTCATCTGACCCTAATTATGTCAGTGGGCTCCATCTCCCATATGTGATCACAAGGGCTACTGGGGTCTCTACCACTGAACTTTGGGGTGATGGGGGAAACGTAAACATTCAGTCTACACTAAGTATTAGTTTTTAGTAATATGTATAAATATCAAGAAATCCTGTTTTCTCAAGTTGAGGGCAAACACCCATCTACTGTGTGCCTGCTGTGAGCATCTACAGTGTGTCAAGTCTGTGCTCTCTCAGGGTCTGAAGTCCTCAGGCTCCGAACTCCTACAGCCTGTGGTAGACCCCTCACCACTGTCCCTCTTTCTCACTGATTCTCATTATCACCTAAGGGTTTTTTTTTTCCCTCTCATCCTTGCCGAGTGAATAGATTTCCCATGGGGGCTTAAATACTTTTCTTCTTAGATTTCCACTTTACCTTTTAATGTGGCCAAGCAAACAGACCTCTTTGGGCACCCCATGTCTCCCAGTGTGGCATCCCTGAGACTCCGCTTTCCAATTAGTTTCCGCCGTCTCACAGGAGAGGCCTTTGTGCCCACAGGTACTATTTTTGGTGGTTGAGTGCTTAATAATTAATTGCTCAGATTTACGATTCTTCTTATGAACCCTAGCTGGCATCTAATTCACTTATAAGGTTGATTTGGATTTTTAAACGGCTATAGTTTTTTTAAAAGTAAAACCAAAACAAAGGCTATATATTTTAAATTTGTGTCTACATAGAATTAAGAATTTTGTGTAAAACAGTTTTCCCATCATCCCTACTACCCTGACAGAATTAGAATGGAAAAACTCTGGCTGTTGGAGAAAATAAGGGTCATTTTTACCAGTGGTTAGGATTGTAAACATTGGTATTTCCAGGAGCTGGCTGTCCTCCAGCACGTTTGCCAGTGTAGGATGATGGTGAATTCACTTATCTGCCTTAAATAACAACTTCCTGAAGGTTGAGAAATGCAGTTCATTATTTCCAGGGTCTCCAAACAGTCCTGCCTTTGTGACATCCACGTCAGGAAGCCTTCGGAGCCAGCTTAAGGGTGGAAGACATAACAGAGCCAAAGTACCAGATTCTCAGCAGTCTCGACCCTCCCTGCTCAGACCCCTAGGAGGGCCCCAGGCCAACATAGAGTCAGGAGCAAGCCCACATGTCCTACTCTGCTTTTCTGCTGCTGTTCTAGAATATTCTGACCAAAAGCCACTTGTAGGGAAAAGGATTTATTTACTTACAGGCTATAGTCTATCATCAAGGGATGCCAAGACTGGAATTCAAAGCAGGAACCTGGAACGAGAAAGCGGAGCTGAGACCACGGAGGAACACTGCTTACTGGCTTGCTTCCTCTGGCTTGCTCAGCTACCTTTCATATGCAGCCCAATCCCACCTGCCTAGAGATGGCACTGCTCACATTGGAGTGGGTCCTCCCCTAGCAGTGCTTTCTCATTGGGACCACCAGCTCACAGAGGTTGACATGGAGACTTGTTATTGATTATGAATGCTCTGCCTTAGTTTAGGCTTGTTTCTAACTAGTTCCTATAACTTAACCCATATTTTTTAAATCTAAGTGCTGGCACATGGTTCGTTGCTGTTTCTCTGTACTGCCCATTCTGCTGCTTCTGCATCTGGCTGGTGACTCTGCCTTCTTCTTCCTAGAGCTCTCCCCCTTCCCCCGGAAGTCCCACCTATACCCCCTCCCTAGCTATTGGCCCGCCAGCTTTTAGTTACACCAATCACAGCAATACATCTGCCCACTGTGTACAAATAACCTACAACAACCTCCTGTGTCAATTAGCAATTAAGAAACTGCCCCATGGCCATGCCCGACAGACTAAGTCTATGGAGACAGTTCTTCGCCTGAGCATCCCTTTAGGCAGTTCTTCATCTGAGCGTCCCTTTGTATTGTCAAGTTGACAACAAAACTAAGCAGGACACCCGGTGAGACAGCAGAACTGTTCAAAAACCACACAGAGTCCTGAGAACAATTGGATGATTGGTTTTAGTCTTTCTAAATTTGGGGGCTTTAGGTCACAGTGTGAGCAACAATCACAACGCGGGCTTTACTTACTGTTTACATGTGCTCGCCTGGCCTTCTTGTTCTTACTCAGTGTTTACCTAGTACCTGCTCCGGAGAGATAAAGATGAACAAGACAGAAGAGCATCCCCGCATGGCTAACCAGAGCAGGAGGAACAGTTGATTGCTCCATGGTGCCCCGGAGAGTGATAGACTGATGGTTGGGGGAGAATGGGGGGGGGGATTTTCCATTTTAGAGTGTTTGTTCTCTTAGAGAGAGTTTCCTGGTGTCCAGCTTCCTGGTTTGTAATTCACATCATGTTAAAGATGAAGGTGTGGTCTGTATTGGTCAGTGTATAGTTTGGGAACATCAGCCTGAGCCGCTGTGCAAACAATTTCCACTGTTGCAATCCTCGCCATGCACGAAGGGTCATGCAAATGAGGGCAGTTCTGGTTGATCGGAGGTCATTCTCACAGCAGAGACTCGGGTCACAGGCACACAGGGCTGACCTTCTTCCAAGCCGGGTTATGAGTTATGGCACTCCCCTTCGCTGATTGACTGTAGGTGTTCCCATTCGGGATTTCTGATCCAAATTTGTGAAAATTCCCTGATTGGAACCTGTTCTTTTTTCTGGTTTCTTGTTAATAACCATTCCTACACAAGTCGCGCACAGATTCTTGTTTTTGGGTACTGCAAGAATTCAGCAGTTCGGCTAAAGTCACTCAGTTACTGCACTAATAGAATTTCTCCTGAATCTCAGTTGAAGAGTGTACATTTCAAAGTTGATCCCATAAATATTTTTGGCATTTTTTGTTGATTTATTTATTTAGTTTTGTTTTGCCTGCAGGGAAATGCATTCTCACCAATAAGAGATCAATTCCTAGGCAGTTTTATTTGTTTGGTACTGGGAACCCAAGGTCTTGAGCATTGCAAACAAATACTTACAACCACCGAGCCTCCATGAATTAAATCCTTCAAAATCTCTGAACTAAACTCTTGCAGTCCTGAGCAGCTAGGTTTCTGTAGGTTTAATTTCCTAGAACAGGTCAGTCTATTTTCCAGATACTCTAGTTCTTTTCAAAGGATGAAAAAGTGGACTAAGTTATTACATTAGCTAAGTTTAGATATTTTTTAAAACACACTACTTGTCAAGAGGCCCTGATCCCCTCCAACATGTGTATATGTGCCACTGGAGAGGGAACAAGTTTGGTACTTTTTTTGTACCTTTAATGATTTTAATGCTCACAAGTCAATAGTTTTCCTTCCACCCATCTATACCCAGAAGAACATATACCTGAGACAAAAGCAATGCGGGCCCCTGAAATGGCTGCTCAGACAAGCCGTGTCCCAGGTGACACAGACAGAATTAGTGTATTCAGCACGGACTCACTCACTAAATCCTATTTGAGTTAAAGTACATGAATGTATGTTGAAACAAGGGGAGCCATCTAGAAAATAGTCCTTAAAGCATGGTTTTAATTAGTTGAGTATGGAGACTAATTAATATGCAAATGAGGAGCTTACCAATATTAATCATCTGTTTTACTAGGCTGCTTTTACTAAAGAGTTTCTAACGAGTTTGCAAATTAAGTTTCTTTGACATTAAAAATCAGCTAAATGCTTGTCTGAAAATAATCTCCTCTAACTCAAGGGTGAGAAGGGGGATTTTTTTTTTGGACGAAAAACATCAGTGTTGAAAAACCAATTCCCATGTTGGCAAGCATGGTGTGAGAGTTCCGTATCAACCCTTTCCAGGCTCTAATTGAAACCATTTCGGCAAGAGAGACACCAGAAAACAGTTGGAACGGGGACAAGTGTGAGCTGCAGGGATTTAAAGACACACGAACTGGAAAGCTGCGTTGCAGAATTCGCATGGATGATTGGTGGCCGCCATGACAAGACCCTAGAGAGGTTACACGTGTGCTTTGTCCCTCCCTGCGTGGCCTTTAACACATCCTTAACGTTCTGTTTTCTTGAAAGCCCTGGAGACAGTTGGTGCTTGATCTGCCAGGATGGCTTTAGGCGTCGGATGGGCTAGCGGGGCTGTTCAGGGGTCTCTTTATGGTCACGATAAGTTTTCATTCTGCCTGGAAAGGTGCACAGGCTTGAATTCAGCCATGCCAATCATGTTCGGTCTCAGTGAACTCCACCGTCGTTCCAGTCGGCCATTAGGACCAAACAGCACAAATAAATGCACTGCTCCGCGGGCCTGCAGCCTCCGCGAGTGTCAGGGGGCGTCAACCAGAAGAGAGAGGCATAAGGCTTGGCCTTCTCAGCGCTTTGGTTCTAGAAACTAAAACACGAAGTTGTTCTTTTTTGTTTCCTCCCACACAGTTCTTATAGTCATTGCTTACTTTATTTGCTTTGTTTGTGACAGGATCTCACTATGTTGCCCTAGGCTGGCCTGGAATGCTATGTAGGTCAGGCTGGCTTCAAACTCACAGAGATCTGTCTGCCTCCACCTCCTGTGTACTGGGATCAAAGTGCCTGGTGCCTTTAGGTGCCAGAAAAGGGTGTCGGATCCCCTGGGATTGGTTACAGGCTATTGTGAGCTGTCATGTGGGTGCCGGGAATTGAATGCAGGTCTTCTGAAGGAGAAGCTGCCGCTTTTCTCTGTCCAGCCATCTCTCCAGCCTCACACAGTTGCTCCTCCTAGCCTCTGAAGGCACAAAGAAGCTCGAGAAGGACTCCTTTCTAGTCAGCTCACACTCTCAAATTTGCACCTCTCCTTTTCTCCACCTTTCTGTGACATCAGCTGAGAGTTGACACAGTTCTGCCTTGACACATTTGTCACGAATCTTCTCGTGCTTGCTCATTCGTTTAATAAAGATTTAGTGACAGACTTGCAATATTGCTCAGTAGATAACAGCCTTCGCTTTGGAAACTTGAGGACCTGAATTCTATTACAGAATCCACGGGAAAGAGAGAACTGACCCCCAAAATTTCTCCTCTGAGCTCTATTCTTTTGCCTTGGAAAATTTGCTCAAGTACATGTGTATACACACACGTGCGCATGCGCGCGCGCACACACACACACACAATGAAAGTAAACAAATAAATATTGGTTTTTTGAGGGAGCTGAACCAAAGAGCTCAGCACCGTGTCAGGTAGGGGTGAAATGCTCACATGTGAAAATCAGCTTAAAGGGACTTGCAGACTATCAAAATATAAAACAGGCCCAAAGAGCCCACTCTGAAGAATAAAACGGGTAAGAATCAAGAGAGCTGTATATCTTATGAGCTCACCGAGAACAACTCTGAGCCGTCCTGTAGAAGCATTCTTGTCCATCTTCTGACCTGGGAAAGATGCTCTCAGAAATGAGACACACTGGAGAGGGGCAGAGGCTTGCTGGTCTTTGCTTTTTATGACTAGCTTTTACAATTCTGAAGTGGCAGGTGACTGGAGAAGATCCCCATCTTTTCCTTGTAGGGAGAGACCTCTCTTTAGTCTGCAGGGTATTTCCGATTGCTGACTGTCAGCTGCCTTGAACTAAAGGCATTCACCTAGCCATGTCCACACCAGCATCCTGCACTTATTTTCAGGTCTTGGATACAGAACTGGCTGGTCTGAAGACTTACTTCTCTTGGTCAGTACTGATACTAAATGTCATGGCTGGTAGGAAACGCCGCTAAAGTCCAGAGTCATTGAAATTCATGACAGAAAGGAAGAAAGCCCTTAATCAGAAGCGCAGGATGGATTTTGCAAAGAAACATCGGCCAGGAAATTAATCCAAAGTGTGCTTCAGTTTGGGCTTCTGTACAAGCATGTCTTGGCGGCAGGTCTGGATGGAGGGCCGGGGAGCTGCAGGAGTGGAAAATGGAAATGGCTCGTCTGCACCTGCCCTTTCTCCAGAGAGTTTGGCTCTTCTGCTGTGACACACAGGACCAGTTCACACTCTGACAAAGAAGGCTCCCAGCCACCCCTCCGTGCCAGGCCCTAGTAGACTAACCGCTCAGTTATTGTCAATGAAACCATGCATATTTCTTTACAAACCACTAGGTAGGATGTACTTCTGGGACAGGCGTGGGTTCGCCTTTTGCACAAGATGGCTCCGTCCAATAGCATGTTCTGCTGGGAAGAAAAATAGCCTGAAAAACTGCACCGCTTAATGCTGTGAAGTACACGGGCTGCTCGGTTGTGTTTTGATTTAATTTTAGTCTGGTCTAACTTAGACTGTCACGTACACAGGGACCTACTCTCAGAGAAACTCCCTCCATCTGTTGGACTTCTGGGAGTGGGGAAAGCAGCCATGCTCACCCTGTGAGAGTAACTCAGAAACGCGAACCGGTTCTCATAATTTTAACATAGGTGGAATGAATGTATGTCTGAAACTTGTTCTTCCAGGATTAGGTAGCATCTCAAGACGTGTGTCTTCAACAGCCCGGTACCTGCATGACAGAAAGATGGCTGCAAACACTCGCTCTCTTAGTAGGTGGTTGAGCAACAACAGTCACATTGCAGCCACATTTCTCCCTGTCCTCCAGCAGTGGTCTGACTTTAGGCGCAGCCAGGCCAGGAAGAAGAGGAAGCAATCAGGGATCCTGCTATCAACAGAGCAAGGCCTGAAAGTCGGCCATCTTGACTTAATATGTAAGTTGCCAATTGCTCCCCCTGACTTTCTCCCCATTGCATTTTCATGTCCTATTCCTAGCCATAGACAGCTACGGCCAAACCTTTTTTTTTTTTAACCTTAAAAGCAACACAAAAGACTCACAAGATTCAAATTACGGAGTTGGGCATGGTGGCAAACAGGTAGCACACCCCGTAATCCCGCCTCTTCAGAAGTAGAAGCAAGAGGATCAGGAGTTATGGGGCATCATTAGCTACATGTGCATGTCTATGCTGCCCTTTGTATGGGAGATCCTGCAGCATAATCCCAGCCTTCTAGAAGTGTTGGCAGGAAGATCAGAAGTTCAAAGTTCAAGGTCATCCTAGTCTCTATATCTAGTTCGTGCCAGCTGCAGCTACCTAATACTCTAATATAAATAACACTATGAATGACCTCTAGATAATTTTAGATCCTGTTCTGCATTGGATTAAATTTTCCATTTTTGAAAACTTTGAATTGAAGTGTTACAAACAATATGTTCTAATGAGAGAGACAATCTGCTCATGAGAGACATGATGAAGCACAAATAAGACAATAGCAATGGTTATTTACACACATACATGTATATGTGTGCATATAAAAAAATAAAAATAAACCAAATCAAATGCAAAGCCACAAATCAACCAGAGATTTCATTTTAGGATTTATGATATCGCCAAAATTAGCACAGAGATCATGTCTGGAAGAAAATGTCTCCAATGTTTTCAGCAGAGTTCCCAGTTTGGGAGGGACCAGAGAAGAGCCTCTGATCTGAGGGCTGGAGAGGGGATTCTCCTGAGGTCTGTGATTCTGTGCCTCCACCCCACAGACTTACCCTGCACCCAACAGCATAGAGGCAGCCAACATGATAGAGTATTTTAAACCAACCATCAGGTGGGTGCCTCCTCCACCGATACGACAGATTCAGGAAAGACAGAGAAACGTGACCGTTTAGGGAACCAGGGGGTCAGCCAGAGCCTGGTGGTGAGCAGCAAGGACCTCTCCTCTGGGCGAGTTGATGCAACACCAGGAAAAATTGACCTGCTTGTTGATACAGCTTGTCTTCCCTCACCAGCTTCTTATTTGAAGCAAATGAGATCCTGGGAGAGTTACACTCCTGCACACCATAGCATAAGCAGAGAAACTGTCGAAGTGCTTGAATTCTGACCCCAGATTTTTTTTAATGGCTTGGCGTGTCTGTTCTCTCTTCCGCTGTTTGTGTCTCGGAATGTTCATAAAGGTCAGAGGACATGCCCTATGTGAACACAGCAAACACAGCCTTTAGCTACAGTGCTGTCCAGCAGAGAGAGTTCTGGTCACTGGATTAGCTGGGATTCACTGACCTCGCTCGTCTCTTGGTCACCAGTTGCATACAAACAACACAATGACTGTCCGGCATTAGTAGTGTGATCTGTAAAGGTGAAATTGGGTGCAACAAGAGGACCCATAAAAGGCTCAGGTCCATGACTTTGATTTCATCCAGCAGGGCAGTTCACCTACTGGTCTACCTTCAGTCAACGCAGCCTTCTGACCTTCTGCCCACTTAGTCCAGCTGTCAGGAGCTGCAGGCCCAGGAAAGGGGCAGGGCAGGGATTATTTCTAGAATATTCAAGTAGAATCACAAAAAGTCCCTAGTCTTGTCATTTTACTTCAAACAAAGTGTCTCAGACAACAAGCGTCCTGTCCCAATAAGAACCTCAGGGTTGATTAGATCCAAACCATTCACCACCATCCCCGTAGTTGGCAGAGCAACATGGCAAGGCCTCTAGATTCCCTGGAAACTTAAATCACCCAAAAGCAAGGAGAGAAGGGGAGGTGAGATGGGTTAGAACATCCATTCCTTAATATACTCAAGACAATGGTTCTTTGAAACGTTAGTGTTTGCTGAGAGTTCTTTCTGCAGTGGACAAGCAATAACCACCGACGGTTATTGTTAAATTCCTCTTTGGGCACTGCTCTTTCTTCTGAATCCTGAGTGGGGGATGGACGCTTTTGCCATTTTAATTCCTTTGTTAACGTCTTTATAAATGCAATTAACACTTCATTCGCGATTCTTTGTTTCTGGTTCCCATTAGGATGTAGTTTATGCCAGTTTCTCCCTCCCAGGAGACAGCCCGCATCACACAACATTTTGCTCCACTGTGTGGCTGAGTGCTGACAAACTCAATTTTCAGAAGGTGAGCACGAGTTGACACCGCGCTGTGGCAGTTGTCCTGAAGGAAGCAAATGACTCATTTCACTCCAAGGCAGAAGCATGCTTGTGCAGAAGCGTGACACGGGCAGGGAGGGAAGAAAAGGTTCCTGGCAGATACATAGTCAAGAATTGAAGCCAAAGAAATGCTCAGAGCTCAACATGGTCCAGGGTTTTAGAAAGAAAAGCCTCTCCATCGGCTGAGGCAGGAGGATTGTTCGTTTGAGACCAGTCTTGATTACAGAGAGAGGCACCTGGTCTCAACAAAACAAAATGGGCTGGGGAGATGGCTCGGTCTATAAAGTGCTTGTAGCCCAGGTATGAGAACCTGAGGTCAGATCTCCAACTTGTACATACAAAGCTGGCTGTGGTGGTCAGGGCCTGTATTCCCAGTACTGGAGAAGCAGAGATGGAACGGGCCTGTGGAACTTGACGGTCAGCCGGTCTAGAAGAATCAGAGAATGTTTGTTTAGAGAGAGACTCTGTCTCAATAAAGTAGAGAGTAGTTGAGGAAGCCAGTGTTACTCTGTGGACTTCTGTCACACACATACACACACACACAGAGACATGCACACACACACACACACAAAGATCCAACACACATAAATGCATGAATGCAAACAAACAAAACCCTGAAAACCAGGTGTGCATTGCCTTCTAGGTTTTACAAGCTGCTATTGTCTTCAGCAGACTTATAGTGAGTGGTATCTTAAGTTAAGAGAGATCCCACAAATAAGGGGCATGTGCCCCCTGGAGCTCACGCGTTAGAGAGATGAGAATACCTAACAATATTCTAAGGGTGGACGGTGGTGACGGTTGCTGAGTGAGAAGCATAAACAGAACATTGGGAGTTCAGCTTTCTGGGATGGGGGCTGGAGAAAAGATGAACTGGAAAGACAGGACTCCAATAAGAGGCCTTCCCAGGCCAGTCCACTGTAGACAGCAGCAACAATTGGGGGCAGTAGGGAGAAGCACAGAGAGGCTAGCACTAACCGAGATGCAGAGGTGAGAGACGAATAGAAGGTTCATGACCATGACAAATTATTTTCCTTTTATATTAAAGTCTCTCCTTCAATTGATGGGCTCATTTCTATTTCAAATATCAGTGTGATATTTGCTTAACAGCCAAAGGCGCTGCAGATGAATCTATCTGAATCGTGCTAGGATACTGCACAGGAGGAGAGGCAAAAGGCTTGGAGGAATCAGAGACAGGAAGGAGTAGGAAGCATTGCCCATGTGTGGCGTTACATCTGTTCTTTAAATGGGCAGATGTTACTTAACTTGTAGGCCCATTTCTGGACTATAGCTTTATTTTTCCAGGTTTTCTCCAGGAAGCTGAAAAAGAACAGAATTTTAGATAGTTATTCCAAAGCATGAACAATTGGAAGAAAAAGGAGAAAGGCGGGTTATGGCCACCATCATCTCTTTCTAATGGCGTGAGACTTAGTTGGGAACACTACTTCCTATGCAGTTTTGACTATAATACCAGCGTGGTTATTTTCCTTTCTCAGAGTTACTTCAAATAGCTAACCCTGGTTCCATTTAGCTCTCTGTCCTCTCAGTACCAAGGCCTTTCTCAGATCTCTGTCAATCAGACCTGGAGTGTGAGCAACAACACATAAGATGGCCCGTTTGTGGCTCTGCACATTGGGAAGCCCCTAGGTCTTAAAGCCTTGCAGACCACAGACAAGCCCAGGTACCTTTTGCATTAAGAAGGTTCATTCTGAGGCAAGAGTAGTGGTACACACATGAAGGTCCAGCATGAATTTAGAGGTGGAAGAGTCAGGAGTTCAAGGTCATACTCAGCAACAGAGCAATCTGGGCTACAAGGGACCACATCTCAAACAAGAATAAAGGTCCTTTTGGTCATATCTCATCATATGGCTTCCTGGATTATAATCAGTTCTTGGCCAAAAAGCAACTAACTTTAACGTGACCTTTGATCCCAGTTAAAGATTATAGTGATGGTAATTTTCAGCATAGCTGTTTCTTTTCATGAAGCAAACAGCTGGCAATTGTCACAGTACTCTACTGAAAGGCTAGCAACTCATTGGAGTGAGTGAGTTAGCTCCCAAACATACAGACAGGGGACTGTCTCTGTGTCTGGATAGTGGACTCCATGGTTTAAAAAAAAAACCCTCTCTTTCTCGTGTGTGTGTGTGTGCGTGCGTGCGTGTGTGTGTATGAAACAGAAGCTTCTCTGAGTCCCCTGGCCTCAAGCCACTGGGTAGCCATGTAAAACCACACCCAGGACCTGTGTTCTGCCACTTCTGAGAAAGATGTAAATGTGTAAATATGATGGAAGAGGTTTTATTTTCTTTCCCCTCTCAGGAATGGTCTGACAGCCCCAGGCTGGAGAATGTGTCTCTCCCAAGTACTCTGTCACCCTGGTAACCATGGAGACCGTGACGATCGATTAGATGCCATCTGATCTCAACCTCATAAAAAAAGGCAGCAGATGGCAACCAGGCCACTAGATCTGTCTCAAGAGAGACTAAGAGGAAGAGAAAAGGGAAGGAAGGAGAGAGAAGGGAGAGTGGGGGTGGGGGAGGGGGTTCACCCGGGGAGAAGGACACAGAAGCAGACAGAAATGGGAGAAGAGTGGAGATACACACAGAAAACAAGGAGAGCTGAGCAAGGGGCAGAGGAGATACAGGCTGGGAAATGAAATTAAAACCCAGCTGTGTAACCAGGCTCCGGCGTGAGAAGCAGAGGCAAAATCCTCTAAGGGGGAAGCATCAGCCTCACCTGACTTTCTGCTGCTATGTCGGTCTACATAGTGATGACGAGCAGCACAGATCCTGAGCCTCCAGGCTCCTCTGAGGGACCCTCACGAGCTTGACCTTGTGGCTCTCTGTGACAGCTGGAAGCTGGGGTATCCATCCACTTCCCAGACCCAGCTCTGGGAGTCGCTGGTCAGCTCAGATGAGAACTTTCAGACAAATGGGCGTGCCGAGGCTTTGTATAGTCATCCCTTCAAGAGAGACATGATAGCCAGTCCATCAGAAACCCAAGGCGAAAAGACAGAGCCATTAATTAAGTCAGTGTTGGTAACGAGGAATCTCAGCCTGTATCCTGAGGTAATGTGATGGCTAAAGTTAATGAAGGCTTTGTCATTTTTTTAATGTGTCATAATTTATTTAGTGGCATCCTCATGTCTTTATATCCAGATTGTTGCTCACAACACAAGCGATGATCTTACAATTAGCGTAAATGTCTTTGTAGTTTTCTCGCTTGCTCCTTGGGGTGAAAGCTCTATTATTAATCCAAAGACTTTGTTTTCCTTGAATTTTTTTAATTGAGACATAACATATACAATAAAGTGAATAAATCTGAGACAGACGAAATAGTTATATACATAACACCAAGGCTCAGAAAGCACCTCGGGACAGGGGGCGGGGGAGGAGACTGTAAGAGCCAGAGGAACCTGAAACCAAATGCTGGGAAGTGCCATCCACGAAGTTCCATCATTGTGGCTGCCTAAACAAGACCCAAGAACCAGGACGATCAACAGACGGGCTAACATGGAGGTGGGGCATCTCAAGGGGCTTCAATCCTAGACAAAGAACTATAGGCAACTAAGGAATGCTGAGATTAGGAGAAATAATTTTCCTTAGGAAAGAGCCCCCACCTCCAGTTGATTATTCAGTACCAAGTTGTCAGCCCCGAAATAATATACACGTAGGAACATTAAACAGATTGAGCAGGTTGTGCTTTTATCAACTCATCGCTAAAGAAAAGAAGCCAGGAAGTTGAGAGAGAGCAAGGCAGAGTCCTACGTGGAAGGGACAGATGGGAAGAAAAGGAAGAGGGAAATGATATAATTTTAATTGAAAAATAATTATTAATTTTTAAAAATAAAGGTATACATTGCCATGCCTGGGCAGGTTTTTCCATTTCTTATGTTAGCTAGGAATACAATTACTTATCACCGAGCAGGCCTCTGTTTAGTTTTCAGTGCAGGGTAAATGCAAATACTTTTACACTGGCCTTCCAAACAGTGTGCCCATCTGAACTCCAACCAGCTAATGCTTTGAGTGTGCGCTTCCCATCTTCTCCTGCCAACAGCAATTCTTCTTAGTCAGTCTACAAGATGAAATGGCACCTGCATGTTTACACTGATTTGAATGGCAAGTGTGTTGAACGAGTCTCGCCTTGTCACTAAACGCTTTTACTTGTTTTGTAAATTGCACAGCTATGTCATCATTGTCAAGTTTAGTATTCGCTGTAGGATAAGGCAGGAAGATGAAACACAATCCAAATAATCCATTCAATTCGTTGGCATTGTGAAGAGGAAAGATAATCGACATTTATGACCAGAACAGATTTACGGTGTGTTAGCGGGTATCCTGTGACATATATTTCTGAAGGAAGTAACATTCATGAATACATATTATGATCATGGTATCTCTTTAAACAGCCCTCCACAGTTGTAGCTCCATTTCAATCTCACACAACTTTAAGCAACCATCTAGTATTCCATCCACTTCTTCAGATTTAGAAGCTGTGACTTGTGACCGCAAAACTATCCTAGTACCATGGCTGGGATTTAGACCACGCCAAAGTAGTTTCTCTGCTCTTTAGACAGACAGTCCTGCTAGGATTTTAATTGGAGTTGGAATCCTCACCTTTAATTCTGTTGAAGGAGCTGCGGGCCTCCTCCCACAGCCCTGCTCCTGGCTGCCTGGCTAGCTTATGCCCCGAAATAACAACACACAAACTGTATTCATTTAAACACTGCCTGGCCCATTTCTATTAATGTGTGTAGCACCGAGGTGCGCTTACCAGGAAGATTCTAGCCTACGTCCATCCTGGGTCGGAGCTTCATCACGTCTGCCTCAGAGAGCAGCAGCCTGTAATCTGAGCTCACTTCCTTTTTGATGCCCATCTTCTTCTTGAAGTAGATTGGTGTTGCCAGGAGCAGAGTGTCTCATTGTCATGAAAAGTCCTAAGTTATTAAAACATTAAATAGCATCTTCCATAGTCTTTGAAAGATATGAAGAATGCCGATCTAACTGAAATATATATATCTAGAAAATCTAACTAACATGACTACAAACTTGACTGTTATTAATGATTATCCATTAACAACCTATATACATTACATTTTTAAATTAACTACACAATCACAATACCTTAATCAAGATCAGAAACACATATACATATAACAAAATTGACCTTAAATTTAAATAACTAAAGCAAAATCCATATCAATGTAAATTATTCATACCTATATCATATCTCCCTTTAAATGTAAAAAAAACATTTATAAACAATATTTGGGAATATGGGCGCTCATGAGATGGGGTTAGCACCCCGTTGAAAACTTCCCTCTCTTCCCCCACTGATAAGGTTCGTGCTAAAAAGGAGGCTGGCCCTCCTCAGGCACTGAATTTGATGGTCACTGGGTCTTGGTCTTCTCAACCCCAGAACTGTAAGCCCACTTTTCTGCTGTTTATAATCCTTCTGAATCAATGCTATTGTGTCATCAAAGCCTAAAGAGACCAAGAAAGAAGGTGATTCCCATGGACATATCCCCTCCACAAACCCTAAGAGGGTTTCTGCCTCCTTAACCACCTTACATACATCCCCAACACACTCATCTCCCATTGTTCCAGCACCAGAACCCAGAGTGGGGTCACAATTTGAGTCACCAACACTGAGAAGGTGACGAAAATCCATGCAGTTCATTTCATTCTCTTTAGAAATAATAGTTTTGTGTTTCAGTGTGTTCTATGTGAGTTTTTTTTAATGTAAAAATGACTTAATCAGTCCAGACTGGCATGAAAAAATGAGAAGATGGAGCTAGAATCTTTCCCTCTTAAGTTATTTCTTTTGGCATCTGATACTCATATAATTTTAGAGGTTTAAATAAAAGAAGTTAAAAAGCAATCTAGTGTGATTGTGTTTGCCTTCATGATCCCAGTACTTGGGGGAAGCAATCTGGTGTGATTATGCTTGCCTGCGATCCCAGTACCCAGGGGAAGCAATCTGGTGTGATTGTGTTTGCCTGCGATCCCAGTACATGGGGGAAGCAATCTGGTGTGATTGTGCTTGCCTGTGATCCCAGTACATACGGGAAGCAATCTAGTGTGATTGTGCTCCCCTGGCATCCCAGTATGATGGAGGCAGGTAGATAGGAATTCAGGGTCAGCCTGGGCTCTATAAGACCCTGTCTCAAAAACCCAGGAGAAAAGAAAGGGGGAGGAAGAGGAGAAGGAAACAAGGTTATTTATGAAAAATTGTGCATTTAAAAATATTTAAACCACAAGCATCACAAAATCCCCCCTCCCAAAATTTATAATTTTTTTGTTGCTTAACTTCTCTGATAGGCCTGTAATTTTTCCTTTTGGGCCAAGGGAAAATCGTTTCTTCACATGATAAATATTCTGTGATAAATCCTGCTAAGAGCATATGAAAATGAATCAGTCTTTCCTACGACATAGTTGATCAATATTTTTTTAACTAATGGTTTAGAAAAGTGCCTATGAAATTCAAAGATCATTGATGGTATCACATATGTGTTTAAGATACTCATCAGCTTTGAGAAATTTTTAACAAATTTGTGTAATATACAAACTAAAAGTTTAAGGGCATTTCTGGTTTATTTTCATTCAGGGCTGACTCAGGTATGTTTTGATGTATTGACACTCACTTCCTTGTTCTCAGTGTCCTTGGAGTGATGGATTCAAATTATATCGTATGTGTGTGTTGTGTGTGAGGATGTGTGTTGCATGTTGTGTGTGTATGTGTGTTATGTGTGTGTTGTATGGTGTGTGATGTGTATGTTATATGTGTGTGTTGTGTGGTGTCTGTGTCCTACATGTTATGTGTGTATTGTGTGGTATGTGTGTTGTGTGTATATGATGTGTATGTTATAAGTGTGTGTTATGTGTGTGCATGTGTGTGTTGTATGCTGTATGTGCATATGTGTGGTGTATGTGCGTGTTGTGTGGTGTGTGTGCATGTGTATTATGTGATATATGTGTTGTGTGTGGTATTTGTGTTATATATGTGTGTTATGTGTGTATGAATATGTGTTGTATGGTGTGTGTACATGTGTGTTGCATGTTGTGTGTGTGTTGTGTGTGCATGGTGTGTGTGTGTGCAGAAGAGGACATTACGTGTTTTGCTCTATGACACTCTACTTAATTCTCTTGAGAAAGTCTCTCAGTGAGGAACAGTCAGCAAATTCTAGTGATTCTCCTGTCTCTGACCCCAGCCTTTGGCCATGCTCAGCTTTCTAATAAGTATTAGGATTCTGAGCTCAGGGGTTCATGTTTGAGCAGCAAGCACTCTTACCTGCTGAGCCATCTCCCCAGTCCCTGTAAGTGTCTCAGGGGATAGGTATTGGTGACTGAACCCAGGTCCCCATATACCCTAAGCACTCACTGTGTTAGGGAGGTAAGCCTTCACATCCACAGACTTTCTACTGCTCCTCTTAATAAGAATATTCTTGCCATATTACAAACAAATTTAAATATTTTAAAATATGTTCATGTAGCCCACTCTTCTTGCTGATTAAATCACTCGATAGCTGTGATGGCTATTCTTGGTCATCAGCTTGACTACATCTGGTATGAACTACAATCCAGAAATGGAGGGCACACCTATGACAGTTCTTTCTTAGTGTGAAGTGGAGGAATTCACTTCTAGTCCAGATTTTTGAGGTAGAAGGATAGATATCTTTGATCTGGATCTTGAGGTGGGAAGCCACACCTTCTGCTTGAAGCCTATGTAAGAACGTAGAAGAAGGAAGCTTTTGCCCTTTGCCTGCTTGCCCTCACCTTGCTGGCACATTCATTCCTTCACTGGCATGAGAGCGTAGAGCCTACTTCTTCAGGATTCCAGCAAATTCTGCAGACCCATTGAGGCATCCAATTTGTTGACTGAGTAATTACTAGATTCTTGGACTTTTCCTTCACAGCCAGCCTTGCCAGGTTAGCCAGACTGTTTACTGAAGCCTGTAAATCATCCCAGTAAGTGGATGGATGGATGGATAGATAGATAGATAGATAGATAGATAGATAGATAGATAGATAGATA
>JABTXL010000730.1:5473351-5486242 GCA_025134845.1 Neodon shergylaensis | reverse complement strand
TTCCTTTCCTTTCCTTTCCTTTCCTTTCCTTTCCTTTCCTTTCCTTTTCCTTCCTTCCTTCCTTCCTTCCTTCCTTCCTTCCTTCCTTCCTTTCTTGTTTGTTTTGAGTCAGGGTTTCACTAGGTAGCTTTGGCTGGTCAGGAGCTCACCATGTAGACCAGGCTGGCTTTGAGGCCACAGAGACAGCACTACCTCTTCCTCCCTAGTGCTGGTATTAGAGGTGTGTACCACCAGGCCCAACTGAAACTTTCCTTTTAAACCCCACCTGGTTTACTAGCTCAAGGACACCTGAGATGCCAACACTGGAAATGCAGTCCCATTGGCCTCCTAAGCCCAAACGAATGCTTCAAAAGGGGCTCGGTAAAAGCAGCGAGTCACGTGACTTTGTGAAGCCAGTCCTATGGAGGTGAGAGTGGTCTGGGCTGTGGAAAGTGCAGATGTAGTTTAAGCTCTGAGCAGGAATCAGGTTGAGGGAGGTAGAAGGCAGAGGCAAGAAGGGTGTGTTCTCTAAGCTGACTCTCACCCCCTGCTGAGGGACAGGCCTCCCAAGACTCAGGCATGGTCACAGCTTGTCCCAGACCCTGACTGACGTCAGTGGGATTCTTGGGTTCTGCAAAACTGTCTATTAACCCAATGAAAAGGTCTGGCCTCTATTTGTGGACCTCTTTCCTTTTTCTGTTCTCCTCATTGAAAGGCGGCTTCTTGGGATGGAGTGACCTGTCACCGGTAACTCTTCTGCTTGATGAAGACACAAAAGAAATGACAGGGCCAGTCCCTCTGTTATTGTGTAGACACAGCCTTCAGAAAGCTGGCTTCTCTGTCTTCCTGGTTGTGAGCCTTTAAAGACTTACCACTCTCTCCCTGGGAAAAGGGCCTAGTATTTTATCTACATATGGGGTGAGAGAAACATCTATCTTATAGAGTTGGGTTTTTAATGTATTTTTTATTATTTTTGATTATATACACTTTATTGGATTGACACACCCGGATACCAAATTCTCAGCACAAATGAGATTTATTATCCTGGAAGAACAAGCATGGGGCAGGGGCTGCCTCTGGATAGGGCAAAGGCAGACCACAAACAGCAGCAGCAGCAGGTGTTTTGTAGGAGTTGGTTTTTAAGGGGAAATGAGGGAGTCTGTGCTAGGTTGGTAAGGCCTGATTGGACAAGCTACCCAGTGTAGCCAAATAGTGAATTTTGATTTCTGAGCCTTGGTGTTTTGATAGTTGAAACTTGGTGATCAGTCTTAGGAATGGAGTCAGTGGCCAAATAAGGGAATAAACTTTGGGGGCTAGCTTTAGGAATGAAGTCTAACAGCTCGTTTTTAGCAAGGGAGAGAGAAGGATTAAAGGCAAAACCTGTTGGTGCCATGTTAGCCATGCCCAGGCCTACTAAAGAACCCTTCGTATACTTACGTGTGCACATGAGTGTGTATACTTAAGCGTGCGCATGAGTGTGTATACTTACATGTGCACATGAGTGTAGGTGCCCTCGGAGGCCAGAGGACCCTCAGGAACTGAAGCTTCAGAGGTTTGTGAGCTGCTGGTGGTGGGAACTGAACTTGGAGTCCCCTGCAAGAGCCGTGTGCCCTCTCAACCACCAAGCCATCCCTCGGGCCTCATCTTGTCAGGTTCTTGAAGGACACATGATTATGTGATTAACCTACTTGCTGAACGCCCGGCAATCACTCGGCATCTGATAATGCCAGCTTCTCTTTTTAATATTGGTAGAAAGTCATCAGGCCAGTTATTTTATAACAAATATCTTGACAATTAAGAAAGATTCACAGCGTCTTTCCAACAAGCGTGTTCACTCCCTGCAGAAAGTAGTGTCTGGGAAGGAGACTTCTCCAGGTTTCCCTCCCAGCTGTGCACAGGGGTAAGGGACGGAAGGTGAAAGACCTCTCCTCCACAGTGCCCTGTAGTGTGTCACTGCGTACATGGTTTCATGTACCTGGGGAATGGAGGTGAGTGGGGACCCTGAAAATTCTGAGACTTATTAGTAGTTAACTGTTACTCTCAGAAAAAAAAATGATAGACCCACAAGGATATCTAAGTGCATGCATGGCCTTAGTGTGGGTACATGTTCACAGAGGATGGACACACACACGCGCGCGCGCGCGTACACACACACACCCCAAGCCGCATTTTCTCTTGTTTTCCTTTTCAGCCCCTGTATCCCTTCCATCCGCTTGGGCATAATTATGATTGCTCTGCTGGCTTGGCTCTGCAGCTCTCCAGAGTGGAGCGGATGTCGACAGCTCCGAAAGATCTTGTGCTATTACACAGCAGAACAAATGAGGATGTCAAAAAAGGGCTCTTCACTCTAACAAGAAAACAGAGGGAAGAGACAGAAAGAATAAGGCCTTGGGAGACCTGCAGACGCGGTCTGATTAGATCTTGTGCTAACCCGCCGCCCGCTCTGCGTACCAACAGTGAGTTAATATGTTTAAATGATATGGAGAAAAATGTGTCCTGGGGGCGGGAGAAGAAAAAGGAAAAAAGAGAATTTCTTCTCTGGCACGCATGATTAAGACGATGTGGGGTTCCTTTGCAAAATGTGCCAGCAGCCTGAGACTGTCACACGCGGTCCCAAGATTATTTACTTACAGTGCCTGTGCTGTCTCATTATGCTGGGCAGAGCCTGCTTCCTCCAGCCCTGGGTGAGAGATGGGAAACTGTTCAGGTGGCTTTGGGGATTGGGTGGATAACGGAAATGTCCACCTTGCTGGCACTCATTGTTCCTTCCCTTACAAGGAGAAAAAGTCTGTAATTTTAAAATACGTTTGATTTGAAGTTATAAGTCCACAAATCTTAACTATTCACACAACAAAGATTAAAAAGAAAGCAAAACAAAAAAAGAAACTACTTGAGGATTTTGGGAGGGAAAGGAGGTCTTAACCAAACAAAATGGTGGAACCAATGTCCATGTATATAGATCATGTAATTTATCAATGCAAGATGCCTTCAGCCCCCAGTGCTGAACGTATTCATTCATTTTCAGCTTGCAGTTATAATCATTCCTGTTGCAGTTCTCTCCATCAGTGGAAATGACACAGTAGCCATGGGCTGTGGAAGCTGGATTGGAAGGCTCCTGGCAAGAGGAACCTGGTAAGGTGACCAGGAGGACAGGCCATCCACAGGGATGTGGAGGCTTGCTTGTTAGGCCTGGTATCTCTTCCTTCAGTCCTTCCGTGCACAGCGGGAGATCTAAAGCTTCGGCTTGGGGCTTTCGTTTGTGATCAAACAGTAGCTCATACTCAGACATTCCTGAGCAAAAGGGTTAAGGAACAGAGCCAAGTGAGTAACTGAGTAATACAGGAACTTGGGAGAGAGAGGTTAGTGGATCTCTGCTAGTTCGGGTCCAGTCTGGTCTATGTAAAATTGCAGGCCAGCTAGGCCTGTTATCCTGTCTCAAAAAAAAAAAAAAAAAAAAAAAGCAAAACTAAACACAAGCAGCAAAAAAACAAATAAACAAACAAAAATTCTGAGCCAGGCATAGTAGCACACACCTTTAATTCCAGTACGAGGGAGGCAGAGGCAAGTGGATCTCTGGGAGTTCAAAGCCAGCCTGGTCTACATAGTGAATTCCTGGACAGCCAGAGCTGCAGAGTGAGATCCTGTTTTGAAACAAACAAAAAAGCAGAAAGTCTGAAGACAAAGACTAAAACATAAATGAAAAAAAAAAAAAAAGCAAAAGCAAAGCTTCCTTGTTGACTGGAAGACACTAGAACCCCAGAGAATCCCCCTTGTGTCTGAAAGTGTCTTCCATCTGACATAGAACCGAAAGTCCTGTGTCTATTCCTGAAAAATTTTCAGGGTGGCTGTGCTGCTGGGGCCTCAGGGCCGGGGACATTCTAACCAACTGTCAGAACACTCCGGTTATTGGAAAGCCAGGGCGTGTTGCCCTTTGTAATTTCTCCCAGTAAGGAGTGAGCTAAACTTGTTACACACAGGATGGGGGCCATAGCACTCTCTCTAGCTGTCGGAGTGAGCGTCATCAGCCTTGTGTTTTTATTTATTTATTTTGAGGCAGGGTCTCACTCTGAAGCCCTGGCTGGCATGAAGCTCACCATGTAGATCAAGCTGGCCTCGAACAGAGATCCACCTGCTTCTGTCTCCCAGGTGCTGGGATTACAGACATGCTCTGGGAAGCCTGGAGGCTACCTTGTACTGGCTACCTTTCCCTCTGAAGCTCACAGGGAGCTAGTGATTTATTTTGAACTTAGAGTCAACTAAAACATCTGAATCATTTTCATCGAGGCTGTTATCAGACAGCATCTGTCCCATCGCCTTGCACCCCGTCACGTTGGCTTGTTTATTTTAACCACGTGTAACCTTGTTGGATCTGATCCGCTGTTTCAGCACTGTTTCAGTCCATCAGATCCTTTTACGCAGTTCTGCCGTCCGTTGTCTTAGCCATCCCTTCCAACTTCCTGTCAGCCACAAATTTTATCACTGCGCCATCAATGTCTTTATCTAAAGCATTAATAAAAATGCTTAATAAGGCGGGACGAAAGCCAGAAGCTGGTGAGGCGAAAGATCCCTTCTGGAGATGGACACCAGTCCATTATCACTCTGCATTCAATCTGTTGCTCATCTGTTTGACTTGGCTGCCACTAGCCCTTGTCCGAGGTGTACCTCATCTTGAGGGACCGAGACTCTACCTGTCACTGCATAGCTGTCGTCTAAACACACCAGATCTATGATACCTGGAAAACCAATCTGGCAACAACCTGGCCCTGCCCCACACCTGGGACCAACATCCACATTAGCAGGCAAAAGAGTTTCCAAACTGCCTGAACCTGACCTCTGTTTGGAAATATAAAATTTCCTTGTGTGTGTGTGTGTTCAGGGACGATGCTGGTGGGTGGGGGCAGCGTATACCAGCTTTTCCAAAGCCTCGGCCCCTCGAAGGAGACAGGAATACAACTCCTCTGGCTGGGTTCCTGTACCTTTACAACCCACTACAGCTTTCTCCCTTGCCTGAGAAAGGCTAATGTTTCCCGTGGAAACCAGCAGGTCAGAAAAGACCAACAACCTTTCCTACTTGCACAAAGGAGACTGCAGCTGTGAAGTCCTAGCAAGCTGAGATATAAAACCCATTGTTCAGACTCCATGTGCATTTTCAGTCTTCCTAGGGTTTTTTCCATGACTGAAGGGAAGGCCTGGAGAGACGACTCAGTGGTTAAGAGCACTTGACTGCTCTTGCAGAGGACCTGAATTTGATTCCTTGCACCTACATGGTAGCATACAATAGCTGCCTATAACTGGAGTTCCAAGAGTTCCAGCACCCTCTTCTGATGTCCATGGGCTCCTGCATGCATGAAGTAACTCATTCATACACTCAGATAGACATACACAACTCTTAAAAAAAGAACTGTTAGAAAAATCTGGGTGAGATGTCACATACCTTTATTCTGTCTCATGCCTTTAATTCTAGCACTTAAGAAAACAGTGAGTTTGAGGTCACCTTGGGCTACATAGGGAATTCTTAACTTAAAAAAAAAAATACAACCAACCAGCCAGAAAAACCAAACCGAACCATAGCATCAGTAAAAAACAAACAACAACATCAACAAACTGTAGGGAGTCAAGTATTTATATACGGCTTTCACACCTTACCCTGAGTTACCAGAGGGCAAATTTGGATTCTTCGCCATGAGTCTTCTCTCTCTCCCTTACTCCCTACCCCTCTCTCTCCCTCTAGCCCTCTCTCTCTCTTCCTTTCTCTCTGCAGCATAAATTAATTCTTTAATTCTTTTCATTTCTGCTCTGTGATGTGCCAAAACCAGCAAAATAGAACTGTTTTCCTTCAAAAGATTCAAGGAACTGTGCATAGAGCAAGCACGAGGCTCTGAGTTCAGTTCTCTGTACTACAGAAAAGAGCTAAGTGCTGTGGAACAGTCTTTTTCTACACTATGGATATGTATTACTCTCACTGCTTAATAAAAAGCTGACAGGCAGGCAGCGGGGCAGGAAGTTAGGCTGGAAAGCCAAACTGAGCATGATGGGAAAAAGGAGGGTGGAGTCAGGAGTGGTCAGCCAGCTGCGGAACAAGCAGGATGTGTAAAGAATGAGGTAACAAGCCGTGAGCCATGTGGCAAAGCATTAATAGAAATACGGGATAATTTAAGTGTAAGAGTTAGCTAGTAATGAGTCTGAGCTATGGGCCACGCATTTGTAATTAATATAAGCCTATGAGTGATGATTTGGGACCAGGCCATCGGGACAGGAAACATCCGTTTTCAGCTAAGTTAAGTTAGTGTAGGGAAAGTTCTGATTTGGGCAGCAAGGGAACAGGTGGAATAGATTTCCTGTAGTAGCACTAAGAAAATTTTGGATAATACAATGTGCAGAGTGTACATCTTAAGCCCTCACTGGAGTTAGCTATCAAATACTAACAAAAGAATATTTAGAGCAAAGTTTCTCAAGCTGTGGGTCACAGCCCCATGAGAACTCGTGTGAGTGACCACACCACAGCCTTGGTTGTGAACACACACCATATGACTCTTTGTATGGTACATGCCATTGGGCCATACAACACCAGCACACACTGCCTGAAACACCCGCCCCATGAATTTCATTGCTTTTTACTGTAATACAAAGTTGTCTGCTCTTATACATAAATACAGTGGCTTAATTTTTGAAGGCAAAGTCTTTAATATTTTCCTACAATCATTCCTCGGCACATAAAATAGCATATTGTTGGACTGTATTAACAAATGAGCATGCCCAGCTCCTTAGTATGTAAATTTGCTTTCTCTTTAATAATTGGTAAGATTACATGCAAAAATTTTAAAAACTGGTCAAATTTCAAACAAGTATTTTAAAATTTGTTTTAAAGATGTATTTATTTATATGTGCATCAGTCTTTTGTTTGCATGCTTGTATGTGCACCATGTGCATGCCTGGTGCCCATGGAGGTCAGAAGAGGGTACTGGAAGGGGATTCAGGTACAGAAGGCTGTGACCTGCCATATGGATGCTCAGAAGCAAGCGTAGGGCCTCTACAGGAGCAGCCAGTATTCTCAATCACAAAGCCATTGCTCTAGAATAAAGTGAATTTATTTATGGTTTATTACCAACAAACATAGGACTACTTCATATACCTATGTACCTGAGGTCACATAAGTTTTTTTTTTTGAGGCAAAAGGGGATCACAAGGACAGAACAGTTAAAAATCCCTGATGTAGAAAAAATATATTTGAAATTAAATAATATACCTCTAAAGAGAAATTGCAAAAAAGTACATAATTTTTTACTAAATGACATTTGTATGCATATTTTGCAAGATTTATAGGATATAACTGAAGTGTTACTAAGATTAAAATTTAGAAAAGTTGAGAGCTTACATTAGAAAACAAGAAAAGGTCAAATCATGACCCACGTTTCTGCATTAGGAAGGTAGAAAGAGAAAGAGAGCATACAGTTATCCGCCATAGACAGAAGGACAGAAATGACAAAGACAAGCCTGGAAATCGGCGGCATGGAAAACAAAGGACGGAGAAAATCAGCACAGCGAAAAATGATCTTAAAAGAGAGGTTAATGAAATTGATAATGCCATTGACTAAGGGAGAACTAGAAACTTTAAATGACCATATGAAAACCCAAAGTTCCAGACATGACAATGATGGGTCACTGTAAACAGCTCTTGGGAGGAGGATGGGTTTAACGGGAGGTTTGTCAACACTTGAGGAAGAAACAGCACCCATGTTAATCTACAGAATGGGCAGAGGCCACCTTTCCAGGAAGTGACAGATTCCTGACACGGAGCCTAAGGAGCAGGTCGAGAAAAGTATAGAGCAATACCCCAGTGAGTAACACATAGAACTCCTCGGCATTTGAACCTCACTGAACTGGATCTGTAGATGTAGGAAAGGTGAAGGTGGAGGGAATGGGAGCAGGAGAGGGAGTGAGAACTGGCATTGGTATGTAAAATGAAAAAGATAAGTTGTTGTCTTTAAAAAAATTAAATTAAAAAAAGTTCACAAAGCTGAACACTTCATGATTTTATCACGTACTAAAACGGGACACATAAACGGATGGCAGGGGAGCTGAGCACACTCCGGCTCCAAGGAGAACAGAGAGGAAGTTTAGATGCTTCTTCCCACAGGATGCCCTTTGAAAACAAACACTCAGGACCATTGCCTTCCAGACTGTTCCTAGCATCAGAAGGTCCTAAAACATCCCTGTGTGACTTCAAGACAACACAAGAAGCCCACCCAGTCTTGGGGAAGAGTTGGGTTCACAGCAGCCTGATTAGGGCACCTGGGTCCAAACATTTATTAACTAGGAAACTGAGCAATACAAGGAGCAAAGCAGTCCTTGTCAGGGTTTGGGTGGGCTGGGCTGGCTGGCTTCTGTGCTCAGTGTTAGTTTTAGTAGGATACGACCTTCAGTGTGGGAAATCTAAGCAGGGACAAGGTGTGCTTTTCCCTGCACATTGGAAGGCAAAAGCTACAGTGAAGGAAACAGGTGGGCGTGAAGAGGACGTGATGCTGAAAGTCAGTCCCCAGGGGTCCAGCTGTAGCTCTGCTTCGCTGCACTGTGACCTTGGACAGGTCACTTTCTCTACAGCTCACCTTCCTCACTATGAAAGGGGCATAGTGGCACCTGCCCAGTCTGCTTCCTGGAGCCCAGCGAGGATTAAATTTGCCAGATTTGCAATGGAGTTGCTTTATAACGCAAACCTCAATGAATGATTATGCATCTACTATATGCTGGCTGCTTATTATATCAGGACGGAAATCTTGCATGACCTTGTTTTCATCCGCTATGTAATTTGGGGGCGTAAGAGCATGCTCACAAATAAAAGCATTTCTCTGCTAATCACGAAGCTGGCTGACTGGTGTGTGCCACGGTTAACACATGATCAGTGAGGCCACATAAAAATAAACAAACCAGAACAACTGTCTCTTTGAGGAGAAATCGAATCCTGGGAGTCACAGCCCTCTCCTTAACCCTTTTTTAAATCACAGGGTCTTAATTATCACCGAGCCAGGCGGCAGTGGGAGGAGGCTGCAGCCAGTAGGGAGGGCAGCGGCTGTTCTGTTAAGCAAGCAGTGGTTTTCAGACTCTTAGAGAACCCGTGGTCTACACTAGTTAGAGCAGACAGTGGATCTAAGCCACATTAGATACCACTGTATACAGAATCAGAGGGACAGAAAATACAGAACAGTGGAAGACCACGTGGTGTTTGCTTTGCTCTTACTGTTCCCGTTAACACTAAGGCAGGTGATACAGTTGCTAGGGCTGTCGCAACTGAAGCGTTAGACTCATGTTGGCTGCATCCAAGTCTCGTCACTCAACAGACTGGCTTCGTGCCTCCGCCTCTGTGTGGCTTGCCTGTCTAACCTTGGACTCTGTTGTTCACACTCAAAGGTCAGCAACGAGAGCAAAGAAGCTGTGTGTAAACTTGGAGTGCCGTGGCCAACACAGAGTGTAGTCTGTGAACGGAACTGAAGCCAATGAGTGAGTCGTTGCCACCCTCACCATTATTGCCACCAAATGTTTTTGTTTTCTCACAAAGAGTCAGGGGCATTCTTAATAAACTAGCAATAAAGTAGGGGGAAATGCAGTCTAAAAGAAAGTAACATTTACTACCTTTCTCTCTCTTTGTTGCGTGTATGTGTGTGTGTGTGAGAGAGAGAGCAACTTAAAACTAAAGTGAATTAGTAACTATAACATCTATAAGAGATATATAGACCATTTTATTCATTTATTAGTGAAGATGAACAGCATAATGGAAACAATGTTTGTAGCTGAGAAACTTCAGATACAAAGATTTTTTTTTCAAGAAATAAATCCACAGATTTAAAGAATCCAGTTAAAAATCCCAGCATGTCTTGGAAGTCAAAAAACTGACTTCAAAGGCTATGTGGAAGAGCAAGGGAGCCAAGATTAACCAAGGCATTTAAGTCAGAAGAGTAAAGAAGAGGAATTTATAGTCACAGACAATGGGACTTCTAAGCAGTGGTAGTGACATGGTGTGCACATAGCAAAGAGACAAATTCTTTTTTATTGATTTTTATTGAGCTCTACATTTTTTTCTGATCCACTCCCTGCCTCTCCCCTCCCCTTCAACCTTCTCCCATGGTCCCCATGCTCCCAATTTACTCAGGATATCTTGTCTTTTACTACTTCCCATGTAGATTAGATCCATGTATGTCTCTCTTAGGGTCCTCATTGTGGTCTAGGTTCTCTGGGATTGTGATTTGTAGGATGGTTTTCTTTGTTTATGTTTAAAAGCCACTTATGAGTGAATACATATGATATTTGTCTTTCTGGGTCTGGGTTATCTCACTCAATATGATGTTTCCAATAAAGCAAAGATCTACTTTTGTTGTCTTATTGTTCTAGCTAGAACCTCAAGTATATTGAATAGATACGGAGAGAGTGGACAACTTTGTCTTGTTCCTGATTTCAGTGGGATCTCTGGGAGTTTCTCTCCATTTAGTTTGATGTTGACTGTTATCTTGCTGTATTATGTTGGCTTGCCGTTATTATGTTTAGGTATATTCCTTGTATCCTTGCTCTCTTCAAGACTTTTATCATGAAGGGATATTGTATTTTTTTGAAAGCTTTTTCGGGCATCTAATGAGATGATCAAGGGGATACAAATCGGAAAAGAAGAAGTCAAACTCTCACTATTGGCTAATGATAGGATGGTTTACATAAGTGATCCCAAAAATTCTACCAAGGAATTTTTACAACTCATAAACAATTTTAGTAATGTAGCAGGATACAAGATTAACTAAAAAAAATCAGTAGCCAGTTTTACATCAGTTTACACAGATGATAAATGGGCTGAGAAAGAAATCAGAGAAACATTACCCTTCACAATAACCACAAATGCATAAAATATCTTGGAGTAACTCTAACCAAACAAGTGGAAGACCTGTATGATAAGAACTTTTAAATCTTTGAATAAAGAAATTGAAGAAGACATCAGAAATTGGAAAGATCTTCATGCTCTTGGGTAGGCAGAATTAACATAGTAAAAATGGCAATCTTACCAAAAGCAATCTACAGATTCAATGCAATGCCCATCAAAAATCCCAGCAAAATTCTTCACAGACCTCAAAAGAACAGTACCCAACTACATATGGAAAAGCAAAAATTCCAGGGTAGTCAAAACAATTCTGTCCAATAAAGAACTTCTGGAGGCATCACAATCCCTGACTTCAAACTCTACTACAGAACTACAGTACCGAAAACAGCCTGGTATTGACATAAAAGAAGACAGGAGGACCAATGGAACCAAATAGAAGACTCGGTATCAATCCACACATCTTCGAACCCCTGATTTTTGACAGAGAAGCAAAAAATATAAAATGGATAAAAGAAAGCATATTCAACAAATGGTGTTGGCATAACTGGATATCAACATGTAGAAGAATGAAAATAGATTCATATCTATTGTCCTGCAGAAAACTCAAGTCCAAATGGATCAAAGACCTCAACGTAAAGCCAGCCACACTGAACCTTATAGAAGAGAAAGTGGGAAGTACACTTGAACACATTGGCACAGGAGAACACTTCCTAAATATAGCCCCCAGTAGCACAGACAGTGAGAGAAACAATTAATAAATGGGACCTCCTGAAACTGAGATGCTTCTGTAAAACAACGGACACAGTCAACAAGACAAAATGGTAGCCTATAGAATGGGAAAAGATCTTCACCAACCCCACATCAGACAGAGGGCTGATCTCCAAAATATACAAAGAACTCAAGAGATTGGTCATCAAAAGAACTAATAATCCAATAAAAAATGTAGTACAGACCTAAATAGAGAACTTTCAACACAGGAATCTAAAATAGCTGAAAGACACTTAAGGAAATGCTCAACATCCTTAGTTATCAGAGAAATGTAAAACATTCTGAGATTCTATCTTACACTTGTAAGAATGGCCAAGATCAAAAACACTGATGACAACTTATACTGGAGAGGATGTAGGGTAAAGGAAACACTTCTGCATTGCTGGTGGGAATGCAAACTGGTATAGCCCCTTTGAGTATCAGTATGGTAGTTTCTCAGAAAATAAGGAAACAATTTACCTCAAGACCCAGCAATACCACTTTTGGATAAATACCCAAAGGATGCTCAATCATACCACAAGGACATGTACTCAACTATGTTCATAGCAGCATTGTTTGTCACAGCCAGAACCCAGAATCAATCTAACTGCCCTTTGACTGAAGAATGGATAAGGAAAATGTGGGACAATTACACAATGGAGTTCTAAACAGCAGGAAAAAATAATGACATCTTGAAATTTGAGGGCAAATAGATGGATCTAGGAAACCTCATATTGAATGAGGTAACCCAGATCCAGAAAGACAAATATCATATATATTCACTCATAAGTGGCTTTTAGACATAAAGCTAAGAAAACTAGTCTACAATTCACAATCCCAGAGAACCTAGACATCAATGAAGACCCAAGAGAGACGTACATGGATCTAATCTGTGTGGGAAGTACAAAAAGACAAGATCTCCTGAGTTAATTGGGAGCATGAAGACTATGGGAGAGAGTAGAAGGAGAGGGGAGAGGAAGGGGAGAGAAAGGAGAAAAAATATATATAACTCAATAAAAGCAATTAAAATTTTAAAAAAAGAAAACCTGCAATGAGGAAGATGGTGGTGAAGGACTGTAGAAGAAGATCAGGGACTCTGCAACTCTGCTGAATCGAGGCTCTTCTGTGTTGTGAGTCCCAAGTGTTTGGTCAAGACTTGCTGAGTGTAACTTTACTAGCATAGAGTGTAACCTTCACCCAATGGAGGGGAGATCTGTGAGTTATGTGTGTAACTGCACGAGAGAGAGAAGAGAGAGGAGAGAGGAGAGAGAGAGAGAGAGAGAGAGAGAGAGAGAGAGAGAGAGAGAGAG
>JABTXL010000730.1:5364135-5466043 GCA_025134845.1 Neodon shergylaensis | reverse complement strand
TCCTCAGCTTCCTAAATATATCCTAGAGCAGTGCTCCTCAGCTTCCTGACTATATCCTAGAGCAGTGCTCCTCAGCTTCCTGACTATATCCTAGAGCAGTGCTCCTCAGCCTTCCTGAATATATCCTAGAGTGCTCCTCAGCTTTCCTAAATATATCCTAGAGCAGTGCTCCTCAGCCTTCCTAATGCTGCAGCCATTTAATACAGTTTCTCATGTTGTGGTGACCTCAACCATATTGTTGCTGCTTCATAACTGTCGTTTTGCTTCTGGTATGAATTGTATTGTAAACATCTGTGTTTTCTTCTGGTCTTAGGTGACCTCGGTGAAAAGGTTATTTGATGCCCCCTCCCATGGAGCTGCTACCCAAAGGCTGAAAATCACTTCCCGAGAAGGTGTTATCTAGACAGTTTGATCAAGACCAATCAAATATTGTTTAAGGTTGCCTGTCCCTGAATTGGCCCGACCACATGGCTGCTGATGGCAAATGCTACTGTCAGCCTAAGCCAGAGAAGCTTCTCTTTGCTGTGGAAGGAAATGAGTGTAGGGACACAAGCCTGCTCAGGGTGCACAGGCTAAAGAAAGATGTGCCCAGCCATAAGCAAAACATTTACACCATGGTCTCTAAGGTTCAGGAGAACGCCATGGAAGATGGGGGAGAGAATTAAGTATCCGATTTGCAGGATATTTGATACGTGATCCCTGTGAGAGGATTGTTGGACCCCCCAGGTTGAAAATCCCTGCTCTAGAGTATAGTATGCCTATCTAATGACTTTTCTTCTCAATGGGATAGTAGGTTAATCAGTGTGTGTATGTGTCTATACACATACTGTGTGTGCACACTTATTACATTATACATATTCTAAATTAAGAAAATCTAGTACTTTAAAACAATGCTTACAATATGTATATTTATAAACAATTGCCTACACACACACACACACACACATAAGCAAACAAAACTGATAGGAAATGACTATAACTACCTAACTTGTATGACTATTTTGTTCTTCAACACTCTTTTAATGTTTTCTAAGCATTCCCAGCATTGAATGGGATTTGTAAAGCAGGACTCAGCGTTCGCATCCCAGACACTTGATACATTTTCCCCTCTGACTTCAGCATTTCTGCAGGTGCTGTCTGAGCACAGCCGGTCAATGTCTTTAAACTGTGATCAACATGATCATTGATCTCCTGATGTGATAAGTACACTGGCCCTGTCCTTATCTCAGGAAATAGACACGGGAAGACTTCAAAATAGAGGGCTATAGGCTGTTGCTCGTCCCCAAATGACTAGAACGTGCGTTTTTTTTTTACCATATTTATCTATTTGGCTTCCTTTGCACGTGTTCCAGGTATGTGCGTGCATGCACACATAGTGTGTGAGACGTGAGGGAGTGCCCTCACCTGCACCTGCCACAGCATGTGTGCGGAGGTCAGGGTACAACCAATAGGAGTTAAGTTTTCTCTCTCTACCCCCTTGAGTCCTGGGGATTAAGTTCAGGTTACCAGACTTGGTGACAAGCACCTTTACTGGATCATCTGAACCACCCTGCTCACCCTCTCAAATGGCCTTCTTGAAGTGTGTGGGGGTGAGGGAGAAAGTCCAGATAGAGATAGAATGCCTAGCAGTTATGCTCAAAGTTGAAAAATAAAACAAATAAATTTTAAAAGCTCACTAGTAGGCATTAAACATATAATGTTGTTATTAAACAGATTAGTATATTTATATTGCTAAACATATTTGTGATGGCTAATCTTGGTCGTCAACTTGACAGACGTGGGAAGAGGGGAACTCAACTGAAGAACTGCCTCCATCAGTTTGGCCTGTGGGCTACCTGGGACAGCATTTTTATTATTAATTTATAGCAGAGGCCCTAGCCCACTGTGGGCAGAACCATCTGCACTAGTTACTTTTCTGTTACTACAAGACCCCATGACCAAAGCAACTTAGAAAAGAAAGCATTTCTTTCATTTGGCCTATGGTTCCAGAGGGCTGGAGACCATGGTGGCAGAGCAAAGGCCTGGAAGCAGGAACAGCTGAGAGTTCACATCTTGATCCACTAGCAGGAGGGAGAGAGGGAAGGAAGGAGGGAGGAAGGGAGGGAGCGAGAGAGAAGAAAGAACGAGAGTACTGGAGATGGCTGAGGCTTTTGAAACCTCAAAACGTGCCCCATGACACATGTCCTCTAACAAGGCCACACCTCCTAATCCTTCCCAAGCTGTTTTACTGACTGGGGACCGAGTGTTCAAATCTATGAGCCTGTGGAGGCCATTCTCATCCGAACCACGGCAAGTGGGCTCTATAAGAAAGGTAGCTGAATATGAGCCTGATAAGGAGTAAGCAGCGTTCCTCCATGGCCTCTGCTTCAGTTCCTACCTCCAAATTCCTGTCTTGAGTTCCTGTCCTGACTTCCACTATTGGTGAACCGACACTTGGAAACATAAGATGAAATAAACCCTCTCCTCCCCATGTTGCTTTTGGTCATGGTGACTATGATAGAAACCACAGGAGAAAAATGATCTGCAGATGATTCTGTCCAAACATCTTGATCACATATCACAGCAAAACGAGGTCTCTGGCCACCCAGCCCCAGTCAAAGTGAGCCTCTGGTTCCGTTAGAGACCCTGTCTCAAGGCAGTTAGGTGCAGAGCACCAGAGGAAGCTTGCCCTCCTCCTCGGACTGTTTGTAATCTCACACACATGCACCCCCTGCACACGCGTGTGTGCACACACACACACACATCCTCACACCCCACAACTCTTCCTGCCAGTAATAGAAAACCTTCTTTTAAATCTTACTAGAATATGGCGGATTAATTTCTTAGGATCTTAGTTAACATTTTGTGATTCTGCAGTTCAGTGTTCTGCCTTTCAACTTAGGGTGTTTCTTGTCGCTGTGGTTAAACGGTTTTTTGGGGGGCTGGGAACTGAGATAGTCCCCAGCTGGTGGCCTTTGGATTTAAAGGCTGTCATAAGTGAGAGGGTGTCCATGGAAGATGTGGGTGGAAGCAGAGAGGCGTCAAGTGGCACAGGTTGGTTTTATTGAATTTTGGTTGTGATAGCCCTATTTCTCTTCGCCCTTGCAAACTAATCAGGCTGCATTGGGTTTTAATATTTAAGATAACCAATTTCAAAATTTGCTGAATACCCTTGTTTTGGAAAGTTTTAAAGAAGAGACTTAATATTATTTCCAAAATTATTTTAAGAGCACAAATAAAAATATAAGGAGTTTCTATTGATAGCATACCGCCCTCTGCCAGCACACAACGTTCTGTTCTTGAAAATCTTCAGGGCGGGTTATCAGAAGGGCAGGGACTTGGGATAAAACTGCCAATCACAGGAAGAATTTCTTTCCCTTACAGGAAGCTTCTTTCTCATTTTAAATCCTCTGAAATTATGGAGTCGGGTCTACACTAAAATTATATAGGATAATCTGCGTTACTTAAAACACACTCTCCTTGAACTTTGATCCTATCTACAAAACACCTTCATAAGTTTTATTGAATAATTGAAGTCTGAAACTTAGTCAAGTTGATACAAAGGTAGGATAAGGTTGAGCGTGGTAACACATGCCTTTAATCCCAGCATTCAGAAGATAGAGGCAGGAGGATATCTATGAGTTTGTGGCCAGCCTGGACTACATTGTGAGTTCTAGACCAGCCAAGGCTACACAGTGAGACCCTGTCATGTCACCGAGCAGTAGAGGCACACACCTTTAATCCCAGCACTCCTGAGGCAGAGGCAGGAGGAACTCTGAGTTTGAGGACAGCCTGATCTACAGAGCAATTTATAGGACAGCCAGGGCTACACAGAGAAACCCTGTCTCAGAAAGAAAAAAGTAGCAAAGGAAGTCCATGGGTGCTGGCTCACTCTGCCTGTGTCCTTGCAGTTGGACCACATGACCTGCCACAATGCCCTGGGTCTTTAGCAATGGAGCTAGCCGGAATCTGAAGCCTGTACTACATTGTTGGTAATCATAGCAACAAAACCCAGACCTAATTCAATTCCTGCCTAGGATGAATCAACACTCCACAAAAATTGCCTTCCATCAGTCTTGTTCAGTTCCCAGCATTAGCGTTGACCTGAGCCTCGGCATGCTGTCATTTGTGTATAGCTCATGAGTCATGCAGGATTTACTTTGACTCACGCACTGATCCTCAGGGTGGTTTTAACGGGGCAATGGGACTTAATGGAGGTCTTTACTTCATTAGGACTGTGCCCCTACAGACGGCCGTTAGACCCAAGGCTTTCTGCTCACTCTCTAAATGTGACCACTCGCTCTTCTTATCCATCCTTTTTGCCAAGATGTATAGGCATCGTCATCCTCACCAGAAGCCAAACTAAAAGGGCCTCCTAGTCTTTTGGATCCTGAGATTCTAAATACTGTACACCAAATAGAACTTTTGTTGACCTTGGGACTGCAGCTCAGTGGTACAACACTTGCCTAGGATATAACATGCTAGATTCGATTCCCAGAACCACAAAAACCACTTTCTCTTGAATAGTTAGCTGCCTCGCTTCATTACAATGATGAAAAGGATAATACACAACTGTTCTACATACAACATGTGACCTTCATAAAAAACACACATGTATACACACATGCACACACACACAATACATGTAACAAAGAACTTTGAAAATTTCAAGTGAGATGAGAATGAAGAAACATGTTATATACAGAATAAAGATAGTGACAGAGCAGACTTCTCATTAGAAAATATAAACAATAATAAATGGATGAATAAATGAACATATCTCTTTCCCCTGGTGCTAGAATAAGAATGAAGGCAGATGCTAATGTGGACTTCCATAGCCAGGGCATCTTCAGAAAAACAATAGGTAAGAAAATTAATTCAGTGCCCAGTGATTTACCCTGCAACAAACATTAATGGGCTTCAGACCAAAGAACAAGTTACCAAATGGAAGCTCCAATCTACAAATCAAATGAAGAACTATGAGAAGGATAAAAAGACTACTTCTGAGCAATAAAGATGAACAGAGTGCTGATGGATCTCAAAATGAGAACCATTTAAAGAAGGCAGACAACTAAACGGGACATGTTACCTGGTTGTGTTCATACAAGATTCTAAAAGTGCACTATAGGCTCTAGCAACTGGAAGATCTGTGGCTTCGTGTGGGGTGAAGAGGATGGAGCATCGGAGGCACAGATGACAAAGGCTGGCAGATATGTTTATTGTTTTGAATGGAGGGAAGAACCAAGGCTGTACACACACATCAAATCTCATTATGGTTTTTCTCATTTTGAAATTCCTGGAGGATTTTTTAAGAAAAAACATAACCTCCCAACAAGGTTGGAAAAGGAGTAGAGAGAAAAATAGTTGAGAGTGAGAACCCAAGTTCAGTTGCCAGCATGCACGTCAAGAGGCTGAGAACTGCCTGTAACTAATCCCAGGGAGCTCTGATGTCTTTGGACTCCACCAGCAGCTACAGTCCTATACACATTTCCGTAAGCACAAACACACAAATCAAATCAAATAAACTTCAAAAGATTAAAATATAGCTGACTTTAGAGTACATGAAATGGGAGAGACTGAGTTTGTACTGTACACAATGAAAGGTACTATTTGTTTTTTTTTTTTTTTTTTTTTTTTGGTTTTTCGAGACAGGGTTTCTCTGTGGTTTTGGAGCCTGTCCTGAAACTAGCTCTTGTAGACCAGGCTGGTCTCGAATACTATTTGTTTTTTATGATTGGGGAGGACGGTGTTTGTTTGAGACAATGTCTCACCCTGTAGCCCTGGCTGTCCTCGAGATCCACCTGCCTCTGCCTCCCAAATGCTTGGATTAAAGGCGTGCACCACCATGCCCAGCCTGAAAGCCTCTGTGTGTAATCCCTGAAATGCTCACAGACTTGCTTAGCTCTAACGTAAATGTGTCAAATTTATTTTTCTTTGTTGACAATGCCACGTGCACATTTTGGAATAGTATACCTGCTATTTGTGCATCTTTAAGTGTGTGTTTTACTGACTTAAACAGCAGTGTATAAACGAAATGTGGCCCAGGGAAGTCATCTTGAGAAGAAAGCAGGGGAGATTTTTCTGTTGTGTGATTCTCTGTCTCGCATCACAGAAATAAACGTGTCTTATATTGACATCTATTTCTGAACACCCACCACGCTCTGAAACTAACAACTATATTTCTAAGCTGCTACAAAACTTCCAAGCCAATGGTTTGGGGGTGGGGGTTAAACCCATTTGTAAAAAGAATATCTAATTTGGATTAGAAGAAAACCTACTTAATGAAGTTTAACAAAACCTTGGCATATTTGATGAACAAGGTAGGAAATGGAGATTATAAAGTGGATAAAGGAATGGTGGGATGTTAGAACCTTCAGAAAAGTTTTTTCTTACCACATGTACTTTATTCTCTAATAAAAATAAATAGCCGGGCAGTGGTGGCACATGCCTTTAATCCCAGCACTTGGGAGGCAGAGGCAGGCAGATCTCTGTGAGTTCAAGACCAGCCTGGTCAACAGAGCTATTTCCAGGACAGGCTCCAAAGTTACAGAGAAACCCTGTCTCAAAAAACCAAATAAATAAATAACCTTCCACAACACTACATATTTGACTGTGATGAAGGATTGAAGACACTCTTATTAGTGTGTTTTTAGTGAAGATAAATAGGTCTGCATGTGGAGATATTTTGTTTATGATCTAATAAATAAAGACTGCCTGAGGATCAGAGCTCAGAGCTAGCCACACTAACTAGCCATAGAGGTTAGGCAGGGGTGGCACACACCTTTAATCCCAGCACTCCAGAGACAGAGGCAGATGGATCTCTGTGAGTTCAAGGCCATGCCGGGCTACATGAAATTTATCTAGTCTAAAAGAGCTCACACAAAGGTGATCCTAGCATTTGAGATCATACACCTTTAATCCCAGCACTAGGGAGGTGGAGATGGGAGTGATATGGCTGGGTGTAGAGAGGAATATAAGGCGGGAGAAAATAGGAGCTCAGTGCAGCCTGAGGGGCAGTGCATTCTAGGCAGTCAGTCTGGGGATACAGTCAGATCATCAGTCAGTCTGAGGATGCAGCCTGAGAATGCAGTCTGAAGACAGGATCGCCCCTTTGGTCTGAGCATTGATAGAGGTAACTCCAGTGGTTTCCACTCTGCTTCCCTGATCCTTCAGCTTTCATCCTAATAGCTGACTCCGAGTTTTTATTATTAAGACCGAAGAGAATTTGTGCTACACCTGCGTGCCCCACTGTACGTGTGGGGGTCAGAAGACAACTTCCTGTATGTGTATACATACAATGCATATGTGAGGGTCAGAAGACAACTTCCTGTGTGTGTGTGTGTGTGTGTGTGTACATACATATGCCTATGTGTGTTGTGGAAACTCCTTCAGCCAATAGCCTTTAAGATAGAAGCCCACTTGGGCATGATCTCTTATACTATAAATGTAGCCATAAAGCTTGTACGAACTCTCTCTGCCAGGATTCCATTCCTGTTCTCCATTCATGCAGAGGACTGTGATCTGTGAGTCTACCCCTAAATAAATAACCCTTTATTATACTCAATTCTGAGCCAGTATTGGGTTACTTTATAGCATCCATCATCATACTTGCCACAAATTACATGTGAGGTCAGAAGACAATTTCCTATGTGTGTGTTACATTCATGTTCCTGTATGCCACGGTGCACATGTGGGGGTCAGAAGACAACTTTGTGTGTGTGTGTGTGTTCAAGACAACTTCCTGTGTGTGTATGTGTGTGTTCATACCCATGCCTGTGTGCCACGGTGTACATGTGTGGGTCAGAAGACAACTTTCTGGAGTTGGTTCTCTCCTCCTACAACATATGTTCAAGGGATCCAACTCAGGTAGTCAGGCTTGGAGGTAAGTGCCTTTCTCCTCCCCAACCCCAATCTAAATCTTGGCCCTATGGGTTACTAGCAATGTGACCTTGAAGAAATCGCCATCTTTTCCCCATGTCCTATGGCAGCAGAAACTATTTCTTAGCTTTCTGGTGAAGAGGGAATAAGTTAATGAATGAGAAGTCTTACATCTATGGTCTAATGCTGAAATGGTATTCACCATGGGTCAGCCACTGAGCCATGGACACACACACACAATCTGGTGGGTATATTCAGAAACATTAGTATTTCTATGCAATGTATATATATTAAATGTGTTCATACTAGTAACATTATTAAGAACATTCAACAATTTAAGTCCTTCACATATATTGCCTTTTATTAAAGATTTATTTTATTTTTAATCTTGTGGGGGGTATGTGTTTGTCACTGCAGGTGCCCATATAAAGGTTAGAGGTGTCTCATCACCCTGGAACTGGAGTTACAGCTCATTATGAGCTGCCCAGTATGGATGCTGGAAGCCAAATTCCAGTTGTTTGCAAGGATAATACACTCAGCCACAGAGTCATCCCTCCAGCACCACAAGTATTATTGTGATCTTTTTGGGAAAAAAGGAGATGTAAAATAACATCATCCCACAGCATACTGTATATTCATTATTCTCACTTTACAGATTAAAACATTAGGATCCATAAAGGCTAAGTAACTCCTAGCCAGTGGAAGTTACACAGCTAGCTGTGACAGCCAGGAAAATTGGGGGCTAGAGAGATGGCTCAGCAGCCAAGAGCACTGACTGCTCTTCCGGAGAACCCGGGTTCAAGTGCCAGCATCCACATGACAGCTCACTACTGTCTGTCACTCCAGTTCCAGGGCATCTGACACCCTCACACATGCATACAGGGAAAACATCAATGAGCAGGAAGTTAAAACCACTACTCACCATCTCCTGCTTGCTTTGACATTATTAAAGATTAGCCTTACACTTTAGGACGTCCTGATTTGCACGGCACTTAGCGTTTCGTCATATACTTGCACACCCATTGAGTGTCCCCGCAAGCTGGTGCAGGGAGAGAGGTGGTTTTCACACTCGCTTTGAAGAATAGAAATCATCAGAGTGGAAGGCTGGGCATCTGCGGGTGGGCGTGGCTTCCTCACCAGTCTCTTGGGAACCTCTGTACACAGGAAGTTACTCACCATCAATGAACTAAGTGCATATAATGTGTCAAGGTCAGATAGGACAGGTGAAGATACAAGCTACAGAGCTTTCCTGGAAATGTCCCAGCCTAGTGGGAGAGATAGATACGAAAACCAGAACACACAATATATAGCCTCCGAGGGGGACATGAGAAGAAGGTCCATCTGTGCCTGGATGACTTAGAAAAGGCAAGGGGGAGGGGGAGGGGAGCTTTCCCACGGGAGAGAATGCATGTGTGCGTGAATCCATGTTTGTGTCTATAATGACGTGTCTAGGCATAGCTGTCTATGAATCTGAAGTGTTTCTACACAGCCTTAACCACATATTAACTTATGAATGTGCAGGCCATCAATGGCCTGGCTATGAAAGAGAATTGGGCTGGATTCACGCACGCCATAGCAGAATCGGGCCAGCCATGGCTTGGGCTTCTTTTCCTCCATCCAACTCCCAACAGTAGGGTGACCAGGGACACTGGACACTTCTATCCTAGCAGCTGTGCTTTCTAGAGCTCAGATGACAAAACCCATCACAGTTTTCAACCCATCTGTTTAAATGTTTAAGTGAGCAAGACAGTTTATATGAGGGCTGGATGACGAGGAGGTGCAGGTATCTAGAGGTACGCATCTGTGTGGAGCCGCTAGGCAGGCTGGGAAACCACCCTTTTTCTCAGTCTTCACTCCCCACCCCCTCTAGCCTGCAGGGGCAGGACCTAGCTACTCACCTGTTTCCACTGTCCTCTGCTTGAGGCTGGCTTCTGCCTCCAAGTGGCAATATGCTTGGCCTGAGCAGAGGTGAGGCTGAAGGGAACTGGGGCCATATTCCTCAGACTCCCTCTCTCCCTCTCCCCTGACTATTTTGGCCCACAACCCTAAAGTTAGCACTTATATATCACAGATATCAGGGACCCCAAGGACCATTCTCTAGGTGGACAGCATCAAACCCCTCCCCTGAGGAGAATACCTCTTTATAGGAAGAAGGTGATTGTGAAGAGTAAGCCAAGATTCTCCTCTCTATAAACATCCCCCCAGGAACAGGAAGACATGACGTGGCTACAATGCTCTTATTTTCTTTAAGACTGACCAATTTTAAAAAAGAAAAAAAAAGGCTAGATGTGGTAGTGCATGCCTTTAATCCCAACACCTGGGAAGCCGAGGCAAGCAGCTCTCTATGAGTTGGAGAGCAGTCTGGTCTCTATGGTGAGGTTCAGGCTAGCTAGGGGCTGTGTAGTGAGACCTTGTCTAAATACCAGGAAGAAAGGAAGGAAGAAGAAAAGAAAGAAAGAAAATGCAATTGATGGTGTCTCTGGCAGTATGTAATTAATTGATAGTGACTAACAGTAGATTTCCCTTATTTTTGTAACCCGTAAATTCAGGGCTGGAGGTCATATAGGGCAAAGGTATTGTATGCTGGAATACTTTGTATTTACATTTTAGCACAATACAGTGCCACCAGGTAAATATATCCACTCATATGTTAAGATGGGAAGAATGAAGCACAATAACTGACACATACAGTCTGTCATATTTTAAGCCAAACAATGGATAAATGAATAAATGGATGGAGAGAAAAACAAGCATAACTTAAAAAGTAGAATTGTCTTATCTAGTGGTCCCTAGCTACTTCAGTTCTGTTCCTAATTTTACCAACAATTTATATTAATGTGTTAAAAATATCTTTTAAAATCATCTATTAGTAAGTTAGCCTCAGAGGAGAACACTTCTCCAAAATATCAACACTCTTAATAATCATGATTAAAGGGTCTTTTAAAAAGATATGCCATCTCTAATAAATGTTAGTATTGCCTATCTGAATATTTCACCTTAATTATAGCATCTTATATAGTATATGTTTCCAAAACTATTTTCCTAACCATTGATAAGAGATGCTGGCTTACAAAACGCCAGAGGAATTTTTCACGTTTATAAAATGTTTACTTGTACTTAAATAGTGCATCAATAATCAGAAAACAAGAAATTGCCTGTGTGGCTAAACACTGTTTAGACGCTATGGTTTCTATCTATCATGGACTGCTTTCAACTGCTATATTTTATGGCACAGATTCAGTGGGAATCTGATCTGCTAAAATATTTGGGCTGTGAAAACTCCCACACTGTGACAGATGTCAAGTCCAATTAAGTGACTCGTGTCCAGGTTTCTGTCCAATAGGATTTCCCATTAAATATCAATTTAGGGGGAAAAAATTCCATCCCCCTTCTTAAGCCTTTATCTCTTCCACCATCTCCAGGCTAAATCAATTGGTACCAGAAGAGCCAAGAAGCCACACAGGCAGCTGCCTCTTTGCTCTGGCTCTCTCAACCTCTCCCTTCTCTGCTTCCCTGTCTGTGTTACTCCAGAAGCCGGTCAGGTCTCACCAACCTTTCTCAAGCGTCTCCAAGCTACTGAGTATATATATTTTACTGCTATAAGGTAAAGAGAGGGGGGAGTGGGGTAGGGGAGGGGGTGTAACCAAGCCTTGAAAGACTTTGAAACTGGAAAATAGGTGTCTGTTTATACAACATATAAGTCAATGAGGGAGAAGACAGAGGCAACCTTAGCCCCTAGTTACCGTATTGTGTTCCGGGGAACAAAGCATTATCTTGAAGAAAAAAGAAATCACTTCTAAGCCACAGCCATCCCTCCGCGCACTTCCCAGGTTCGTCCCAGCCCGATTAAGGGGAGGGAAAGAGTCCTTAAGGAATGCAATTTTATCTTAACCATCTTTTGTATCGATTATTCTGCTATTAGAAAGTGAAGGAATCAGCCCTTTGATGTGACTGCGTTTATCTCTGCATCTCTTTTGTTATTTATAGAGCCCTAGGCAGCGGGAAGCGCGAGGCTTCAACACTTCGACTTAAAAAGATCAACAACGAATTTTCCCGAAATGTTTAAGAACAATTAAAAGGAGCAGGCGTTTTCAATCTATCAACTAAGCGAGCAATCATACCACCCACCTCCTAAGACACCGTCGCTCGTTGTGGCGGTCGGCGAGATGACAGCTGTTTTTTCATCTATGAATGTAATAAATATTGGCTGCTTTTAATATTTGCCAGGATCTCTCCTCCTTGTTCCCTGGAATTTTAACTCTAAAAGATTGGCGAACCGATTATCGGCCGGGCTTTTGCAAGGTAAGACATCTTTACGTCTCTTTTTCTTGAAATTAAGTTGATTCATATTGCATTTTATAGATGCATCCCCACTCAGAGTCATAGACATAAATACCCACGAGAAATATTGTTTATGACTATTCAAATATCCTGAGAATTTAAACGCGTGGAGGACAATCCGGGAACTTTTTGTCCGATCTGTAACTATGTCATGGTTTGTTGTGATTTTTTTTCTCTCTGTGTGTTTCTGTCCCTTATTGGCAACTGCGTAAGTGCGAGTTGTTTCACTTATAAACGTCTCAGAGAAAAGCCCGTAGGGGATCGCGTGTGGTTCGTTTGGATCATTTATTGTTATTTTGAAAATCGGCTTTCTTTGCACGGAAAGCTGTTTCCGAGCTTAGTTCGCTCCTGCCCAAGTGCAGGGTCAGGAGCCGAACCCACATCCCCTGGCTTTTGTTTCTCTGGAGCGAGCCTCTAACTCACAACCTGTTCGGAGCCTACTCTGGGGACCAGGGTTCGCAGCGGGGTCGTTTCTCCTGGAGGCCGAGGCCCAAGCGCTCAGCTCGGGCAGGTGCCTGTCTCCACCCGCCGGTCCCCGACGCCCCGCTAGCCCGAAGGCGCGCGGCGGGGGCCCTTCCTCCAGGCGCCCGAGAGCCCGGCGGGAGGTGGCTTTTCCTGGAGCGCGAGCGCAGCCGCGGGGTCGCAGCCAGGCCTCCCGGGGCCAGAGGTGCGCTGCCAGGCTCGGGTCCCGGGAGCTCACGAACTTTACCTGCAAAGATGCAGCTTGCGCCTGGAGCGTCCCGCATCCATGCTTCGGAGTCCATCCCTCCCTTACCCTCCCAGCCTCTCCGCCCGGAGCGAACCGGCCGCCTGTGTTTTCCCGGGAGGTGGTCGGCAGACTGCCGGGCATTGTGTGATCCACGTCCCTAGGTCCCCAATGTGTGTGGCAGTCTGCGTGACAGATGGTGCTCCGGGAGCGTGTGAGGGCCGAGGAGTCAATTTTCTTTTGAAAGGACAGAACACATGTGTTCGGTCATTTCTTTATTATTTCGGAGAAACGCGAGGGGGGACACGGAAGCCTTTCTGTCCCCGACCTAGGTTCCGGGATAAGATTCGCCCGCACCCTAGCTCAGCCCAGATCCCCAAGCGCTGGGAGTCTCCAGCTGCCTTGCCCCAGGCCCTCGGGCGAGAAGCACACTCCGCATCTCTATTCAAACCCAGATACATCCATCCATCGAGGTCTTTCGTGTGTCGAGGAAGGGGATGGAGCAAGGGGGCGGGATAGAGCAGCTGATGTTTGATCAGAGGAGGCACAAGATGCCAGCCAGCCCTGCAGGCCCACAATCGTTCTCCAACCCCAAGGCCATTGGCTGCTTAGGCCACCTGCAGGCTTTGGTGTGGGGTTCTGGGTGCGCTCTGTTGCCGGCTCCTCTCCCAGCCTTTCCTCCTCATGCGCGTGGGCCTGATGCGAGGAGGGGACCCTGGGACACTGGTCCTCTAGCAACCAAGCTTGCTAGGCCCTCGCCTGCCACCCCTCGTTGCAAATGAAGAATCAGATTCCTTTTATTGACTGACTTTCTGACTCCCCATCAGCCTGCAAAATGATGCTGAGTCCGGACCAAGCCGCCGACTCAGATCATCCCAGCTCGACGCACTCGGACCCGGAGTCTCTGGGCGGCGCAGATGTCAAGGTGCTGGGCAGCGTGTCGGACCTGGAGCCGGTGGAGGAGGCCGACGGCGACAGCAAGGGCGGCAGCCGGGCCGCGCTCTACCCGCACCCGCAGCAGCTGAGCCGCGAGGAGAAGCGCCGCCGCCGGCGCGCCACGGCCAAGTACCGCTCGGCCCACGCCACCCGCGAGCGCATCCGCGTGGAGGCCTTCAACCTGGCCTTCGCCGAGCTCCGCAAGCTGCTGCCCACGCTGCCCCCGGACAAGAAGCTCTCCAAGATCGAGATCCTGCGCCTGGCCATCTGCTACATCTCCTATCTCAACCACGTCCTGGACGTGTAGGGAGGGGGACGCTGCGGGAGGCCGCCGGTCCCGGCGGGTGTCTAGTCCGCCAAAGGCGACACACCCGTCCTGCCAGGCCTGAGGGTCGCCCAGAGACACCAGAACGAGGGGGGAAGCTTGCAATCTGTTCTCTCTGGTCATCAAGGCAACAGGACAATGTTTCCGAGCCTGGGAGGTGGGGTTGGACAGAAAGATCTGGGTCTTGCAGGGGTATTTTCCTGGCTGGAAGAACCTTCTGGAGGTACCTAGGGTGAGTTGCTCCGGGGCCTTCCTTGGATGTGTTAGGGACAACTCCTTAAGGGTGGTTGCAGTAACCCACTGGAGGTTTTGAGTCCCTCTATATTTAAATCCCATACATCTTCATATTTTGAAAGGATAAGGGAGGGCAGAAGCTCAGCCCAGGCTGATCGGTTCAGATTGTGACTATCGGGGGTTTTTCTAATTGAGAAATCACCAAACCTTGGGGAGAAGGCAGAAAGGTGGCCCAGTAAACTTTCTGTTCACCCTGTAAAATGAAAAATCACATTCAAATACAAATAAAATCCTGAATATTTGGCAAGGTTTTATAAAAAGATACATTCAGAATAGACAAAACACACCGTGGGAGGATTTGAGCTTAGTGAGACCTTAACCCCAAGATAGGACACTAAAGTAGATAGAAAACTCCATATTTAAATGGAAAATTTAACATCTGATTGCTTTTCCGGGCAAAATGCCCCTTTAAATATCCAAAAACAACCCGTCTATTTGTGACCTTAACATGTGGACCCATAGATGCAGTTAGAAAAAAGACAACCTATTTTTATTTATGTTAGAAGGAGTAGAGTATTTTTTTCAAGACATTTATTTTTCAGAGTGGTGATAATTTTACTTTGGATACTCCGTGCCAATTTATTTATAGTCAAGTGTTTACACTTTTCCCCCGTGAAATAATTGCGTCTAACCTTTTATGTGTTTGTTGCGATTATCTTGTGGTCTTTCTTCTTTATTTTTCGGATTATATTGCACTTATATAAGAGAGTTCCCGCTTCCCCTGTTTCTAAGCATATTTTATATATTACGAAGTTGGTTGTTTTGTTGTGAGATCAGCAACACTAGCCCTTCACTGCTATAGTTTTATAAGAAGTTAAGTGTTGTTATTCTTGCCTGTAGTTTTGTCTGAAAAGAACCTTTCCAAACTGTTTATAAGGAATAGCTTCTTGTGCGTGCGTGTGTGACGTTTGTGCGTGGGATGATTTTAGGAAGTTACATTATTTTCCTAAAAAAAGAAAAGAAAAAAGAATTCAGACTTACTTCCTCTGTGACAACCAAAAAGAAAAGTCTATGACCTGGAAATGTTTCATGTTCTTGGCTGTGAAACTCGTAAAGCGAGAAGTGTATTTTAGAGACAAGGGAGAAAGGAAAAAAAAAACACATCTGCTATCCAAAGATTTTAGTCTTTTTCAGGGTTTTTTTGTGTCTCTGTTGCTTTATATAATGCAATATTTTGTAGTGAAAATAGATATAACCTGGTTTCTACCTGACAAGTTTTCATATCTCATGACTGGTGCGCTGTTTTGCATATAAATAAAGGTATCAGATAAAACTCCTCCTCTTTATTTTAAGCATCTGTCTAGAAATCGAACATGCTGGCTGAGCGTGAAATGTCTTAATGGGACTCAATTCCTTAGAAAGGAATTAGTGAAACAAAACGAGAACAAAGCAGAGAGCGAGAGAGAGAGAGAATATATATATATATGTATTCAGGGGCTGCAATGTTTGTTAGATTTGTATACAACACAGCCTGGGACCATATAGATCATGCCACATCCGTGAGGAAAAGCTGGGAGGTGTGCTTGTAAAAAACATTACGCAGATCATAAATGTCTTTTTTTTTTTTTGCTTCAAAAGAAAACTTTGTAACTGTCTAATCCAAGCTCTTGGGAAAACTCAGGTCCAAAAGGGGGCCTGCATTTAAGTGGCGGGGCAGAGCTGGGCGTGGTCGCTCACACTCACCATCCCAGTACCTGAGACGTGGGAGACGGGAGAGCCAGGAGTTCAAGGTCATCCTCAGCTGTGTAGTGAATTTAAGGCCAGCCTGGGCTACATGAGGCCCTCTCTCAAAAAGTCAGTGAGCAGACCCTTGTGACCCTTTGGTCACTTACGTGCAAGGTATGTATTACTGAAACATCGAATCAGTCGCCACATTCAGATTATGACACACTTGCAGTGAGAAATGGCCTTAAAACAACCTTAAATAGGAAACATGTCATCTATATACCTGTATCTGGTATAAAACACGACAGACTGTATAAGCAGAACCCATGAATAATATAACCGTATCCCTGTATGGACATGCTCATATAAACTCTTGAGAACTGTGTCACCCAAATCTCTGGACCATATAAACAAGTGATTATATTATATGGATTCTCTGGTTTTGTCCATACAGTCTGCGGGCTCACAGTGTTTTCGTTCTCCTCCCTGGTTTCTTACAGTAGTAAGTTTCACCCATACCTAGCAAGCAAGGTTTCGTGTTCTTCTGTCTGGAGGTGTTTGGGGTGCTTTCTGCAGAGGGTATCAAAAAGAACAGCAGCTTCCTTTCACTTCTCTCTGGACAAGGTCTTGGCCACAGCAGCAGTGGCTCTTCAGTCTCTGAGCAGCAAAGACGTGTGGCGTGTGACACTGCTGTAGCTGTGAGCATCTCTAGGGAACGGGAAGAGGTGGCAGCTCCCGGTCTTCATAGCGTCTCTCTAGTAAATGCTCCTATGGTAAGGAAACGTCTAACCTCTGGAAACCTTCCACAGATTGACCTGGACAAAGGAGTTGAAATCCAGCTCACCAACACAGCCCTCCCCTTCACACCTAGGAGGAATCTGTTCACTCAATTCCTGGGACTAAATGTATACTTGCTTTGGAGTAGGACAAAGGCCGACATCCCCAGGTACACAACCCACGCGGTCTCAGAAGAGGATCTTTAAAATGTCATTTCAAATCCTCCAGAGAGAGAGACAAAGCACTGTGACTCTCACCAGAGCAGAGGGGGATAGGCTTATCCTTTGAAAGTAGCATGGACTCCACCATGGAGAGGACCGAGAGAGGATTCTCTGAGCAGGGGCACTGAGATAATTCATTCCGACTTTGACCAGTTGGTATTTACTGAGGACGTAATGAGTGCCAGGAAATGCTCTAGACCCTAAAAATTGTCATCACATAAGATGGTGCCAAAGAGAAAACTGACAGCAAATGATTAATCCACTGATTTTGAAGGACACTGAGGCGTGGTAAACTGGAGACTGGAAGAAGGGCAGGCAAAGGTGTCCTGGTAGGGGTAGTGCTCGCTACAGCATGAAGGAAGGCCTTGTGTCCTGGCATAGAGACACAGTTCTACTTGCCCAGCTCTCACAGTTGCTGCCACAGCCACTTCACATGGCCTTTTATGACGTGGGATGTCCTTCTGTATATGTGTTGCTTTTATTGGCTAATGAATAAAGCTGCTTCCGCCAATGGCTTAGCTGAGTAAAGCCCTGCGGGAAATCTGAACGGAGATATAGGGAGAGAGTAGGCGGAGTCAACAAGACACCATGTAGTTGCCGAAGGAGACAGATGACTCAGGAACCTTTCCGGTAGGCCACAGCCTCGTGGTAATACACGGATTAATAGAAATGGGTTAATTCAAGATATAAGAGCTAGCTAGAAATATGCCTGAGTCGTTGAAACAACTTTACTCATTAGCCAATGAAAACAACACACATACACATACATACACACACATACAGAAGGACATCCCACATCACTTTTAGTTTCTTGTCATGCCATAAAAAGAGTCCATGCTTGAGCTACACCTGTTCTAAAGAGCCATAAAGGAAAGCTGTCACAAGGATTAGCTGGCTGCTCTCGTCACCCACCTTTCCCAGCTGTCCCCAGCCTTGTCCTCCATCCAGTGTGGTTTTCTCTGATTGCTCTTCTCACTTCTTCTCCTCTTCAGCTGCTCAGTCTCCCGCTGAGGTTGTTCCTCTCCACCCCATCCTGTGGGCAGGCCACTGGGGTGGGCCCAATGCTCACTTGCTCAGAGAGACTTCTCCCCACTCCTAGTCCTGCCTGGGGCCTTTCACAGGTAAGCCATAAAAGTGCTGAGCAAAACTACATTCCTTCCAGGGAGAGAGCCAAGGTTGTGTCATAGGGGAGTGTCTGTGTAGTGTGGTAGAGCGGGAAAGGAAGCAAGGCTGAGGAGCAAGGAAATGGTATAGAGTCAGGATGCATGGGGAGCTGGGGGAGAGCAGGGAAGACCCTCATGCTGGGAGCGTTTTCCAAGACCCACTGGAATTAGAGGTCGTACCACTGGTAGCCAGCTCTACAGAAAATCTGAAAGACCGCTGGTGGGAGGAAACATGTTTATTCAAAGCTAGTCCTAGAGATGGACGACACGATTGACTATCTCAGATCTCTCTCAGTGAGTTCTAGGGACCAAGCTTTGATGGAAGCAAACCAAAAAGCTTGAGAACAGCGCTGCCATGGCTAGAAGTTCATGCACTGGGTGTGATCTGTCATCCAGAGGACATCCTCTTCCCTCTTTGATTTTGCTCTCCTACAGCTGGTTAACCTGAAGCTGACAAGGGCTTCTCTACAGCACAGAGGACTTGGGATGGGTGCAAATGTCAAAGGAAGGGGGAAAGGAGCAGTTAGCTCCTCATGACTTCCTGACTGCTCTGCCCCATGAACACGTGTCCCCACATGGCACGGGAGGTGGGTATCTAGCCTCTGGGCTTCTGGCTGCTGTCCATTATATCCATTTTCCTGCCATTTGGCAGCCAGCTTGAGAGCATGTCTGGCCAGTCCCCTTTCCCAGGTTAAAATGGACTCTCATTTATTATTATTACTGATTGGATAGCCATGAGTTATAGGCTGAGTGTAGACACTGTACACCCAAGAGCAGCACTGCACACTCATGACTTCATATAACCCCACCACTCAACAGGGTAGATACTTTCATTGTTTCCTCTTCACAGACTAAAAACTGAAGCCTAAAGCTGCAAGACAACTTGCCCGACTCATGAAGTCATGTTTTTCAATTGATTAACAGGTCCACCCCCAACTTGTCACATTCTACAGTGTTTGCTGATATCAGCGTGGCCATGCCATGCGCATACCTGCCCCTGAACCCCTGTACAGAGAGGGTCCATCCATGCACTTAGAGACACCTCGGCCCAGGCAGCGCCTAGGGAAGGCGAGGACTGCAATAAACAAGGCTGCTCCATCCACAGGACGGATGAGTGGAAGCCAAAGCAGAGCTGTGCTGTTAGCCGAGCCAAGCATGCCCTGATGGGGCTAGAGGGGTGGAGGCCTTTTACTTTGCAAGATGACCCTGGACCAACCCTAGGGGGAAAATTGCCAACTTGGTGCTGTCCCCGGCTTTGCTGCTCCTTCTAGTCTCTCATCTTCTCACCCACATACCTCACCTAGGGACTCCCCTACCCTCATTCTGACAGGGATCACAACCTTCTTTTAAAACTAGCATGCCTTCATGTTACCTCTCAGTGCCTTCTCGGGAGGGAAGTGAGATTCAGTTCATGCTCCAGGCGTTGAAATACTTCCCAACTTTGTTCAGTCATTCTTGAGGTTAGACATTGCTGCTAAACCCAGCTACACACACAGACACACACACACACACTAGCACACCTGGTCCTTCCTGATCCAGTTCACACAGAAGTACTCTGCTTTCCTCCGTGACTTTAGACAGCATCACTTGCCTTGTTCTTTGGGTCCCACATACACACTCCATTATATGAGAATACATTGTTTCTCTCGGCCCTCCAGGTGAGATGCCAAGGCTGTAGAGCCCAGTTCAGACATGGCCTGTGACTTAGTCACTAGCTCTGTGGCCAATTCCTCTTCTCAAGGAGAAGACAGCATGTGCTGTGCCCTCAGATGTGTGTGTTTGGGGTTTCCCTGGGCTAGTGTACAGATTCTCAGGATAGCAAAGCAGAAGAAGTACGCAATGGGTGTGATTTGTTACCAGCATCTTTGTATTTACACTTGCTTAGGAAGCTGTATAGGTGATAAATCTATTGTATTTTTTAAATTTAAAATTATGTTTATATGTGTATGTGTGAGTTGCTATGCCCAAGTGACTGCAGTGCTTGAAGAGGCCAGGAGAGGGCACTAAACACCCCCTCAACCCCCCACCCCCCACTCCCGGAACTAGAGTTTTAGGTGGCTGTGAGTCACTGGACACGGGTGTTGGAAAGCAAACTCAAGGAGCAATACAAACTCTTAATCATCTCTCCAGTCCCTGACGTTAGTATTGGTGCATGAATGTGCCAGTGATTTGTGATTGTCACCCACTGTATCCATCTGCATATAGCACTTTATGAACTCTACAAAAAGTCAGTCAGAAATCATCCCCGTCCTCTGAAGGAAAACATGGTGGTTAGCAGGGAACCGTGGACTCTACCACAATGCAGATATTTAAAATCCCCTACATGTCTGACAGCCTCGTCCCACTACCCGATCTCTGCTTTGTCCCTCTTTATATTTTTTTTTTCACATAACTCTGAGTGTGGTGGCTGGTCTTATAGCAGAGTAGTCAGGAGTATGTATGCCAGCAAAGCAGGATTGCTGCAAACCCCTCCTACAACTGGACATGGCCTTGACCAAATTACTTAATTCCGTGCCTTAGTTTCTCCGTCTGTTAAATGGGGGCTGGGGTATGATATCTAATATTTTATAAATGTAAAAAGTTTTAAAAATTTCAACTTTTTTATTTATCTATGTGTGTATCTATGTGTATGTCTGTGCATGTATATGTATGTATCTATGTGTATGTATGTGCAGGTGCCCAGAAGAGGGCATCAGATCCCCGGGAGTTGAAGGTGTTTGTGAGCTACCTGATGTGGGTGCTAGGAACCAAACTCTTCTCTGGAAGAGCAGCCAGTGCTCTTAACCACTGCGCCATTTCTCCAGCCCCAGTGATAAGATGACTAGATGGTAACATGTTTAGGAGAGTGAATTCGTTCATGTAAAGCATTGGAACATGTTTTGTGCATGTCAAAAGCTTCAGCAGCACTAAGTCTTTTAGATCTTTGGTAGGTGACATTAAAAAAAAACAACAGGACTTAGCAGTAAAATATTCATGAGGTAATAAACTGAGAAAAAATTGTTAGGGTTTCTTGTTCAATTTTGTTAAGTACTTCTAGATCCAAAGAAAATTTTTTTCATCTTGCTGATCATTCTGGAAAGGAATTCAGAAAGGTATTGGGGGAGGGGACACGTACTTAAATCACAGCAAAGATGGGGCAGTGACAGAGGTAGGGAAGAGGGTCCTGGAAGAGTCCAGGATCTTCTGGGGTCAGGACAGATGGCCTGGGAGAAAAGTCACTGACGTCAGCCTCATCAGCCTCCAGTGAGGAGAGGGTCAGATTGAGGAGAAGCTGGGAAAAAAAGAGTTCCTTAGAGACGGTAGGCAGTCAGCTGTGGTGGGACAGAACTCTGAGAGAGATCTAAGATCATCTTAGTCCACGTGTGAATCCTTTGGGGTCTCAGTAGGTAAAGCTCCATCACCAGAACTCAGGAAGCACAACATTTTCAAATACACTCTGATGGAGAGTGTTACCATAGCTACAAAAGCTGGGATGTCAGAATGGCTTGTAGCATGCCCAGCATCTGCTTTTAGTGAGTGTGGTTCATTTACAGCCTTGCTCTCTCTTTTCTACTATTTCTTTGGATTTTACAGTTTTTTTTACCACCTATAAAAACTAAGGCATGCTACAAATGTATAATTAATAATAATAAACACTACCTCATGTTTTAATTTTAAAAAGATGATTAGAACATAAATGTATCGGTTAATTTTTAGACCCTTTAAATACATTTGAATGTAAATCATGATAATAATTTTTTTAAATATCCCTTCTAATATGTCCAATGTTTATTGCTTTTAGGATTAAAAATAAGACAAAACAATGGGATCCAATAACTATATATTTCAGTCTTAATATTTTAAAGGGAAATATATTACTGTATACTAAAGCCAATAGTAGCCTAAAATCTTTCAAAAGGAACTTTCAGTTAGGAGTATTTAAAATAATTTTTAGAGACATCAAGATGATGTCTAATGCCCAAATTCAACAAATTTGAGTTCAGCACTTCTAGGTGAACTGTAAATCTGTAAAACAGCACACACTAGTGTCCATCAGAGCCACAGAATGTGAACGTTTATATAACTTATGTATAACTTTATATAACGCTTTCATGGCGGAAGCCAGTGTGCTTCTAAGTCCCCTCTCCTTGAAGCCACACTATTTCTGGAAATGCACTCGTTATCCAGGAAGGACGTGTTCATCCAAATAAAAATGATGTGCAAGGAGAGGTCCTTGTGCCCTCGGGGATTCTACGCTCAGCTTTTTCTGTGTAAAAACCATAAGACATTAATAAACTGTAAGTTAAAACAGCCATTTGCTCTTTGAAGCAAACCCTACACGTGAGAGCATCATTTCAACCATGAAAACATTAGCAAGTGTCTCTAAAAGCTGAGGACTCTAGCAGTCCTTTCAGCATAACAAAGATACCACCGTCATCACAGAAAACAAACAAATACCATTTTCTGAGTATCTGCCCTGAGCACCACCTTCCTGAGAGGATTTCACTGAAGGCTCAACTCTTCTCACTTCTCACTTGGGTCCTCTCTCCAGTGGCCCTCTTTCCACTTTGAAGTCCCCCCCTCTACTCCTCCCCTTTGGCATTCTCTTGTCTCCTTTCCCTGTCATGAGGGGTGTACCTCAGAGAGGGCTCTCAGTCCAGAAAGCCACGCCACAAGGCTGGAGTTGGTAGCAAAGGTGAAGGCCATCATATCAGAAACGGTTAGAACATGTTTGAGTGGACGGATACACAGCCAGACCTACTTTAGGCAGATTTTTTTTTAAGTCAGGTGATTTTTGTTAGATGTTGGTCAGGCATTGGGAACAGGAGATGACCTGGAGTAGGAAGTTCTCTGGGGACTGGAGAGGACCTGTGGATCCTCTGTGACAACAGTAGCTTGTGGAGGCCTGAATGGCACTGGCAACACATGTCTTTGCTAGTCCCTCAAGCCCCTATTCAAAGGGGACCATGGGTGCTGAGAGGTAAGTGTCTCCCTGCAATAGCAAACCACGCTGGGCAGAGACTGGCCTAGGAGTCCTTGGTCACCAGTCCTGTGCTCTGAAACCAACATGCTCTCCTCGATTGCAAAACCATTGCAGAGGTGTAGTCTCTGACATCAATGGCTCTGTCCTCTCAAAGTTCAGGGAGAAATGGAGGAAGAACTGATCCCTGAATTATAGATGAAAACAGATGAAGATAGCAGATTTCAGGGCTAAGCCAGGGAGAATGCCCAAGGTCATCCACTGCTTCACTAGAAAGGACTGGAATAAGAAAGTGAACCCGAAGGACAAGAGAATGTAAAAGCTCATGCTTTGACAAAGTGGGAATGGGGAAGAGGTTTCTCCTCCTCCTCCTCCTCCTCTTCCTCCTCCTCCTCCTCTTAGTCCTCCTCCTCCTCTTCTTCCTCCTCCTCCCCTTCTTCTCCTCCTCCTCCTTCTTCCTCTCTCTCTCTCTCTCTCTCTCTCTCTCTCTCTCTCTCTCTCTCTCTTTCTCTCTCTCTCTGAAAGCAAAAAATCCTACATTTGGAAGTGGCAACATGTTTTCTCTGAAACATCCTGGGCACTGTCTAGACTTTGGTCTGGCCAAGTAGAGTTATCTATTAGACGGATACAGAAGATCTGGGGTGGGAGGTGGGGTTGGGAGGGAGGGACAGGGAGATCTCCTATCACCTTCTGTATTGAACTTAGCTATGGTGGCAACAGATTGCCAGGCACTCAGTTTATACCGTGGTATGCGTTCTGGGTGGAAATGGCGTTCACTATAGGAATAGCTCTCTGATTTTTGTTTGTTTGTTTGTTTGTTTAAGTGAGAACTTGAAAATGAGAGCTTCTGGTGGCATTTAAGAGTTTGAACTCGAGGAGTTCCTAGCTGTCTGTGGCTGCAGGCTGTTCCTCTTCTCCGGGTCCTGGTTGCATGTGGGCTCGGATTTGTCTCTGGCTTCTTGTACGGTTTGGGATGAGACCCTCGCGTCCCAGGGGAGGGGGGCAGGTGTTGCTCCAGTCGAGCGAATGGAACCAAATTACAGGCCCGTCTGTCACCTCCTCTGGGAGAAGGAGGGAGGGGTCGGGAGCCGAGGAGGAGCGGGAGGGGGAGGGGAGGGCCAGAGCTGGCGCTGGCGCCCGCCAGCGCGTCCGCCAGCACTGCGACCCGCACAGGGACAGAGCGACCTCCGGCTCGACTGCGCGGCGCCGGCCCCGCGTCAAACCAGAGTTGCCTTTCACTAAATTGATCTATTTCGCGACTGTCTCTAATCTGCTGAAAAGAAGCCACCAGCAGACCCACGCACCTTGGTCCTGAGTCCAAATAACATCTTCACTTTCAGCCCTTTGCCTCGATCTTAGCCCCAGTGACCTCTGCGTCTGTTCCTTGGTTGTGATTTGACCTTTGACCTTGTTGGTGTCGGCAGCTTTGTTAAAGCTGGGAAGTTACCTTGAGGACGTCCCGCTTAGCCCAGGACTAGAAACCTCTCGCTGGAGTGAGGTGGGGGTGGAGTCTCCAGAGGTCTCCTTTGGCAGGGGGGAGGTCCCAGTGGGTGTGGGAACAACACAGACATGCAGGTCCTTTGTAGCACTCCACGGATAGAAATAACAAATTGCCATCAACCTTTCTTTCGTAGATGGAGTGACATGAAGCTGGGGGGGGGGGGGGGGGGGGGGGGGGGGGGGGGGGGGGGGGGGGGGGGGGGGGGGGGGGGGGGGGGGGGGGGGGGGGGGGGGGGGGGGGGGGGGGGGGGGGGGGGGGGGGGGGGGGGGGGGGGGGGGGGGGGGGGGGGGGGGGGGGGGGAACAGACCAGAGGGAGTGTTTCTATAAAGAGATAAGGTCTTGTCAAATGCCTCAGATTTGATCTTTTGCCCTGCCTCCAGGGCAGGAAATGTTGAGAAATTGTTGGTTCCTACCAGTTCTTTCCATAAGAACCAAGACTTAGATTTAGGGTGGATAACAGCAGGGCCAAGAAGAGACAGAATTCCCTTTATTTATTTATTTTTTGACAATGAAATAATTGACAGAGATAATTCCCCACATGGGAATTAGACTGTGGCTGGTAGGACTCTGTCCATCTGATGTCAAGTGATGGCTAAGAAGGGAAAAGTAATTCCATTATCCAGCTGTTACTGCTGTGAGGTGCCCAAATATCCAGATGTTCCAAAACATCTGGATATTTGACAGCATATTTCAAACTACACATCCAGATGGTTGGCACTGTGCAGAGAAAGAGCAAAGATGGACTCACAAACTGGGGAGAGGAGTGGCAAGAAGGGGTTAAGAGAATAAGAAAGGGGGAACCGAGGAGGAATTCAAGGGAAAAAAAATCTGTGAAGACAGGCTAAAATGCTTTAAAAGTACATTTTAAAAAAAGAACAGTCTTCCATTTCTTAATCACTCATCATTTTTGGCTCCATTTTTACCTGGTTCCATGAAAAGCGTTTCTGTTTGTCTAGGTCTGGGTGACCGAGGAGAAAGTGCAAGAGAGTGACCAAGACACGAAACTCAGGAGAAAACCCAACCCTGATACAGTTTGCGCAGGGAGGCCATCCCGGTGATAGCACGGAGAAGAAGGCTCAGTGTTTGGGGAGTGGAGGAGCGGCCACACTTGTGAGAGCAAACTCAGCTCTCCAGCCAAGGCTAGCCCCGGAAGCGAAACACTGAGATACGCTGCTATGTTGCTTAGTCAACTTCATTCCCAGCTATCCATCAGGATACTGGGCCTCCTCGGAGCCAATGATGGTGCAACAGAAGAAAAAGGGTAATTGGGTGGGGGAAGGCTGTGCAGTTTGGTGACAGATTTAGGGGAGGAGACATGATGTGATGGAGGTGAGGGCAGGAGTAAGTGTTAGGCTTTCAGAGCAGCTCACAAAGGCTCTGTAATTCCCAAGCTGTCTGTTATCTATGAAATGCAAATCAGGAGGGGAGTGACATCATGTCGGATTATGGCCACAGGGAGTAATTATTTAGACATTAAAGGCTATTGAAGGGAGTGGTTGACAATATTAATGATGTCCAGATGGACAGAGTGTGATGCTAAAATTATTTCCTAGTACAAAGAACGGGGATTTTTTTTAAATCAAGTTTATTCTTCTATTTGCACAGCCTATCTCTCGGAGTTTTGCCCCTTAATGAGCTGGCGACACCGAGGTGAGGGATGATATGATCTCTGGAATCAAGAGGCGCTGCATTCTCCTGCTCCAGAGGAAAGGTACAATCAAAAAGCCAAACATTTACATGTAACTATAGCTATAAAAGTAAGACGCTAACGTAAGAAGGTGTAAGCGACAGGCTGTGACCTGGAGACCCCCTGTCCCGACATTCCCCCACCCACTCTGCCTTGTTTACTCCAGTGAGGAGGCATGCAGTAACCTGTTGCCTAAAGAATACTCACCCTGTGCAAGGCTGCCTTACAACCTGCAGACTCCCTGCGGATGCTCCAGGTGGCACCACCACAGCCCAGAGCACTCACAGCTGACAGACATGACCTATGCAAGAAGAAATGTGGCAAGGCCGGTGCCACACTGTGGACAGAAAGGGGGGCAGGAGGAGACAGCCCTAGCTAAGAGCCACGAGTAGCATCAGGTAAAAGCAAGGCTGTTCCAGAAGATACCGAAGCCCAGAGGATGGCTGTGGGCGGGACACCTACCTGGCAGTGAACCCGAGTTCCGCTCTCATCAGAACAGGCACCTGAGATTTGGATGGGAATTTAGCAGGGTTCCAAATCCTCTGCCTGTCTTTCTGACTGCTGTGGGAATGGATGGGTCAGTCAAACAAAACACAGACCGGTCTCGGATGGATGGGAATTTCCCGTACAAATAAGATGGGCCAGAGCACAGGTGATGGTTTTGCTTGTAAAAGAAAGGGAAGTCATTACATTGGCGAAAGGAGGGTCAGTTGGAGAGGCAAATGGATACTTCTAAAGATGGTTTCAACCCTCCCCCCACCTCCACACCCCTGCTCTCCTGAGATTGTGTCTCACAGTACCCATATGTAGCTGTGTGTTTTCTAAGCTAGGAGCCCTCATAAGCCCTTGGACCAGGGTTTGTGATGATATGGCTACTACTGTATAACATAGGTGTATTTGTTTTTCTGATTTTTTTAAAAATGAGTTTGCTGGAGCAGGCAATCTTACTTATTAGTGCCTGAGAGGGCCCCGTGTATGACAAGTCCTCTTTTACTGTTTGAGCTGGAAGAACACGGAGGCAACACTATGAGCTGTTCAAGAGGATTTAACACGGAAACTTGACCTGGAGGAAGAAAAATGTTGATGAAATCATTCAGCCAGCTACTATGGAGGATAATAACTGTGACCTGTGAAGAACGCATTCTATGGAAGACGTACTTGATAACAATCGAGAGAAATGTATTATTTCACTCATGCATCAACTGAAGCCGGTTATTTGAGTTCAGCAGATACGTAGTGAGCACCTATGCCACCATGCCTGTATCACAGACCCCAGTAGTTGTGAAAGAAATGAGTGTTTTTAAGACAAGTCAGTACATATTCTAAAACAAGTACTTCAGACCTGATTGTTTAGGCACCTGAAGGGAAATTGTCAATAGTTTGCATAGGAAATGTTACACACCATGCTTCAAATTGAGGGTCAATAGTACCCATGGTTCAAATTATGTAACATTCAAGTTTCAGCAAAACAGAAATTTGGTGGCGTGTATAGCCACACCCACCTGATCTGTGTTGCTAATTTGTGATTGTCCTGGAACTACAGTGGTGGAGTTCAGCAGCAGTAGCAGCAGAGACATATGATTCTCAAAACTTAAACTTGTTATTACCTGAAGCGTTAATCTAATTAATCTTTATCAATAAAAATCAAGAATCAGATATTGGGGTCAAACCCTGGAAGATCAGAGAATAGCAAGCAGTGGCTAGTTGCTTGCTACCTCAACAGTTCATTGATCCAAAAGTGCTGAGATGCTGTCTCCGCCCCCACCTTAGCACTTCCTGTCTCCTCTCTGTCTGTCCAGACCTCCAGACCTCTATGGTTAACTAGTGGCTAGCTCCACCTTCTGACTCCAAGCAAGCTTTATTTGTCAGAATACAAACAAAATATCACACAGCAACTGCTTGGCTCCTAGAGAAAGTGTGCCAAACCCTGGTGTAGAGCATAAACACCAGGATCAGTTTCTGCTCTCGAATGCCAGGGCGGCCACCACCTGCCAGCTCCGAGACTAAAAGTCACTAACCATCCTTAACCTGAGGTTGCCTTCCATTAAAAAGAAAGCAGTGTCAATACTTCAGGGGACCTGTGGAAGAAATTAAATGCTTCTAGAACATAATTTAGAAAGGACCCAGCATATATAGGGATCTCAAGACTTGAGAGCAAGGCAACAGACAATGCAAAGAAAGCCAGGCAAAAATAGCCACTTCACCAAAGAAGATGCAAACAAGCCTGTGGCTGAGATATTGCATGACCATTAGCACCATTGCAGCCCCCAATGTTTTCAACTTACCCAGCACTGGCAGGCACATTCATGTTGAAAGACTGGGGTTCTCAGGCATTGCTACTGGGAGTGCAAAATTGGTACAGTCCTTTGGGAAAGAACCTGTAGAGTTCCTTCCCATCCTCTTCAGTGTGTGTTTTCTTCTGTGATCTTCATGGGTGCCATAATTACTCACCTAGACTCTGGAAGTCTTATGAAGGTATATGAAGGCATATGGATAAAAATTCAAATTGATATTTTGTGATGAAATAAATGCTCTGGGAAATCATATCTTGCCATTTTGCTGATGTCACTCTCAAGTAACTCTGGCATTAGAATTAACAAAGAAGGTCAGGCATAGTGGCACAGGTTTTTAGTTCCAGCACTGAAAGGCAGAGGCAGGTGGATCTCCGAGTCTGAGGCCAGACTGGTCTACAGAGTGAGTTCTTGTAGCCAGTGCTACACAGAGAAACTTGTCTTGAAAATAAAAATATAAAAGTAATAATAAGTAAAAGAATTAAGAAAGATAATTCAAAAAATAGGTGCTATTTATTGCTTGGAGTACAATCTTTAAGAGATTTATTGTGTTAATAAAGGCATTTCCAGGAGCTGGAGAGATGGCTCAGAGGTTAAGAGCATTGCTTGTTCTTCCAAAGGTCCTGAGTTCAATTCCCAGCCACCACATGGTGGCTCACAACCATCTGTAATGAGGTCTGGTGCCCTCTTCTGGCCTGCAGGCATACACACAGACAGAATATTGTATACATAATAAATAAATAAATAAATAAATAAATAAATAAATAAATAAATAAAATAAAAATAAAGGCATTTCCATTAAAAGATAAAGGAAAATAAAGAAAAGAAAAATCAGTGACCAGAAAGCCTTTTTGAAATAAACACCATGCTTTAAAAACAAACATGGAATTTTATGACATTTCAAAAAAAATATGGAAAATATAAGAGAAAAGATAAATCATGTGATACCCATGTCAGGAGAACAAAGCCAATAATTCTGGAAAGATAAAAGGAACTGTGCAGAAGGGAGAAAACTATAAAAAAGCAACAAATAAAAACCCTTTTTGTAGATAGGATACACCATTATTCAAAGTGAAAGAATACTAAATGAAAATTCTTTGTACTTCAATTTTTCATTCTGCAAAGTGGAGGAAATCATTATATTATGGGGTTGTTGTATATTGTATTACATCTAACGTACTTTGAACAATGCATCCTAGGTAAGAAAGATAAAAAAAAAAAACAATTCCAGGATGAAAATATTACAACCAACCACACGAAAGCGATTGTCCTGTGTGGAGAACAACCAGAAGTATTTCTAAAGACACCTCTGAATCTACAAAGGATTCTACTCACTACAGAGTGAGTTCCAGTACAGCCTGGGCAACTTAGGCAGACCCTGTCTCAAAAATAAAGAGTAAAAAGAGGTGCCAGGCAAGTAGCTCTACTCAGTGGAAGACAGCTTACCTGGCATGGTGTTCAAGCCCAGCAAAACACACACACACACACACACACACACAGCCTTAGAAAAATACCAGTACAAACAAGAAATTACAGGACTTGAAGGAAACCAAACTTATAAAAAGACCTCAACTAAAAAAAGAGAAAACAAAACAAAAACAAAACAAAGAAAGCAATAGAAAAGGAAGCATTTTCTTTGAGAGGCTCCAGACTGGAACAAATAAATATAATATGCTTCTTAACCTTTTCTGTGAATATTATTTGCATGGTCATAAAATATTAGTACTATTAGTGGCTTTTTTTCACTTTTAAAAAGACAAAACAAACAAAAAGGTTTTTGATGCCTACAGAAATATCATATATTACAATGAACTATATGCCCATCAACCACCCTCCATCATCCGTCTCATAGCAAATTAAATTTCTCCCTTCCTCTTTCCATTCCTTGTGGTATTTGGAAATGCATCAAAATTTTTCTATCACTACACACCCATAAATAAATGGACATAAACCATAGTCTCTCAAATAAACTCTACAAACAGGTTGGTTTATATTGTTTTCCAGCTGTAACAGTATTGGGAGACAGCAGAACTCTTAGGAGATGGGGCTCAAGGATGGATATTAGGTTGCTGGAAGCTTCCCTTTGAAGAAGTGTTGGGAGCCTCCTCTCTTTGCTTTCCATTGCCAGGAGGTGAGCAGGCATCCTACAGTGGGCTGAGCTGCAACAGACTCAAAGTAACAGGCTCAAGAGACTTAAGAGACCTTCAATATGTTTATAGAACCACAGATTTAAAGTCACTAATATGTCTCTACCCATTGCTGTTACTATTTTCCTGGTGCTCAATGTTTCCCCTCCTTGACTAGCAAGATCCTTTACAGGTAGGCTTCTAGGTCCCTTTGACATGACTTTTGTAGTGTTTCTTACTATTCTTGCTTTTGCTTTGACAAGATGTTCTCAGACTGTCTTGAACATTTTCTTCCCCAATTCCTAAAATTAGCCATTTCCTGTCGGTACGTGGTGGTGCTCATAGACCACTGCCCAAGTTAGGATCTTCTCTGCTTTGATTGGCTTTGGCCATTGCTACTAAGAGAGTCTCATTATTTCTGACATGGCCCCATGACTAGTCATTTTCAATGTAAACGAGGAGTCACTTTCATTTGCTTGTTTGGCTTCAGGAAAGGTCATTACTTCCGACTCAAATTCTAGACTGGGCTACTGATGGCTTCGTTGTGACTTTCTGTTTGTCTGCTTTCTTCTGCATGAATATGCCAGTTCTCTGTGCCATGGATAAAATGATATATTCATTTGCCTTCTCCTACGTAAAAACACAGTACAATCGTAATAACAGGACCAAAGTCACTGTGAAAACCTCAGAGCATGTGTCTCTGGGAATACACAGTTGTATTTACCGCAACTTAAAACCACCTGTGAAGGAATGCCACCGACTGGATTTGTAGTTAGAATCATTTCTTTCGTTTTGCTTTCAATTTTTCATAATTGCTTTTCAAAATTTAATCTTGCTTTGGAATTATGCAGGTTATTTGCATAGCTCCGAAACTATGCATAGAGTGAAAGAATGTACTTCCTGTGTTTCCATCACTACTTCCACCCTACTTCCTGACTTTTCCTGAAGGAATCGTGTGTGTGTGTGTGTGTGTGTGTGTGTGAGAGAGAGAGAGAGAGAGAGAGAGAGAGAGAGAGAGCAAGAATATGTGAGTGCATATATGAATGCCCAGATATATTCCTGCCCTCTTCTTTCTTTCTTCCACTTCACATGTATGAAGTTTCACAGACTGATGAGTTGTGGGATTATGTTGAATTTATTGGTGCCATTTCCTGCCAGCACCAAAGTGCATCAGCAACTTTTAGCAATTATATAAATGTGGGGGAATGGTGCACACACTCATGAGTCTATGTGGTCTACACACAAATAGATGCCCATAGAGACCAGAAAGGAAGGTCAGACACCCTGGTATTGGAGTAACAGATGGCTGTGAACCATCCAATACAGGTGCTGGGAACGGAACTCAGTACTCAAGTATTTTTCAATTCTGAGCCTTCTTTGTAGTCCTTCAATCGTCTTTCTAATTAAGGTATAGCATTATTGATTTAGACATAACACTGATGCACATTTGATACATGGCAGTCGAGTGCAAACAATGTTTTTTGAGAAGGGGACTTCTCACTGTGCAATTCAGGCTTGCTTTGAGTTCATAGCAATCCTAGAGTTCCACCACTCAAGTGCTGGGATTATAAATGTGATCCACCACATACCAACTTTGGTATTTCTAGGTGGATTCCTAGAAGCTGGGTTTTTTTTTTTTATTCAAGTTTTCCTGAAAGAAGAGCAGCAGAGGAAGGACTGGTGAGCAGAGCGTCATCTAGTGCAGGCTGTGTTAAGCTGTTTCATGTCACTACAATGCAGGACAGGCTGCTTAGGAAGACAAGAAGGTTTATTGAAAAGTTTGGAGTTCAAGATCGGGCAAGTGCCAGTGAGGTTTGGTTGTACCCCTGAGAAGGGTGACATATTACTGTGTGGGTGTATGACTTCTGGTATGTTTGGGCTCTTACCCAGGCCCACTGCTCTGCAGTTTTTCTTATTCTCAGTGTGTATGTGTGTGTGTGTGTGGGTGTGTGTGTGTATGATTAGGTAAGAAGCTATGTCATAGTAGGTGAGGCAGGGTCAGGGAAGGATTAGGAGAGTCTAGAGTGTTCTCTGATCCCTGTCTTGTACATAAGAAAGACATTATCCCATAGACTGGCTTTCAGGTTGCAGCCCACCCTGACTTCTTCTGGTAGCAAGCTTCAGCTTACAAGATAAAATTAATTATAACCTGAAAAACTTTTAGCGGGTACTGCATCCTGCCTGACTTGGTCCTGAAAACCTGACTTTGGCATCAAGGGACTGAAAGAAGGAAAGACACACAGACACATGTACAGAAAAGCTGGGTGGGCTGTGCTTGCTCTGATGAAAGGCACCTAGATCACAGCCCAGAACCAGGAGAGGGGGCTCAGCTAGCCTTGGTGGGAAGTCTCGATAGGCGAGCGGCTGTAAACATCTCCAGGGAGCAAGCTGCAGTTGCTAGTTTGCACACGCTGCTCAACTATTAGTAAGCATGAGCATTTGTATACATCATCAACATTTGCACCTGGACCAGAGGAAGGCTTTGCATTCCTCTGAGCATCCCACCAGGGGAATGTTGTACCACTCTATGGGTCCTTGACAAGGCTGTGCCCATATCAGCCAATACAGTGCACTCGGGACTTCATCTGCTCTTTCTGTATTCACTCAAGACTTCCTCTCCTCCTCATAGGTGAGTATGAAATATAAGCAAAGGCCGAAGGACAGCCTCCCCTCCAACTGTGCTGGCCACCAGCTTCCGGCCTGCAGCATCTCACTGACCTTGGAGCATCTCAGACATTCAGAAAGCTTGTCCCCTGAAGACTGGGTAAGGAAAGCCAGTGCTTATTCCTCCATGCCCACCCACCCTCACTGAGGTAGCTCAAGGCCGAGCTAATAAGATGGTACTTGTTCACTTTTCTGCCCTGGGCTGCTGGTGGACAGAGCCTTCAGCACAGGATATCCCCTTCTCAAGGGCTAGGTCCCTGAGTAACGTGGGTTGGCAAACAGTGGATCTGGCTTTCCTGCCATTTGTCACTGGGGACGACCACATGTCTTTTTCCGGGAAGATTAAATATGTTTATAAATATTAGCTCGGAAGGAAGAAGCTATTGATCTGGGTGTTGAGACAGTTATAGAACGCAGGGGAAGGAAGGGAGACAGAGGCAAGGAGGGAAAAAAAATGAATGAGGAAAATGTGGAGAAAAAACCAGGAGGACTGAAGGGCGAGCTGGACCATCTTGTATCCAAGGAAGAGGAGTGTGCTGGCTTGTTTATGCCATCTTGATACAAGCTACTGTTATCTGAAAGAAGGGAACCTCAATTGAAAAAAAAATGCCTCCAGAAGATCTGGTCGGAGAGTATTTTCTTAATTAGTGACTAATGGAGAGGGCCCAGTCCATTGTGGGTGGTACCATCCCTGGGCTGGTGGTCCTGGGCTCTATAAGAAAGCAGACTGAGCAAGCCATGGGGAGCAAGCCAGTAAGCAGCACTCCCCACCCGCCATCAGCTCCTGCCTCCAGGATCCTGCCCTGTTTGAGGTCCTGTCCTGACTTCCTTCAGTGACGGACTACGGACGGATGGACGGACGATGTGGAATTACGAGCTGAGATCAGCCCTTCCCCCACCCCTTGCTTTTAGACACCGTGTTTCCTACAGCAATAGGAACCCTGACTAAGCCAAGCTGTGACACCTGGTGAGTTGGGGTGGAAGGTGAGTTCTCTTTCTGCCCAAGATACCTCTCCTGTCTTTCACAGGCACAGCATCAGGCTACTCTCAGAGCTTCTCATACCAGGGAGATGGTGAGAGGCCAATGCCTCTAGACATCCCTCTCACTAGAGTTAGGGCTATAAGAAATTCGGAGCCTGAGTTACAAGTAAGAGCAGGTGGGAGGCACAGGTGTGAACAATTTCCACCTTACGGGCCTGTGATGCCCAGAGTCATGGAGCCAGGTCCACCCAGATCATTCTCCACTGTATGTAAAGTCTGAAAATTTAGACACCTTTAGATGCTTAACTTGATCGCCTTGACCCTGGTAAGCTTCTGTGGCAGAACTCTTTCCTGACAGCTTTTGGTACAGCTCTGTCTGACAGGCTTGGTCTGACCCCATCCATATGTTCTTTGTTTTTTTTTTTGTTTGTTTGTTTGTTTGTTTGTTTTTTCTGTTGCCAACACCTCTCTATTCAGCAATCGTTGCCTTTTCACATTGTAGGGTTGTTTTCCAGTTGGAGGGAGGAAAGACATCTCTGATAACAGCAGCTTCTAACACGAGCAGAGAACAAAAGGAGGTGGAACGGATGAATACACTAAACCCCACGGAAGTCCAAGAGAAAGGTGAGGAATTATTGCTAAGTGACTCACGAAAGACTTCATGGAAATTTTATTTGTGCTGGGCTTCCGTGGGCAAGTTGGAGCAGGCCAAACAAGGGAAAGGCAGTATCTGTGAAGGGAACGATGTGAGACAAGCTGGAAACCAGGGAAGCTCAGGGCAGGTGAGTTCTGACTATACTGCATCTAGGATTGGGGGCTTCACTCTGAAAACAATGACAAACTAGCGCTAGCCTCCAAGAAAGGGATGGAAAGAGATGGGCACTGATGATGGTCCAATGATGATCCAGGTCTTTCACACCGACCCCAGGAGGCTAATGAACAGGTTTAGGAAGCCAGCCCACTGTGGTTAAGGAAGAGGCAGAAAGAAAGAACATAGAGACAACTGTGTAGGCTCCTTTCACTCTGGCTTGAAGCCGACTAGCCGTGAGAAGTGTAGGGAAAATTCTGGGAGGTTGATTCGGTAGACATGGTGGCCAAATTAGCTTCAAGAGCCAGGCTCTAAGAGTTGTGGCGGCGGCGAGGTTTTTTTTTGTTTTTTTTTTGTTTTTTTTTCAGTTGCAGGCTGGCCAGGATGGAGGCCAACGTTGGTTAGAAGTAACAGAAGTCTTTGCATGTGACCAGCACCGAATCAAACATTTCACAGGTCTCTCCCTACTTCATACTGATATTCTTTGCCTGTGGTAGCAGCTTCATTCTGAGAAAACCAGGCTTCAGAGGGCCAAGGCAACTGGCATAAGCTCACGCCCCTAAACAAAGGGTCTACAAAGCACACTGGAGTTTATGTCTCTGACTGGATGTGTATACTGGAGTCCTGGATTTACAAATTGTCAGGAAGCTCGGAAGGCAAGTCTGGTCAAGTTGGGCTCTTTCCTACCTCTGGTCACGTGGCGGTTAATTTACATCCTTTTATTCATAAGCTAAGCACATATGAGACACCGATTATGCAGCAGAAACTGTGCTAGGTGTTTAGGAAAAGAGACGATAGCATTTCTTCTATCATCTGCAAGAAGATTCTAGAAGTAGAAGTCAACAAGAGAGTGCACAACTAGAATGGATAGAGAAGGGCGGCTAGCCTGACGTTAGGGGTGGGGTGGGGGCTGGAGACTTTCAGAGGTGATGGGCAGACTTGGTCCAGAGGGAGCAGAGGGTGGCTAGCTAGGCTAAGGCAAGGAAGGGGCAAAGTCAGTGTTCCAGACAGGAGGAGCGTGGAGACCTGGGTGAGCTCACAGGAACTCTGGTTGCCAAAATCAGGAATGAGGGCAGGAGAATGATCCACTAACAGTCAAGGAATTTGGGTTTCATCTTCTAGGTCACCAGGAGCCTTCAGCAACCACGGGTCAGTCCTAAGGCTGGGAGCAGTAATCTGCCTGGACACCTGTGGCTACTAAGACACAGAGACTCTATGGACAGGAGTGTCATGGGTTCTGTCCAGGAGGGGTATCTTTACAGTACTTTCTGGTTATCTCTGGAGACCATGGTTCCTTAACCTAGGCACATGCCCAAGAGAGGTCTGGCTTTAGGAATGCCCATGGGAGATGAGGTCTGAGCCTACAGAGCATTCCGTTAGGTTATGGCCTTTTACATTGATACCGAGAGAATCAAGCACAGCCCCATCAGCTTCACTGGAGGGACCCCTAAAGGTCACGTGGTCTCTAGACTTTATCCCATGTGTTTTTTCCATTTGCTGTTAATCTGCCTCCGGTTGCTGCAATAACCTGGAACCATGAATGAAGAGGTCTAGGTCTGGGGAGCCGTTTCAATAAATCAGAAAGCCTGAGGCAGGTCTTGGCTCTTTGATAAAAACCTCACTCTAGCATGCCAGAGGAAGGGACCATTGGGGAAAACATACAGAACCTGACACTTTGTCCCTAGAGTAGTGGATCAGTTAGGGTTTCTATTGCTGTGATAAAACACCATGACCAAAAGTAATTTGGGAAAGAAAGGGTTTCTTTTGTCTTAGACCTTATAGTATGTCATCCAGGGAGGTCAGGGCAGGAACTCAAGGCGGAAATTGAAGCAGAGACCATGGGGAGCTGCTTACTGGATTACTTTCTATAGCTGGCTCAGTTTGCTTGTTTGCTTTCCCCTCTTTCCTCCCTCCCTCTCCTTCTTTCCCTCCCTTTATTCATCTCTCCCTCCTTCCTTCTTTCCTTCTTACAAGGTCTCATCCTGTTTCTCTGGCAGGACTGGAACTTGGTACATAGACCAAGTTCTTCCTCTTCCGCCTGTGTGCAGGAATCAAAGGCATGAACCACCACACCCATCAGCCTGCTTTCTCATACACCCTGGGGCCACCTGCCTAGGGGTAGCACCACCCACGATGGGCTGGGCACACCCCCTCACATCAATCATTAATTAAGAAAATGCCCCACAGGCTTGCCTAAAGCCGGTCTTACTGAGGTGTTTCTCAGTTGTAATTCTCTCTTCTCAAATGACCAGCACGTGTCAAGTTAACAAAAGCTTGTCTCCAGGACAAGTAGGTTTGACATAGCAGGCTGCAATGAACAGTCCTGGGGAGTGCTGGCAGATGTCCCCTGGTCATCCAAGGCCCCTGTGCCTTTCTCCTAGTGGCCTGGGGTGAAGGTGTTCTTGCTTGGTTCTTATTTTATTATCTGTTGGAACGGAGTCGCAAGGAATAAACCGACGCAGCTTACACGGTCATCATGGAAGGGCAAGATCCCTCTCCAAAGAATCTCCTGTTTATTCTCCAAACACCTTATATATCATCACATAAAATGAGCGGGAAAACACATTAGGCTGTATCCTAGGTAACCAGGTGAATGGGCTTTTAGTCACATCTGCATCTACCTGTATGCTAGCAGTCAGCTAGGCCATGAATTAGCATCTCTATAAGACTTCCTCCAAATTACAAAGGAAGGAAACACCAAAATTCCTAACTCTTAAGTCATCAGCTTCAGCCAGCTTCCCTTCTCAGGTGATCTACATTATAACAAAAGAAACTAGGAGCAGCATGTCCTGGCTACTGTTAAACAGAGAAGCTTGTCTGCAAAGTTCGTGACCACCTCAGACCGGGCTTATGGCTCTTGTGCCATACAGAAATATGGACCTACAATTATCCAACAGGATATTACACCTTCTCAGTTTCAGCTTTTCCACAAATTTTAACTGCTTCCCTTGCATCTCTCTCTCTCTCTCTCTCTCTCTCTCTCTCTCTCTATCTGATAGTTATGTAGCCATAGCACAATTTCCAGATACCATAAGGCAGCATTTACCCTGAACAACAGAAGTGAGTCTCCAGTTGTAACTGGCCGTCTATTTCTGTGACAAATGCTATGATCAAGAGCAACTGGAGGCAAAGGATTTATTCAGCTTATGCATCCTGATCACAGTCCATGGTTGGGGCAAGTCAGGGCAGGAACTCAAGCAGGAGCAGAGGCAGGAAGCATGGACGAAGGCTGCTTCCTGGCTTGTCCCTTAGCGTCTCTGTTCAGCTACCATTCTCGTGCAGCCAGGGGTCCACCTGCCTGGAGACTGCTCCTCCAACATCCCTTAACATGCCCACAGGTTAGTCTGGTGGAGGCCATCTTTAATTGTGATTCTCTCTTTCCAGGTGTGTCAAGGTGACGACCATGGTTAGCCATTGCACCAGCAGGCCCCAGAAATGAAATATACTGTATAATAGTTACTCAAAAAACCTACTGTGATACAGCAGGGAAATTAGACTTCTCAACAATGGTGTCGTCCCTGACAGAAAGCCTGAGAGTCCAATGTATGCGACTCCATGCTTCTTTCGGCACAGCCGTGGGCTCAGTTTTTATCACCTCTTCTAGTTGACAGAATGTGGTAGAATAGATGGTTCCTACTTCCTGTGTTGGTTGCCTTCCTCCTTGGTGTGACAAACAGCTGACAAACTTACGTAATGCCAGGAAGGAAGGGAAGGTTTATTTTGATCACAGTCTGAGGGTGCAGTCCATCTCGGTCGGAAGCGCACGGCGGACAGGAGCTTGAGGCCACTGGTCACGCTGCGCAATCAGGAGGAGAAAGAGACAAACGCCGGTACTCAACTCACTTCCCATGAAATGTTCCCTCCCATAGTTAGGGTATGTTTTCCCACCTCGATTAGCTCATTCTAGAAAACATCCCCAACAGACATGCCCAGAGGTCTGTCTTCCTAGGTGAGCTTGGATCCTGTAAGTTGACTTATTAACAATCACACTTCCTCTTCGTTTCTATCTAGTAAAGGAGTTAGATTCATAGGTGTTTCTGTTCATTGTGTAGTCTTAGCCCGCCCTTGTTTCCAGCTCCAAGAGTAGGAGCTAGAAGCTACAAATTTTCACTTAAATATATATTTTGAAGAACACAACCTTGTCCAAATTCATAAATCCTTTCTGAGCTCTCCCTGTAACCCAGTCTTAGCACACACCCTTGTCTTGGTCCTGCCACCTCCCTTTCTTTATCCCTCACTCCTTGGTACCACTGGGCTCTTAGGTTCCGCATCTAGAGAAGATAAGGTAGGGATTTCCTCATTGCTTTGGACCTCATCTGAGTCAGGGCTTAATGCACAAAATAGGCTATTTTAAGCAGAAGAGAATGCAGTACAGGAAATGCGTTAGTATTTTGTCGTTGGTAATACCAAAGGAGTTGATTCTAGAATATACCTCCATGCAGACAAAAGAGGCTACTGAGCTCAGGTACACAGTGCCATGCCAACTAAGCAAGGGTCTGCATTCTCAGCTGCTTTCCCCTTTATTGGCTCTTATCTCCGGGACTCAGGGAGTGACACAGCTTGGGACACACCCTGAGTCCCTGACCTTATTCCCAGCAACCATAGCAAACACAACAAGAAGATGGCCCCTTTACTTCACTACTGATACTAAAATCTTGCTCATGTGTGCAAGTGGCAGAATCTAAATGGCATGTCAGGTCCTGGTTATAATCAAAGACTGGAAAAGAAAATTCATTTTGTCCTCCCAGTATGGCAAGAGCTTTCCAGAAAGGAAGCATGCTGAAGGGCTGTGGTGGTTTGAATGAGAACATCCCCATGGGCTCAGATGTTGAATACTCCAGTTGGAAGCACTGTTTGGGTAGGGTTAGGAGGTGGGGTTTTTCAGGAGGAAGTGTGTCCCTTGGAGTGGATTTTAAAATTTTAAAGCCACACACCATTCCCAGTTCTCTCTCTCTCTCTCTCTCTCTCTCTCTCTCTCCCTCTCTCTCTCTCTCTCTCTCTCTCTCTCTCTCTCTCCTTACTGCTGCAGCTGCTCTGTTCCTTTCTGAGCACAGTGCCCCCGTGTCTGCACTCTGTGCGCTGGCACCCAGTTCACGAGCTTCGGGCAAGGGGCTGGAGGTTAAAATACACAGACACACACAGACAGAGAGACAGCGACACTGGTCACCCTTGAATTCCCCAAGAATGCCCCCTTTATTGTGTTCAGGGGCAGATTATATAGAAATAGCCACGCCCCAGCCGAACCCACAAGAAATCACTCTCCTGCCATCAGGAACTCCTGAAGGTCTCGTGCCCAGAGCAGCTGTAGGCACTCAGATCAGGGGATTACAAGAAATTTAGGATCTAGGATCTCACTGCTCCCAGCAGTTCCCCACAGTAATAGTGATGGACTCTTATCCCTCTGGACCAGGACGACCAAATACAACCTTCCTTCTGCAAGCTGCCTTGGTCAGGGTGTTTTATCACAGCCTCAGAAAAGTAACTAAGGCAGAAGCCAAGATGGAACTCGGGGCTGAAATTTTTCTGTATTCATTGCAGGCTGCTAAGGTTCCTTCAAGATTTGACAGGCTGCCTGTGATCAGGATCCTGAGTAGGAACAAGCCTGGCATTCCAAGGGACTGATATAGATGAGGAAAGTGTGCCTTCTGCTGCCGTCTCTTTAGGAAGAAGTCATTTCCGGGTCATGTACCCGAGGGACAAGCTCAGAGAGATCTGAAGCTGAGTTCAGATTCAAGTTCTGTCCGGTTAGTCTGGAAGTTTTTAAAACAATCTCCAAGTTGTAAGAAACTCTATGCCTAAGAAATGGGAGAGGAACACATGCATACATAAAAGTTATTCTTGAAAATATCCTAAAATATATACATAGATCAATTTAAAAGGGGGAGGAGGGGAACAAAGCCTGTCATTGGGAACTGAGACATCTGCTGTAGCTTAACCAGAAGGAGAGAAACGTGAAGAACAGAAAAAGCTATCTATGCTTCGGATAGAGTTGCATCTCTGTAGACACTGCTTCTTTCAGAAAAGCCCAAAGCTTGCTTTCCGAAGAGAGATTCGAGCTGCAGCTATGTTTTTACAGCAGCCTCGTTTTGTGTCTTTGAAGGCAAAGCTTCCAAGAACCACATAGGTAAGGAAAGAAGAGTTCTCTGCTTTGCCATGAAATTCAGCACGAACTGTAAGGATACCTGGTGCCTGGGAGTATGTATGAGCCATGGCTCTTGGCTTCCTGGAGGCAGGAAAGGGATGCTATCTACCATAGCAACACTGCCTCCTCCTGGAAGCTTTGTGAGTAACACACATCAGCTCTAGAGGGGTGAGAAAGGGACAGCAGATGGTCTGTAGTGACCAGGGGGCCAGACAGGCTTCTGGACATGTCCAGGGCACCTCTGTGGTGACAATCCTGAATGCGGAAATGGAGAAGGCAAGAAACCGAGAGGATCGGTAAAGTGGGGGTGTATGGGGATAGAAACAGAAATGTCGGTAAAGATATAAAAGTTACATCCGCCAACAGAAGGGGCAGGAAATTTGCACTGTATGTATTTCTAAGAGGTGACATTAAAGAAACAGGAAAGGTGGGGAATCCACTGTGTGGCATCTGCTATGATGGGTCCATCTGGCAGTGAGGCTGAGAGTTTGTGTATTTCCATGTGACCATAACTGGGAATGGACAAGACCGATTTAAGTCTGGTAACTTCAACACTGCTGATGTTTTGCAACAGACAGCGATGGTGGTAGTGGTGGTTTGAGGGCGGGGCTGCCCTGTGGTTTGTAGTACTCCCATCCCAGTCTCAGTTACCCAACTATGTCCCTAAGCATTTTTAAGTGTCCCCCAGGAGATTAAAGTACCTTCAGTTGGCAATAACTTTTATCTGTGAGTAGACTCTCAATGGCAGGAATGAGTCATAGGGAAGGGGATGGGGCCACTGCTTCAGGAGCCTGGAAACTCGCTGGTTCCCTTTGGATTTTACATGGCTCTTCTAAGGTGTCTTCAGAATGGGTACACACATCTCTCTTAGAATCTCCTCTGGTTCCTGCATCCCAGCATTAGTGCTCCCCTAGTGGGTGTTCTGTCATTAACCCTTCATGTTTGAAGCGTGGCCTTTCCTTCTCACTGGGCTGTTTGAGCAGTCCTCCATCTCCTCTGTCTCCTTCCGTCACCTTTCTTCCCTGTCATCAATGTCCTGATGATGTTCAGTGGTCACCTACTACTCCATGAGTAGAACTGTACCCATGAGGTCTCTTCAGACTGCCTGAAAGACAGAAGGAGACCTTCTGTGTAGGCACTAGTGACTCTTTCCACTCTGAAAGTGGGACCCCCACTTTCTGTCGGCCAGCAGCCATGGGAGAACATCTCCTTGCTTTGCTCCTAAAGCAGGTGATCATCTAGGTCCTCACTGAGTTGCTGCCTGACTATAAGATGTATCTTGCTGAGTCAAGGTCTTCTCTCCCTGAAGCACCATGTTGATTACTAACTCCAGTTAAGGTTAAAATATCTTCTTCCTGATGCCTATGGAGACCAATAGGGACATATTTTTTAGAAAGACGTTGATGTTAAAAGTCTTTGGCATAGCTAGATATAGAGTGTAAGGTACAACAGGCATGCAATGGTCTCAGAGGTGTGGGAAGGAGAATTCATTCATTCTGTAACCACTGACTTCCAACTAGATGCCAGGTATCGGGCCAAGTGCTTAGGTTGAGAGAGAGTGACCCACCTAAGGGAGAATTTACTGTCAAACAAAGAAAACAGAACAAAGCATAGTAACAGGGATGCACAGGTTCAACAGAACACACAAGAGAGGGAAACAAAATACTCAGTGGTATCTGAAGCTCAGTCTTGAGACACTAATGGAAAACTTTGCAATAGGTGCTTCTGGTTATAGTCACTTGAGCCCAATCAATTGTAACATATTGAAAAGAAATCAATAAATCCCTTGAAGAAAACCAAGGAAAAGCAAACAGATGAAAGAAACTATTTGGGACTTTAAAACTGAAATAGAGACAGAAAAGAAAACACAAACAGAGGGAATTATAGAAATGGAAATTATGAGAAACCTATCAGGAACCACAAATGCAAGCATAAATAACAGAATACAAAAGATGGACGAGAGAATCTCAAGTGTTGAAGATACAATAGAGGAAATAGATTCATCAGTCAAAGAAAACATTAAATATAACAAAAGCTTAACATAAAATATCCAGGAAATGTGGGAAACCATGAAAGACCAAACCTAAGAATAATAGGGATAAAAGAAGGAGAAATCCAACTCAAAAGCACAGAAAATATGTTCAACAAAATCATAGAAGAAAACTTTACCAACATAAAAAAAGCTATGCCTATAAAGATACAAGAAGCTTACAAACACAAAATAGACTGGACCAAAAAAAGTACTCTCATCATATGATAATCAAAACACTAAACATACAGAATAAAGAAAGAATATTAAGAGCAGAAATGGAAAAAGGCCAAGTAACATATAAAGACAGACCTATCAGAATTATATCCACCTTCTCAATGGAAACAATGAAAGTCAGAAGGTCCTAGTCAAGTGTTATGAAGAAAATAAGAGACCATGATGCCAGCCCAGACTACTATACCCAGCTAAACTTTCAATCACCATTGACAGACAAAACAAGATATCCCATGACAAAACCAGATTTAACCAATACCTAGCCACAAACCCAGCCATACACAAAGTACTGATTTTTGGCAGAGAAGCAAAAAAATATAAAATGGATTAAAAAGAGCATATTAAACAAATGGTGCTGGCATAACTGGATATCAACATGTAGAAGAATGAAAATAGATCCATATCTACTGCCACACACAAAACTCGAGTCCAAATGGATCAAAGACCTCAACATAGAACCAACCACACTGAACCCCATAGAAGAGAAAGTGGGAAGTACACTTGAATGCATTGGCACAAAAGACCACTTCCTAAATATAGCCCCAGTAGCACAGACACTGAGAGAAACAATTAATAAATGGGGACCTCCTGGAACTGAGAAGCTTCTGTAAAGCAAAGGATATGGTCAACAAGACAAAATGGTAGCCTACAAAATGGGAAAAGATCTTTACCAACCCCACATGAGACAGAGGGCTGATCTCTAAAATATACAAGAACTTAAGAAATTGGTCATCAAAAGAACAAATAATCCAATAAAAATGGGGTACAGACCTAAACAAAGAACCCACAACAGAGGAATTTAAAATGGCTGAAAGATCCTTAAGGAAATGCTCAACATCCTTAGCCACCAGAGAAATGTGAATCAAAACAACTCTGAGATTCTGTCTTACACCTGTAAGAATGGCCTAGATCAAAAACACTGATGAAAACTTGTGCTGGAGAAGATGTGGGGTAAAGGGAACACTCCTCCATTGCTGGTAGGAGTGTAAGTTGGTACAACCCCTTTGGAAATCAGTATGGCAATTTCTCAGAAAATTAGGAAACAACCTACCTCAGGACGCAGCAATATCACTTTTGGGTATATACCCAAAGGATGCTCAATCATACCACAAGGACATGTGCTCAACTATGTTCATAGCAGCATTGTTTGTCATAGCCAGAACCTGGAAACAACCTAAATACCCCTCGACCAAAAAATGGATAAGGAAAATGTGGTAGTTTTACACAATGAAGTACTACCCAGCAGAGAAAAATAATGACATCTTGAAATTTGCAGGCAAACGGATGGAGCTAGAAAACATCATATTGAGTGAGGTAACCCAGACACAGAAAGACAAATATCATATGTACTCACCCATAAGTGGCTTTTAGACATAAAGCAAAGAAAAACTAGCCTACAATTCATGATCGCAGAGAATCTTGACAACAATGAGGACCCTAAGAGAGACATACATGGATCTAATCTACATGGGAAGTAGGAATAGACAAGATGTCCTGTGTAAATTGGGAGCATGGGGACCATGGGAGAGGGTAGAAGGGGAGGGGAGAGGCAGGAAGGGGAGCAGAGAAAAATATATAGCTCAATGAAAACAATAAAAATAAAACAAAATTTAAAAAGAAGATAAGGGGTGCTAGAGGTTGATAGATTTAACTGTGAAGCCAAGTAAGTGTGCTTGTGTAGTTTAGATTTAGGTTTAGATTGTTCAAATAATTCCTATTAGAAAAACATATAGGGACAGTTGCTAACCTTGCACACAAACTTCTCGCGAACTAATGAGTCCTTATTTTAGATAGAAGAAAAGATACCACAGATGAAACGGCCTGATGTCTAAGTATTCTAGATATATCACTTGTACAATTAAAAAATTGGTGAAAAAAATGAAGTGTAGGAGGCAGCTCTTTCTTATTTATCATTATTAAATCAGCATACAAAAGGAACCCCATTTATTTTAAGGGTCTGGCATAGAGGGAGGCCTGTAGAAACCAGGTTTCAATAATGTAAACAAAGCCTTCTAGAGGGGAAGCAGAGAACCACAGAGGATCTAATGTCACAGTGTCACAATGGTCTAAAGACCAGCAGCATTGGCATCTTCTGGATTTTACCTTTATTTTTCTTCCTGAATTTTAATAAACCTTAGACCCATATCAGACCCCCTACATCCAAAATTATATTTTAACAAAATTCCTTGGTGATTCCTAAGCTCAGGAAAGTTTGAGAAACACAGTTCTGAGTCATGCCCGTCTGTTAATAAAGTTGCTTCATTTTCCACCTCTGAAATCTCTCAGTGACCAAATTTAAGATTTCATGCAGGGTCCCCCGAGAGCAGAGAGCCTCGCATCAATCTGCGGCAACACCTACACCACCTCCCTTCCTAATGGCTGCTCTGCCATCCATTCCTGGACCCCGGCCACACAACATCCTCCCTGCCATGCCTCCTAATTGGTAATCTGCCACCCATGACCTTGGCCAGATGGTGTTCTGCCTTGGGACCCCTGGCCTCATCAGCTGATTCCACACTCAGGCAGAACCATATTACAAAGAGAGGCGAGTGCCTGGAGCATCCATAGAGATGGATGGGCCCCCAAAGAGTCTGGCATGCAATTAAAGGGAAAGAACTCTATTAAGAATTTTCATGAGAGGCCAAGGCCCTCTATAGATAGGGGTCACTAGCCCTACCATTAATCTAGTCTTGCTTTGTCTTCCAAATAGAAAATACTTTACATATGACGAACTATGAGGACGACGGGGGGGGGGGGGCAGCCGTGGAGCCCTTTCAATCCCTTCACATGAGTAGAACTTTCTGCTGTGCTCCATCTCCATGGCAGAAAGGAAGGAAGGCGCAACTCCATTGGCGTTGTCTTCTCTTTCGCGGGGAGCCAATTTGGGAGCAGCCTCTAGGCCCTCCTCACGATTAACTTTTGCTCATGCGTGCGGCCGTAATGAATATTGATTCTGGGGACGGCACTGATTGAGTCTGAGGAATTTCACACTAAATGTCTCAGTCGAGATGAGACAGGTGGTATCCCTTCCATTTTCCGGGCCTCGGGAACCTCGTCACAGCCGCTAGGGTGTAGTGTCTCAGGAGAAAGCCTTTCCATCTTCCTCAGGATTTGCCACCAGCTGCTTGAGAATCCAGAGGGTGGAGCTGAGGAGTGGGAGGCTGGATGGGGGCAGGGTTTCTGGTGCCTCTGCACTCTGAGGCCAGGCTGCTTGAGTTCAAATCACAATTTTTCCAACTGCATGCCTCGGCTTCACGTATGTAGAATGGGCAGTAGTTGAGGAAGTACATGTAAAACACTTAGTACAGCGGCTGGTCCAGAGCGTTTTAATATCATGGACTGGCCTGTGAAAATGTATATTGTGTTCTAGCACTCGTCCCCCAAACAACCCTGATGCCACATAGGTAAGGGCAAAGTTCTTTGAGCCTGACTCTCCCCAAAGTTAGCCTGAGGACCCTAGAAGACAACCCTCACTTCCAACACCAGGGATGTGTGCTCCCAGGGTTTCTGTTCTTTAAATCAGGACAACATGTTGGTTCCATCATTTTCTAGAACAATTCACAGAATCCACTGAAAGCAGTCGGTAGCTAAAGTCTTTTGTATTAAATAAAACTTAGAGCTGGCCATTGTGTTAGAATAAGCCTCTGCACTAGGTCACCCACAGAGCAGACTAAAGGTCACAATGTGGTCACTTATGCTAAGGATCCATGTTGTCATCATACTGAGGTTAGGCTGGTCAACTGACCGTCAGGGGGATATGAGGGAGAAATGGCAGCCATATTTCCCAAACAACCTGTTTCATCTGGAATGAAAGTGAAGCTCCCCTTGCCTTAGTCCTTAGTACAGAATGTGTCCTAGTCAGAACTGGTGGTGCCTGCAGGGGGCGCTAACACTTGGAAGGCAAAGGCAAGGGGATTTTGAGTTCAGAGTCAACCTGGGTTATATAGCAAAATCCTGTCTCAAAACAACAACAACAAAAATATCAACTAACACACACACGCATGCGTGCATGTATGCACGCACACATGCGCACACCTGTGTGTGCTTGCACACGCTTCAGCTGAACACTAGCGCCTCAGTTTCTTTGCTTATGTGGAAAGTAACTGACAGCCGACAGTTTCCTTTAGTTTCTCCTTCCTACAGCCCTCCTCTGTGCAAAGACAGCCTCTTCAGCTTGGCCCTTTGGGGCACTTATTCTGTCCTCTGAAGTGTTGTCTGATTCTAGAATTGAAAGTAAAGTCTATTAAGATTTCTAAATTGTGGTCCATTGGTCCTTTGACAGTGATGAAAAGCTTTAATTCCCAAACAGACAAATGGAAGGACACAGCTCCAAAGGACTCACGGTTCCTCTCTCTCCAGGGAGGTAGGGGTGCCAAACTCCCAGCACTTCAATCTCTTCACCAGCCTGTAAGCCCCCTTGAACTGCAGTACCTAGAGTTCTTACCCCGGCTTCCATTGTATAGGTGCGATTGATTAAGTTGTTGACCACAGGATTGAACTCCATCTCTGGCATCCCTGTCCTCCAGAAAGGTGAGGACGTGGGGTTGGAACATTTGGAACTTCTGGTTTCATTTGTCCCTCACTTGGGGTAATCTAGGATCCTGTCCTGAGGCATCTCATTAGAATAAACTAAGGTATGATTTTATGATCCTAGGCTTTCATGGAAGCAAAAGGCATGCTTAACCACTTAGAAAACCCTGTGGGACTTGAAGGTCCGTGTGGGTGTATGGTCCAGGGTACCAGAGAGGCAGTTTAGCAGTTAAGAGCCTGTACTGCTTTTACAGAGGTCCAGTGTTCAGTCCCTAACACCATACAGCTTGAAACCAACTGCAGGGGATCTGATAGCATCCTTGGACCTCGGCAGGCACCACACTCATGGTTCCAAAATCACACACACACACACACGCACACACATACACATACACACACACATACACACACACTCACACACACATGCACACACATACACACACACACACACACACACACAGAGTCTTAGGGTTTCTATTGCTGTGATAAAATACCAGCTTGGAGTGGGAAGGGCTTATTTCCCTTCTCCACAGCAGTCTACAAAGAGAGTCAGCGCAGGAAGTCTGGAGACAGAAACTGGGAGGAGTCTTGCTTACTGACTTGCTCCTCATGTCTTGCTCAGCTTGCTTTATTATACATCCCAGGAGTACCTGACCAGGGATGGCACCACCCACAATGAGTTGTCTCACATCAATCATTAAGAAAATGATCCAGCCGGATGGTGGTGGCGCACGCCTTTAATCCCAGCACTTGGGAGGCAGAGGCAGGCAGATCTCTGAGTTCGAGGCCAACCTGGTCTACAAGAGGTAGTTCCAGGACAGGCTCCAAAGCTACAGAGAAACCCTGTCTTGGGAAAAGAGAGAGAGAGAGACGGAGAGAGAGACAGAGAGAGACACACACACACAGAGAGATGATCCAGAGGCCAGTCTGGTAGGGATACTTTTTCAACTGATGTTCCCTTTTCTCAAATGACTCTAGCTCATGACAAATTGACAAAAAGCTAATAAACACCCCCCCCACACACATACACAAGTAAAAATAAAATCTTGAAAGAATACAAAACAAAAATACCTCGGCCAGGTACCTGGGGGTAAAAAACTGTTGCATTACAATCCATAAATATTCCAGGAGTTTATCTTGTATCATGTCCTGTCTCAGGCACCAGAGATGTAAGGGGAAAAAAAGAAATTTATCTTTTTAGTGGTTTTCTTTAAACTCTCTTAAGACTCTCATTTCTAGAGCAGCCCAGCTCTATTCCCAGGAGGAATGCCACCAGTCAATCCCCACTGGGCGATACCCAATTGCTCTTCCCCACAGCTAGGCTTTTTTTTTTCTCAGATTCTAAGATAAACATAGAGTATTCCCTGGGTCTTTTGGTCTTCAGTCTGAAGTTTCCTCTGTCATGTAACTATGAGCAAGACATCTGTTCCACTTTTTTGTTTACCTGTTTTTTGTGGCATGTGCGTTGGCCCTTCTGGCCTTGTAAAGAGGAGGTATGGCACCCCTCTGCATGCACTGTGCCATCTTTAGAGTCCTGGTTCTTTACGTGCACTGCCGTGCCCAGATCACCCTCAGTACCGCAGCACACACTGTGTATGTCACTTTCGTTTCGCGAGGAAGGTTCAGGGAAAACTAATTCTGTTAACGCGCAAATTTCTTTTGTAGCCAAGAAGTGCAGAACGCATCTCTTCTGTAAAGTCAGTGAATTGGCATTCCGATTTCCCTTCAGGGACAAAGGAGGGAAGTGGAGTGGGCAAATGAATTCAGCTCACTGGTATTATGCTGCGGACTACATTCCCCATGGACCAACGGGGCGTGGTTTCCATTCGGGGCGACACTGACCGGGGTACCTGGGGAATAAGAGCACGTTTTAAAATTAGCCCTCGCAAAAATAAATGATAAGGAAAGAAAATGCTTTGTTCAAAACCAAAAACAACTAGTGATGCTGTTCACTGGTGTAGAGTCTAAACTACACAAGGCTCTGGGCTTGCTTCACCACACACACACACACACACACATGCGCACGCTCAGCAAAGGGGGGGGGCGGAGAGATTGTGAGAGCCGATGATGACATTGTACTCAGTTGTCCCTTAGGTTTTCTACCTCTGCTTTCCCTTCTGTTCGTGTGCATAATTGATTGTTGACAATGAAACTAGCCTGATCATTTCTGAGGAAACGTTCTACCAAGACGATCAAGATGTGCTTACTGAACTTCCTCAATTTTCTCATCAATTCTGAGCCTTCTGTTTTCAGAGACTGCACATTACCGGTTTCCTGAGCTACCTTGGCAGCTGATGGGCCTTCTGAGGAGGGAGCCACACTCTGGCTCCCAGTGTCCTCACAAAATTTTCTTGGGTGATACCAATTCCTATAGGATCTTGTGATAATGCTTCTTTCATAAGATGTGTCCTTTTATGTGTATGAATGTTTGTGCACCATGTTAGTGCCTGGTGCCTGCAGAGGTCAGAAGGGGCTGTCTAATCGCCAAGAATGAAGTCACAGATGGTTGTGTGCTGTCTCGTGGGTGTTGGGGATCAAAACCCCGGGTCCTCTGGAAGAGCAACCAGTGCTCTTCACTTCTGAGCCATGTCTCCAGCTTTGTGATAACAGTTCTTAAAATTCACATTTGCTTTTCTATCTTTCTTTTTTCTTTTCTCTCTCTTGAAAAGATGTCTAAAACGATTCCAAAGATAGAACACGTAGGAACTTAAACACCTCAACTTCTTGACAGCCTCCATTGGTGAGTCTCTCATCAAGAGAATACAACCATCCGAATTAACTCAAGAGCAAGCAGAGGATCTGTTACGCATGTCCCCCCAACAGAGAAAAAGACAAGCCTGCATCTATGTGACAGCAGCACAGCCGTCGGGATGACCAACTTGAGATGTAAGTTTTGTAGTACAGATTAAAAAAAATAGAAATCAGCTGTTTGATGGCAGCCACTTTCCCATCTACGGTGAGAGAACCTAATGGCTGTAGTTTAAATGTGATGATCTCAAGCCAGGAAATCCTCCTCCTGCCCTGCTGGACAGAGGATAGCGGTGGTCAGCAGAGCATCAGCAAGGCCTGTGATGTAATCCCAGAGAGTGGCCTCCAGTATCCCAGGAGCCAGGGATCTCACTGCTCCAGGGAGCCATTCTGGCCATCTGGGATGCTAGCAGGTCTTTGACGCTGACTGGGAGAAGCACTTTCTCATCTGCTGGCAATGGCAGGCCTTTCATAGCCTCTCCCTGGGACATGAGGGAAGGACTTCCTTCTCCTGCCTTTTGTTGTGGCATGAATTGGGTGTATTTGAATTTTATGCAAAGTAAATGAAATTAGTCTTGTACAACAGCCTACACAGGTGGGTTACTCTGCGTATTTCACTACAATCAAATTGCTTTTTCCTTCATCCTTTTATATTTTCCATTTTCCAATCTAGACTTCCAAATGTAGTCATCGGAGGGGGAAACAGATAACCTAAGCCTTTGGGCCTAATGTCGTCTTTTTTTTTTTTTAAAGTAAGGTTAAAAAAAATGAGAACTCCATTGGCCTGACTTCTTTTGTCTGAAAAGAAGCTTAGTGCAGTGTAAAAGGGCTGCATGTGCTGAAATGTGGCCCAAGGATATATGTTATTATTCCTCCCCCCTTGACCAGCAGGGTCTCCTTCTCTTTCCCTTTCAGCCTTTTGTTTGAACAGATGGGGTTGGGGAAGCCAGGGAAAGAAAGGCATTCTGTTCTCATTAACTCTCCCCATACACAAACACAACCTGGCTTTGGGGACTCAGAAAAGGGACAGCTCCCACTCCACTGCCATTGAGACCCCAAGGAGGAGGTACAAAGAAAGCCACGCGTGCGGAGGTCACACATCACCATATCAATGAGCTGGCTAGCCAGAGAGGTTCCATTTGCGGATGGTTTTAGGAACAACCGCCCCCCCACCCCTGCTGCCACACACACACACACACACCCACACACACACAAAACCAACCCACCCATGTATGCTTAGCACACAACATGGGCAGTCACTATTCAACTAAAATCCATCGACTTGTAACATATACCTTACTTAAATAGAGTATTCTCAGACATCCTTTTATCATGTATAGCATCTCAAGACCACAAACACTAGATTTGTGGAGAAAGATGAAGCTATTCTGTCAGTCATTTGGTTCTTTTACCTTGTGTAATGGAGTTAAAATCTCCAGGATGACAAGCTAGAGTAATTCAAGCTCTACAGTTTCATTGTGATAGAGAAATTATGGTTGAAGGTCTCTGAGTGTTCTTGCCTGTTATAGTACTCCGGGCCAAGAAAAAAGTCACAAAAGATTAAAAGTAGAGTCTAAATGTTGAAATCTCTCCCTTTGCCTTCCTTCTAGAAGCCCAGGAATTCCCGGCTCTTTGAAAGGAAAGACTAGGGTTTCACAGAATGAAGCGAAAGTACCCATCCCGGTGAGTTAATCCAGGGGCGGGCTCCCTTCCCTCCCACGTGTGCCTTACAGAACTGTTGACCCTCTTGATTTTCAGTCTGACTATCCTCACTACTGGGATGAGGACCATGGGGGAGAAGATGCTTCTCAGGGGTTGGCACACGTGAGCTTCCAATGTCGTGGTTCTGATCAGGAAGGCAAGGAAAAAAGAGCCCAGCCAGGAGAGATATGTTTATGCTTCTTGCACCTTCCAACATCAGAACACAGGCTGAGAAATGATGTGTCCCAGGGTTTCAGAACAGTGAACACACGTACATCCCCATACACACAAAATAGACTGCCTGCCTCTTTCATTTTTTTAGTTTTAAAATTGCATTTATTATTACTATTATTGTTGTTGTTTCATGCATGAGTGTGTGTGTGTGCGTTTGTGAGTGTGCACCACAGTGCACATGGAGAGATCAGAGCACAGCTTTAGGAGCTTCATCCCTCATCCCAAAGAAGTCCCAGGGGCTGAGCAGGTGCTTTTACCTACTCAGCCATCTCTCCGGCCTTGCCTGGCCCCTGTATGGTTGGGGTCCCCAAACAGCGTTGGGCTATTTGTCTCAAACGGCAAAGCTTTCCCAGAGGACAATCAGTCCTCTGCATCTGCACCAAGCATCTCTTGGAGTTTGTTGCTCTATTCAGGTCAGCGCGTTTTTCTCATCAAAGTCCCCACTTTGAGTCTGTGATCAAATGGAGACTCAGAACAGTTTTCATCCTTGGTGAGCAATTGTTAAACCATGAGCTCGAGATTCCAAGTGACCTGTTCGAAATGAAACAGTCAGCTTCCTGGATGACCTCAAGTGGGGTTGATGTTCAGTATGAGCCGTTCTGGCTTTGCCTGCGTCGCTTCCTGTGGAATGGGAAAAGATTTGGACTTTGGCTGTGAAAAGCTCGGAACGTTTTCATTTCCACCATCAGTTCAGATTAGCCAGCTGAGAGCAGACTATAAATTGGACAACAACTGCAAGGGGAAAAGGCCAGTGATAAGAGGCAGCTCTTCTGGGGGCGGGGGGGGGGCGGTGCCTGGTGAGGTGCAGCAGGGTCAGAGCTGGACTTAGTCCTGTTTAATTTTTTTTATTACTTCTCTGAAGGGGGAAGGAAAGCCACATAAAAACGACCCTACAGATGACTCACAGGCGATTTGTGGACCCCAGGAAGGGCAGAAAGAGAATTACAAGGGCAGCTAGGTAGGGCAGTCAGAAAGGCTTGAGAGCCTGGGAATGGAGTCCCCCAGGGCGTTACCTTCAGCACGGTGGGTATAGCACCGCTTGCTGCAGAGATGTGTAAACGGTCTGGCAAGGGTCTTCAACACAGGACACTTTGGGGTCTGCTTAGACGTTTGAACAACCAGGTAAAGATCTTCTGCGCAGTGACTGTCTGCGTTGGTTGGTTTAAACACCGTGTGAGATTGGCCTGTAGGCCAGTCTGCGGAGGCGTTTTCTTGATTTGATGGATGTGGGAGGGCACAGTCTGTGGTGGGCAGGGCCACCCGCGGATAGGTGTTCCTGAATGGTGTGAGAAAGCTGCCTGAGCAAGCCGTGGTAAGCAAGCCGTGGTGAGCAAGCCGTGGTGAGCAAGCCGTGGGTCAGCAGCATTCCTCCATAGCCTTGACTTCACCTCCCGCCTCCATCCAGGTTCGTGTTCCCTGAGTTCCTGCCCCCACTTCCCTCAGTGATGGATGTGGCCTGAGAATTTGAAGCTGAAATTAACCCTTTCCTCCCCATGTTGATTTTGTCTGTGGTGCTTTAATTCGGTAATAGAAACCCTAACTGAGATGCTGTCATCAGGCTACTGATAGTAGTTGCAAAAAGACAAAAAGGGAGAGATGGCTCAGCAGTTAAAACACTTGTTGCTTTCGCAGAGGACTCTAGGGAGACCATGTTGTGGCTCACAGCCATCTGTAACTTTAGTTCCGGGGCATCTGACGCCCTCTTCTGACCTCCTTGGGTACCAGGCACGAATGTGGTGCACAGACATTCATGCAGGTAAAACACCCACACACATAAACAATTTTTTAAAAAGAGAATTTAAGTTATAGTCTCTGAGTTCACGAGGATGTTCTGTGAATGGTGGTGGGGCTATTAGTGAATATTAGGATTCAGTGGGACCCTCTGAGGGAATTCCACACTCTTTGGATAAGGACACACGGACTTTAGTAGGAACAGAGGCTGCTTACCCCCAGAGGCTCCATGACCTGCTTCACCTTCAGACAGGTGTCAGCGCCCTTCGGAGTCACTCCCTTCCCCTTGCTCAGAAACTGTCTCCCGTAGTGAGAATGCCTCCTTCTCCATCTCCGACTCTAGTATGAGCGCTTCTGAGGCCCTGTTGTTATCAGAGTTTGCTTTTTGGCTTATTTATTTTTATTTATGCGTATATGTGCAACGGTGCACACAAGCATGTATGAAGAGTGTCAAATCCCCTGGAGCTAGAGTGACAGGCAGTTGTGAGCTGCCCAACATGGTGCCAGGAAGCAAACTCAGGTCAAGCAGTAAGAGTACTTGCTTTTGTGTTCTAGTGGTTTTGTTTTTTAGACGATGTCTCCTGCATCCCAGTTTGGCTTCAAATTCCCTATTGAGCTTAGATGACCTTGAACTTTTGACCGTCCTGCTTCTTCCTTCTGAAAGCCAAGATTACAGGCGTGCATCGCCTTACCTTGTTTGTTATCAAAACGTTTAAGCCAAAAGCTTGGGTTCTAGCAACCCCAAGGGGCTACACTTGCCTGTCTCTCCCTGACATGTCAGCTAGAGAGACAGGTAACAGTAAGAATTCGATGGAATTTATTCAATATGGCCACATCAGAAAGATGAACAAATGAGAGGGTCCAGTGTGGCCAAGTCCGTCTTTAGGGGGTCCTGATGGGGGGGCGGGGTTAGGTTTAAACAGGGGACAAGAGCTACGCATAACTAAGCAGTCCTGACAAGGGTGTGGCCCCCACCCATCAGCGACTCTCACCACTCAGCTCTGGTCTTGCAAGGTGGTCTGAAGTAATTAAATAGCTAAACTGTTAATTACTGATTAATAAAGCAGTCTTGCCTTTGTGGGTGCTCGGCCTCATCTGGTGGAGGGAGGAGGTCCTGAGATGTTTCACTCTTTCTGGAGTTTGAGGTGACGCAAGAGGAAAGGTGAAGGGTTTGGGGACTTAGCTCAGTGGTACAGTCCTAGCCTACGAATGCAAGGCTTCAGGTCTGAAAGTAGGAAACTTGGAGGCCAACGGGAAAGGCTCAAGACAACAATTCATCTCTGTGACTTCAGCCTAAGAATGGGCACAAAAAGAAGGCAGAGATGCCAGGCTTCTGTCCTGCTTTTAGCTTCCTTGTGGTTTCAAAGGGAGTCAGCGGTTTTGTTTTGTTTTGCAAAAACAGCATCGCCAAGTGTCTGTTTCAAGACACTTTTGCTTACCCAACTTCCCAAACCTAAAGTTCCTCTCACAAAGGCCCCTTAGAAGTGTTAGCCAAGGTTTCTAGCTAGATCGTTAAACTCCTGAACGGAGGAGGCAGCCAGAGGAAATCCAAGGATCGCCATAGGGAAGGGTAGACCCGTCTGGCAACACGATCTGGGCTGTGCACTCCGCCCCCTGTTGGAAGAGAAGGAGGTGCAAGCAGCTTTGACCAACCAGGGCATCTGGAGCTGGCTGCCTAGGTGAATGGAAAGGCAGCTAGCCTAGCCGCGAAAGGTGCTGGAAGGAGGCTCGCAGCATCGTTCGCCCTGGACGTTGCCTCTGCCTCCCGCGCAGCAGGTCCACTTGCGTCCTGGGACAGGCACACAGACTGTGTAATCAGGCTCAGCTGGTAATCAGGGAACTGCCAAACAGACGGGAGACTAAATTATCTCTCTGTCCCAGACAAAGTGGCCTTGCAGATGAGGGTTAAAACCAGACATGGTAGAAAAAAAAACAAAGGCGGGAGAAAGTGGCAGCTGCTACGGAACACCTGGCCAGTGGCCGGTACCCAACTGTCTGTATTCACCCGCAGAGCCTCTGAAGCCAAGGTGGGTTAACAAGGAATGGGTGGGCTTCAGACCAATGGCATTTGATGCCAAAATGTTGTTACAGGAGGAATAATCTAGACCCTCAGTGGCAGCAGAGGAGAGCAGAATCAATTTCCTGTAGGTGACTAGCTGCGTAAATGTGCATGACAATGTGCCTCTGTTTCCTCGATTATTGTCTGAGGCAGACGTACTCCCCTTTTCTATATCTTTCCTCCTATTTCCCAGGTCAAGACTCCATTTCTATTGCTGTGTTTGTAACTCTGGGGCCTCCGGAGCGGACTTTACAATTGTGGTGAGAAGCTTCTGGGCTCACAAGCTGTGTGAGCTAGAACGCTTGGAAGAAGAAAGAAAGTTTAAAGAAATCTAGAGGTTGTGCAGAAGAGGGGCAGCTCTGATGCTTGGAGGGAGACTCCCTGGCCTATTTAGCTAGTGACTTAGAAGGGTTCTGTGTCAGGTGCAGTGCTGGGCACCAAGCACATAGTGTTGAGCAAAAGGGACCCAAGCGTGTTGTCCTCACGAAGCTTCCAGTCCTCGGGGGCGGATGGACATTGAACAAATGCTCCACAAGACCGTGTTAACCTGTACCTGTATGTACCATGAAGAAAGGACGGGGCTGTTTCTGGCAGTGCGCTTGATCCAGCCCAAGGCCAGTGAGAAGGTGGTAACCGCGCTGAGCGAGAAGAGAAGTGAGCTAGCCAATCCTGCAGAGACGAAAGTGCAAGTCCAGCTGCATGGCAGCAGCAGGCGGCCAGGGCTTGTTCTTCACTCTGTGCTAGTGTATGGTTGAGCCCTAAGTACACTATCTACCCTAGTTTGTCACAAAGGGGCTTGAGACAACTGAATATAGGATTGTGGTGTGTGTGTGGGGGGGGGGGGTACTTCTAAACACACTGTGACCAAAGTCGGTCTCAAAAGTAAGCACACGGTGTGTCTTACCGGTGTGTCTGGCAGTGCTTGCCCCTGTTGCACTATGTGACATCTTGGTTCTGAACATTCTGCACCCCGCATGCCATCAAGCCTTGTGAGGCCAACCTAGTACCTGAAACTCCTCGGCGCAGATTCCCGGCGGCTGTGTGTTATAACAGACTGTGATGTTTTTGCTATATACATGCTGTTTTCTGCCCTTCAAGAAACAACATGGTTTAATTATGGAATCGGAGTTGGAGTATTTTCTTACCACAGTTCCTCAGCTTGCAAGTATCAAACGAGGTTATGTTTGGATTGCATTGTGTTTTGGTTCCTGACTTGAGTTTCATTAAAAAAAAAAATCATCGAGTTTTGGATTTGGGCAGAATTTCTAGCAACTTTGGAAATGACCCTAAGCATATGTCTGCCTTTTATACTATGCATTTGTGCAAAGCATTGGCCTCATCATTGAAGATGATAAAAGCATGGGTCAGCTCTGACCAGTGTTCAAGATGCTCTGCTCCTGTGGGCTCCATGTTTATTTAAGATTTAATTCTTCACAAAAACGGCATATCTCACCAGTATGCAAATATGCATTTGTCTTTAATACACAACAAAATTGTATGTATGCAGATTGTTTTAAAATATGTTTATGATTTATTATCATTAAGTGCTTAATTTGTATTTCTATATTATATTCCTGTCTATCTGGAGCCCTGTAAACATGACTCAGGCAAAAGGGACTGAAAGCAGGAATGCTTAAGGAGCCGGACCACACAATGCTATAGTGTTTACAGCAGGGATGTGGGGGCTGGAGGCAGGCCCTCCCAGATCAGTGGAACTGTTGGATACCCCCACCCCAGCCCCGTGGTAAGGCTAACTAGAGTGGCTGCTGAGTGCTGGGTGACTTGCTTCTTGAATTATGATAGCAGTTGCTGACAGATACAGTTGGCACGATGCCACGGGACAAGTCCAGCCCACACTGCACAGGTGCTAGTCCAGGCCACACCTACCTGGTTCTTACTGGCCAGACAGCTCAGGGAAACCCTCTGCTGGAAGAGAAGTTTGCTGCCCTTCTCGGGAATTAAAAGCCCAAACTCCTTGCCATAAGAGGTAGCAAGATAGTTCGATATACTCAGGGCTCTTAAGCTTTTCCCACCTGTCGTCCATTTTGCCAACATTTACTGATAACAGATTATAAAGACATCTATTTTAAACAATTGGTTGCCGTACATGCAATTTTACCCTGTATTAAAGACACAAGCAAATTTGCATAGTGATGAGATGGTTGTGTTTATTTTTGCCTAAGGAATTGTGTCTCGGTCAATACATTGGAGGACTTTGCAGGGTGTGGGTTAGCTACTGGTGGTCCTGGCTCAGATGGGTTCAGGTCTTTCTCATGTGACTGCAGGAAAGTGTGACCCGAGGCTAGCTCTTCTCAGGTCACTGGACACAAAACCAAGCTTGACAAATAGAAGCTTGCACTCACGTTATGATCATTAGCATTCCATGGGGCAAATAAATTCACCAATCGGACGGAAGTGCATATTCCGCCCTCAGTGGGAAGGGACTGAGATGAGTCTTTGTGTGATAACCCAGATGGTCACAGCATCCACCCGAGCAACCCGATCTGGCACAGGTATCCACAGTGGCCACTGTTTCCTTCCAGGTCTCCTTTGGCACTCAGTTCAACCCTTCCTGGAAACGTCAGTCTGCCTCAGCTGTGCTATGAAGAGAGACAGGAAACAATTCTGTCTACTGTGAGCCTGAGCGTTAAGTGGAAACAAATGTGCCCAAGTCCCAAGTGGGCGATGAAGCTCAAGGGATCATTTTCTAAGAATTTCTGTTCAAGAGCCCTCGTCCTAGGGGCTTTTCCTTCCAGCATGCCTTTCCGTTGGCTCTGGGAATGAGAACAGGGTTCAGTTTCAGAAGGAAACGGTTTCCTTGAAGTGTGTATGACGAGTCAGATGACAGCATATGCCAACAAAATATGCAATCCGCCAGCATGGCTCCGGGTGCCCAGCAGTGACTGGCATTTCCAAAGCAGGGAGCATGGCACTTCCCTGCCCGCTCCTGACCAATCCCTAGGGACATGTCTGCCAAAGACAACAGCTCTAAAAACTCGGCTTGCAAATCCTAAGGAACCTTTGATCTAGATGGCCTCCTGGGTCCCTCTTTTTTTTTTTTTTATGAACAAGGTAACTAAGTTATTTATTTAGGCCATCTCCTCTTATAAGCAAAGGGATGGAGGATCAGTGTAATGGTCACTGTTGGATACAAGAAAAGATGAGCTTAGCGCCCCTTGCACCTTCATGGTCCACAAAGATTAATGGTCCAAACCAGTGCTGTGGTCCCTTGCTGCCTGGGGGAAGGTCCAGGTTCTCTTTACTCATCTCCATAGCCAGTCGGAAGTGGGTTCACATTGAGGGTTGTGGAACAGGGTATGGTTACCATCTCCCCAGGGGAAGGGCTTGATCCTGATGCGAAGATGAGGGTAGGAGACAAACTCGGGTCTCTCGTGCTCTCCGTGCTGCGACTTCAGGAAGATGTTGAGCATGCTCACTCCCACCCCGGGCAGCGCCACAAAGTAGGTGAGGGCCTTCCACATGCGAGCTGAACCCTCCTCGCCGTGGGCACCACTCGACATGGACGGCCCCACCCGTAGGAGGGCGCGGCCCAGCAGCCCTGACACCCGAGACCCGCACATCGACGACACCATCTTGGAACTCCTGAATCCCTCTGGCTGTTGGACCAGCCGATACCTCACCTGAAAGGATGCTGTTCTCACTAGAGAAAGACTGAGGCTGTACTCTCCCCCAGCAGGACATCCGACTGCAGAAAAGGCTTGGGTCTCTTGTGCTTTGCTTGCTCTTTTCAATTCAAATCCAGGTTTGCAGGGGAGGGAAGGCAATATTTGAACAGACTTTAAATTCCTGACATGGAGTTTGATCACACATTTTTGGTGGCATGGCACAAGAAAAAAGTGACCTTGCTTGAGAAGGTAAAAGAAAGGAAGGAAGGGAAGGAAGGAAGGAGGGAGGGGAAGAGAGGGAAGGAATGTAAGAACTTACTGGCTTACGTATTCAATCCCAGAAAGGAAGGACCCGGGTTGCTGATCGAAAGACGGTTGGAGCAAGATTCCAAATTTCTGTCTTCCTCTCTATTTTTATTGCGTGTGGGTCCCATGGGGTCCCCTGAAGTAGCTAGTGTCTGCCCTGAACTACTGGTCTTTACGAATCAGAAAAGAGGAGAGTTTCTTCTGACCCCCCACATCTAGTTAAAACCTCAAAACATTACATATCATGTCATCTGCAATATTTCTTTTTCTTGCCATATTTCACTGGATAGATCTCTAGTGTGATGTTCAATAAAAGTAACAAATGCAGCCAGCCGCTTACACTGCCGGCCTAAGAGCTGCGCTGTAAGCAGCAGCAACTTCTCCGCTCTCACCTCTGCCATCTGCTCCCCAGCTGTGAAGCAGCGACCTCTCGTGAGCGCATCAGGAGTTTACTGCCTGGATCACGGTGCCTAGCCTGGTGTGCCAAAACCACTGGAGGAAAAGATGACGCCTTCGACACCTTTCTCAGAGAGGCAGGCACTGGCTACATGTGCCCTGGGCAGTGTTCGTAGATGTGGACCCTACAGACATTGATGGGGTTCGCACTGGTACCTACTACTGCCAGCTCTTTCAACCCAACCGTCTCTTCACAGGCAAGAAAGATGCTGCCATGACTCTCCTCTGCCACCACACCGCTGGTTTGCGTAGTTCCTAGCTAGATGCACTTGATTTGTTCCTTTACACATCACCTTCTCTGGCCTTCTTCCTACTATTACCTCTTTCCAGAGGTTTCTTGTTGGCCTCATCTATTTGCTTTGTCTCTTTCCCTGGTGAGGTTTGTTAAAATGCGTGGCTCTGTGGACTCACGGTTTCAATCACACTTGGAAATTGTTCAGCCATTTATTTCTTTAAACATTGTATCCAGTCTCCTCTTTCTCTGCTCCTTCAAAGACTCCAATATATGTGTTCAGGTTGCTTGATTGTGTCTTGCAGGTTAACAGAGATTGGTCTGTCTGTCTGTCTGTCCTTTCCTCTCTTGTCTTCCTTCCTTTCTTAACTTCCTTCTTTCTTTTCCTTCCTTCTTCCTCCTCCCTCCCCTTTCCTTCCTTTCTCCCCCAACTTTCCTTTCTTTTTTATTTTAGAACAGTTTTTCATTGTTCATCCTTGTGCCTCATTGCTCCCCACCATTGTCAAATATGCTTTGTATTTCCAGGTATGTTACTTGTCATGCCGAGAAGTTCTATTTAGTTTTGCTAGTGAGGACATGTCACTTGGTACTTCAGTTGTCATATGACCTGTTCCAGTAGTGCCTCCGTCACCTCCCCTCCTCAGCTAAGACCATCAACAGTGCTTTAAGACGCTGCCATCCTTAACAAGATCGATGCCCCAGCAAAGGCCGGGACACTTGCAATGTGTAGACCTGGGTCACCGGGCGGTTAGCTGGGTCACCTTAGGGAAATCACTTAACTTCTGAGTTTAAGGAGTCTCACCTAAAAACTGGCATGAGAGTAAGATTAGCTAGTGCGGAGGAATTCGCTGGGTCCACAAACAGGTGAAGTAGGTATGTGGGACTCGGGGCCCCTTTGCCAAGCACTCCTATCTCACCACTTTGGAAGCTGGCTTTCCTTATGAGTCACAGGGAAGATTAGCAGTCCCTTTGCCCTCCGGAGGAGGGGCCAAGGAATGTTTCTGGATATTGTGAACCCCGGCCATACGTTGCAAGATCACAGTGGCTATTCTTAGAGCCTTGCTGAGATCCTCAAGTGTGGGGGCGGTATTAAGAGCCCACAGGTGTCAGAGGCCATGCCCCATGTCCGGGAACACCAGAAAGACTTGCCTCATGCCTCATTTGGTTATGTGTGCGCATGTCCCTGTATACTTGGAAACCAGATCACAGAGCAGACTCAAAAAAGCTTGCGTACTTTGGCTCCATCAGCCTGGTTGTCTACTGAGGATAATGATGAGAGAATTTGGAGATGGGGCTGGGAGTCTGCTACCATAGAAAAGCAGAAATAGGTATTAAGGGCCACACTAGAAGGGAAAGACAAAAGAAGAAAGTGCACTTCTCCGGGAACAGCTAAAGACAGCATTCTTCCCAGTCCATACTTAACCCACAGCCCATCGGGCAAGCAGACAGAGCTCTAAACAGCAACTGGCCACACAACTGGGATGGAGCTTCAGGTGCACGGCCAAGAGTGAGGTGTGCTTCTCATCCAGGCTCTGAGAGCAGGAATGAGGTCCCTGCTACCTGAGTATTTACCAAAGCCCTGGGCAGTGCCCACAGAGAGCGAACCTCGGGGGAACAGACCGCGAGCTCTGCTTTAGTCTCGCCTAGAACTTCTCCAGTGACGTTTTTGGGGCCAGATGATTCCTCCCTGTGCTTCGTAGAACATTCAGTGGACCCCTACATTGACCCTCTTCTGCCAGCTCACCTCTGGAGTTAAGACAATCAACAGGGTTTACGGACATCGCTGAAGGTATCCAAGGGAAGGAGAGGGGCGAAACTGCTGCTGGGTGAGAGGCGCGGTGGAGCCTTCTGGCTTTAACTTCAGAGGTGGCAGCATTTGTAGGAACTCCCAGGACTAGAGCTTGAGAAAGGCAGAGAGAGCTACAGTAAAAATCCAACACGTACACCGGTTTATTTATGTCTGTAAAGCCACAAGGCATTATTTATATGTTTTCCCCCCTCAAGCACTTTAGCAGAGGCGTACTAAGTGTGGTTCATTACACACGCTCCAGTCAGAGCCCCAGCTGCTCAGGTCCCAGCTCCATCCTTTATTATGCACGATGCTGGACAAAGGAATCCTGTCTCTGTAGCTCAGGTTCTTTGTCCATAATGGAGATGATGGCAGGAGCCATCTCACAGTGCAGCTGTCGGGCATCACGTTCGTCCATGGCCGTGGAGGGCTCGGCACCGCCCTGGATGGATACAGGATGAGCTTGACAAAGCACCAGTTTCAGCCCTTTTTCAGCTGAAGGGAGAGGTGGCAGTGTTCTACAGGCTCGTGTTAGTAGCACTAAGGTTTCTTCTTCTGTCTTAAAAAAAAAAAAAGAAGAAGTATCCCGTATAAATAACTGAAATGTCCTGTCGCTTAAAATAAAACCACTGGGAGTTTTCAGTCTCTCAGGAGCCTGTGTGGGCTTTAGGGGGATCAGCTGGGCCAGCTCCTGTCACTCAGTTGCCATCGTGGTTTGGACCGCTGCAGGACTTTCCGTTATCATGATTCTTAGCCTTCGCTTGGTTGTCTAGCATGAGGTAAGAGAAAGCATACTAGAAAGTTAATCCTGGGTTAGGCAAGGTAGACTCGAGAGCCCCCGCCAGTTTGATTTATTGGACTCAAATCCCAAATTACGCATCTAAATGTCTCTGAACTATCTCAGCAGAGTTAGTTAGGAAGTACTGTCGTCATTCGAGTGAAGCTGACTTTTTGTGTTTTAGGACTGGAGAAACAGCTCATATCTATCTTTGGTTATTTGTCCAGAGTGTTTACAAATAACCTAATGCCTACCTAGATGGGCCTTGAGATTGTTCTCTTAGGTGGCAATTTTGAGGGCTGAACTCGATGAGATTTAGAGTCAACCAGAAGACACATCTGTAAGTGTGACTATGAAGGACTGTTCAGAGATGTTTATCTGAGGGGAAAGACCCACCCTGAATTTGCAAATAGCTGTCTTAGGAGCTAGGGTCCCACACTGAATAAAGAGGAGGTGAACTGAGGACCAGCATCCATTTCTCTCTCTGCTTCCTGGTTGAAGATGAAATGTCACCAGCTGCCTCAGGCTCCTGCCACTATGCCTTTCCTGCCACAATACACTCCCAAACAGTGAGCCAAAATACACCTTTCCTCCCTGAGTTGCCCCTTGTCAAGCATATAGGTGTAGCAACAAGAAAAGTAGCTAGTACACTGCCTCACAGTCCTCTCACCTTCGGCATGGACGGGTGTTGTCATTGGGTGTCCGTCTCTTCCGTGGTAGTCCCAGGCTTTGGAGGGATTCACCCTATAAGCATCTGAATGATTCGGGATGAGCTTTTAGGGAGATGTGACAGAGATTTGGATTATGAGGTTGGAGAGGATGATGCTGTGGCCTCTAGGAAGAAAATCACTGCAGTCTCTTCTAGATGGTGGAATTGGATACAGAGCCCGGAAATTGTCCACTCACTATTCAACAACCAGATACAGTCAGTAGTCAATACTATGATGGTTTGAGACAAAAGAGAGCAAATCAGAGAGATGAAATTGGAAAACATCTGGTGGTGGTGTTGAGATGAATCATTGTTCGAATGAGCAATATCCCCATCAGCTCAGATATTCGAACGTTGGTCCCCAGTGGGTGGCACTGTTTGGGGAGGCTTAGGAGGAGCAGTTGTGCCCAAGTCGCAGAGACCCCAAGAAGACCACCAGAGACACAGACTCACAGAGATGCAAAATCAAGGTTTAATTCTGCAAATCGCGATAGGGACCTCGTCTTGCACACCAACGCAGCAGGGGCCAGAGGAGGTGCCCCACCATTCTTAGGCAGAGTTTATAAAGTAAAACCCACAAATTTACAGTTATGGACTCAAGGGGTGCGGATGACTCTCTGATTGGCTCCTGTCTAGCGGACTTTCTATTTAGCGGCTGAGCTACAGCTTCTTGATTGTTTGTCCCAGAGCCGAAGCCCTTTGGTACAGCTCCAGGCTGTACTTTCTGTTTCCTTGAATGGAATGTTGCCCTTCTGGGAAATGGAAGCTTAACTACCTTGGGGTCTAGCACGAAATGGAGTTGGTTGTGTCCCTTCGTGGTCTTGCTGTATGTAGGAAGCATAGCAGTTGGCGGTCTTTGAGTGTTTATGGTCTTGTTCCTCTTTCTGCTCCTTTTCTCTCCTTGGTGCTCACAATTGTGGTTGAAATGCGAGCTCTCAGCTCCCTGCAGCTGATTACCATGACTCCCTGGCACGTGGACTCTTATCCCTCAAGAACATAAACCAAGTAAGCTCTTCCTTCTGTAGCCACCTCAGTCATGGCGTTTCTCACAGCAGTAGAAAGGTAACTAAGTCACCGCGGCCCGCAGCACCCCCTTCTGGTTACCCAAAGCTATTTTGCACTAGGGTCTTGCTACCTGAATGTTAATACAATCTCATTTAAATGCCTCTAGTTTTTCTAATTGCTTAGAAATAGACAAAAAAAAAAGAGCCAAAACCAAAAGCTAACAAACAAATCCAACACAAAGTAACAGCCACGACAAAAACCTAAACTCCTTAAAATAATTGCAGCCAGCCAGAATGATAGCATGCTGGACTCCTCATCCTCAATGTTGTGAGACTAGGGGAGGAGCTTGGAGGGATCAATTAGGTCTATAGCTGTCTTGAGTGAGATTATTGTCTTTATAAAAGGGACTGCAGGGAGGTCCCTCAGCCTTTCTGTCATGTGTGGTCACAGTAAGAAGGCATCTTCTATGACACATGAGATAGGACCTCAGGTGCCACTAAGTCTACTGGCGCCCTGATCTGGGAGCTCTAAGCCTTTCGAGCCATGAAAAGCACGTTTCTGTGCTTATAAACCGTCTTTTTATAGTACTCGGTTACAGTAGTCACAGTGGACTATGGCTGAATTCCTATTTCTAACACTTCTGCTTTTAGCCCAGATAGAGCAACAGGAAAAAATGTATCTTCCTATCCAAAAGACACCCCGCAAAAAGAAACTAACAAAATTAAATACCTGCTACAACAGTGTTTAACGCTCCCTCCATCCAGGGTGGGCACGATGACTTAGAGGATATGGGTACTTGCTGCCAACCCTAAGGATGTGAATCCCCAGGACCTACATGGTTCAGGGAGAGAACCAACTCCAATAAGTTGGTCTGTGATCTCCACATTTTCCTGAAAAAAAGCTTTTGGGAAGTGGATGAGAGAGGGAGAATCCCTATGTTGAGATGAAACTGAGGGTCCAAGAAGAGGAGGCTGCAGTTTACAAGTACATAGAATATTTAAAAAAAAATGCTACCAGGCCTGGAGAGAGGGCTCAGCAGTTCAGAACACTCGCTGTTCTTTCAGAGGACCCAGGTTCAGTTCCCAGGACTCATATGTCTCACAACCATCTGGAACTCCCGTCCCAGGGAATCTAAAGCCTTCTACTGACTCTTACCGGACACCATGCATGCACATGGTGGCCCAGACATACATGTAGGCAAAACACATAAATAAAATACATAAGTCTAAAGAAGTAAATAAAGGAAGATGATTGTTACTTGAGACATGCTTGAAGGTACACTGAGGTTCACTGTCAAACATTGAGCCAAGTACTGAATGAAGCCTGCGTGTGGTTTTAAAGAAAACTCTTTGAGATGAGGAAAGAATGATCTTAAGGGCTAGACAGGAGGGGTCTTCAAGCAGAGCTCACACAGAGCCAGCCAGGGGGTTAGACTTTTAGAGATAAAAACCAAATGCCCAATGTGGAAAATGTGCTCACTAGCAACAACAGAGTCGTTGAAGGGAAAAGATTAGCGAACAACTTTGAGAACGCAGAAAGAACACAGCAGCTCAGCCAAAACTGTCCCCTTTAGCACATGCTGGCTTACCCAGAAAAAAAAATGTTTTTCAGAGACAAAAGCAAAATTTATAAAGCTTTTTAAAAAAATAATAATGGACAGGAGAGAGGGATCAGCGGTTAAGAATACATACTGTTCTTATAATGGACTAGAATCCTGTTCCCAGCACCCACGTTGGGTGGCTCACAGCCACCTCACCTCTAACTCTAGCTCAGAAGGATCTGACGCCTCTGGCATTCCCAGGCACCTGTACTTCCATGAACGCACCTCACCACAGAGCTAAAGTGGCAATAATAGTAACTAAAAGTGAAAGAGTTGTCACTAGTGGGGTTCCACGGCTAGAATGTGGAAGTCCTCTTGGGAGAGCGTGTTGATGTCAGCGGCTCCTCAGAATATTGCAGGGTGGTGCTCCTCAAAGGCGAATGTGTAGAACTAGAGAGATGGAGGAATCCAAGTTTATCTACCTTCTTTCTGTAAGCCAATCAGTTTGCTAACTAAACAACTTACAAAGGAAAAAAAATGTTTGAATCAACTCAGTCTATACAGAAGAATTATTGGACAAAATTCAATACCTATTCCTGATTAAAAACTGTATCCAATTGGGAAAAGACTGAACTCAAGCTAATAAAGAGCATATTTTATTAAAACAAGATCTGTAGTTACTGTCACACTTAACAGAATGGACTGCTTCTCCTAAGATGAGGACAAGGCGAGGCTGCCAATGTTCTCTTACCTCTGTCTCCTCAGCATCAACCTGGAGGCTCCAGTCCATGTGGTAAGCAAGTAAAATAGAACAAAGGGTGCCATAAGTCTCCAGGAAAAAGACATGAAGCTCTGTGTATACAAATGCTATGACTGTTTATGGAGTCAATCTAGTGGAGTCCATAAAGAATTTCTAGAACAAGTAAATTTAACGAAGTTTGGAGAATTTAAAATTGATATGCAAACACCAATTATATTTCTGTATACTATCAACAAAAAGATGGAAATTGGATTTTTACAGATGTATCACTTTAATGACATTAAGATATATGAACTATGTCTGGATAAATGTGGCAAAAGAGAAAAGCCTATGGAGTAGAAACGACAAAACACTGGATTTAAAGAAGACATCTGTGGAGAATCGTACCTCTTTTTCATCCTTCTGAAGACTCGTGTGCCCGTGTTATTTCTTTCCAAAGGGACTTACAATTCAGCACAATACCACACAAAAATTCCAGCAGTAATCTACTTAGGTATCGTCTGGACGCCATGAAACACACGCCTGTGTAAGAGAATGGCTGGTGACACAAATGCTTGGGAGAAGTGGCCATGTGTAATCCTATAATGGTCCCCGAAACTGGCCACCCATGTGCTTTTCCCTTCTTCCTTCTACCCCCAGGAATGCTTCCCCAGCTTAGTAAACTGTCTCTGTCTCTATTTCTTTCTTTAAATGACAGTGAATGATTTTGTTCATACCCACTGTCTGGTAGTAACCGATCCAGTTACTTTTCTAGTATCCAAAGATCTTCTAATATATATTTTTAAAAAGGCTTAATTATTTTATATGTGTGGGTGTTTTGCCTGCATGGATGTCTGTGCAGCACATGCGCACTCTCTCCTAAAGGCCAGAAGAAAATATTAGGTCTTCTGGGACTGTTGTTAGCCACCATGTTGGTGCTGAGAGCTCCTCTGGAAGAACACCAAGCCCTGTTAACCACTGAACCACTGAGTATCTCTCCAGCCAGCCCCGCTAGTTCTTTTTGTTTTTTCCTGACATAGTTTCTCTGTGTAGCCCTGGCTGTCTTGGCACTCACTATGGAGACCAGGCTGGACTCAGATTAAGAGATCCACCTGCCTCTGCCTCCTGAGCACTGGGATTAAAGGTGTGCACCACCACACCCAGCCCCCACTTGTAGTTCCTAAAGAAACAAAAAATGGGCTTTTTGTTAAAGCTCATAAGTTAAATTTGAATTTCACATGGAAATACAAAAACAAAGAAAAAAAAACAAAACAAAAGAGTAACAAAAAACAAATTCTAGAACAAATTGGAAAAGAACGAAGTAGAGGGCAAGCGCACCTGCCTTGAAGACTTTCAAAGCTGCAGAATCTGAAATTGCACTATTAACATTAAAGAGATCTATTGATCCAAGGAACACATAGAGAGCTAGGCAGCACACACATGGGAAACTGGCTTTTGACAGAAGAACAAAGCAATGCAATGGAGATAAACTTTCATGCCCAGAGACGACGCAAGGATGCTGGAGCAACCACAAGCAAATGATAATACAACTGTGTCCTTGGTCCACAGTGACCTAATAGGAATCACAGATCCGAGCAGAATGCTCTTAGTAGCTCCATGTAAGGAAAAAGCAAAATAAAACCAATTCCTATCATGGGGAACAGATAAACAAGCTGATTATATTGACATTATGCAATTTTAGTTAATAATAAAATGATGAACGATTAGCACATGCAACTGCCTGATTGAATCTCAAAGTAACTACAGTGCGAAGAAAAATGCTAACCAGAAAATAAAAAAGACCAAAGTGTGACCTCCTTTATAGAAAATTGTACCAAAAATAAAGTAACCTATAGTTATAACAACCAAGAGATAAGCAGAAGGAGGTGGAGGAGGGGCAGAATATAGAAGACGCACGAGTCTGTGGGTGGACACTCATCATCACTGTCTTGACTGTGATGATGGCTTCCGGGATGTACGCAGGTCAAAATGCCTCAAATTCTGTACTTCATTACATGTAGTTATTTCTCTGTGTGTGTTGATGTGTGTGAGTACATGTGTGCCATAGCACATGTGTGAGGTCGGAGATTAACTTGTGGGAGCCAGTTAGCTCTCTTCTTGCGCCATGTAGGTTCCAGGGATTGAACTCATTGAAGTCATCAGGCTGAGTGACAAGTGACTTTATCTACTCAGCCATCCTGCCTGCCTGTCAAATTTCATCCTTTAGATATTCACCATTTACTGCAGTGTTATAGCTACTCTTCTGTTGTTGTGAGAAGGCATCACGGCCAAGGCAACAAGGAAAAGATCTGAGGCTTGCTCACAGGTTTAGAGGGTGAGTCTGTGACCATCATGGCGGGAGACCGGGGGACAAGCAGACATGGCTTGAATAGCACCCAAGAGTTCTCAGCTGCTCCACAAGCACCAGGCAGGGAGAATGACACCAGGACTGACATGAACTTCCAGAACCTCAAAGCTAACCCCAGTGACTCTCCTCCTCCCACAAGACCACACCCCCCAATCCTTCCTAAAAGAGTTCCACCAACAAGGAACCAAATTCAAATATATGAACCCATGGGGGCCGTTCTCATCCAAACACCACATGTAGAATATAATTTTTAAAAGAAAATAATAGCTTTATATCTCATGTGTGTGTATGTGTTTGCTTAGCCAATGTGCTTTCTAAACATTTGACAGAATCACCTTTCTCTGCGCAATAATTTTAATAAATAGAAATGGAATAATGATTTGTATACCAGCAAATTGAAACTCATCTTTAATCTGTTTGCAGTGATTATGAGTGATATGAAAATAAATATTATAGGACTGGTGAGACCCGTTGAGGACCGGCCTGGACAAAATCACCTCTTACCAGAGTAGGGGTGTAGGCATTTAAAAATATAAGTAAAGAACACAGAGATGACGTGAACAGAAACCACAGAATAATACTGGGCAAGCATTCCAGTGATAACTGAAAATCGACTGTGTTTATTTTTCCACTGCTTTTATATCCAGTTTCTTCTTTCCTTCTTGCCTTAGTTCCTTCCTTTTTCCTCTCTTCCTTCCTTTGCTTCTTATTTCCCCTATTTAAACACCCATTTTCCCTTATTCTCCCCTGCCTTGTAAATTCTTTGTAGGTCGAGCTTCCCCCTCCCTAGGAGACAGGGCAGGCCGCCCTCCTTGTACAGACCAATCTGACGTTATCCCAGCCAGACTGGTCTGCTCCTCACAGCTGTATGACAACAAGCCGATTACCTGCCCTCGCTCAGCCTCCGTTCCTTCACCTGTGAAATGGAAGACTTGATACTCAGTTCAAATAAAATAGAAGAAAATTAAAAATAAAAGAGTATGGAAGTGTAATGAGTCCAGCGATTGCCCCCATAGTGAGCCCTGGAAGCATTAGTTTCTGTGCTGGCTGCTTTTATGTCAACTTGACACAAGTTGTAGTCACCTGAGAGGAGGGAACCTCAATTGAGAAAATGACTCTGGAAGATCAGGCAAATGTTGAAAGCATTGTCTTAATTAATGATTGATAGGGGAAGGCCCAGTTCATGGTGGGCAGTGTCATTCCTGGGCTGCTGGTGCTGCATTCTCTAAGAAGGACGGTGGAGCAAGCCAGTAAGCAGCACCCCTCCATGGCCTCTGCATCAGCTCCTGCCTCCAGGTTCCTGCCCTGCTTGAGTTCCTGTCCTGACTGCTGTAGATGATGAACTATATTAAGCAAGAAGAAGTGAATGAAATAAACAAGCCCTTTCCTCCCTAAGTTGTTTTTGGTCATGGTGTTCATCACAGCAATAATTCTAATTGGACAGCCTCTCCCCCCTTCCTGTACTCTCAACAACCAGGGAGCTTATCTGCTTGAGTGTGAAACCAGAGTCTCTTGCATGGGGCAGTCTCTGTGTGGGCAGCCAGCTACAGCTCTGTAGCAATTCTTGGCTTCTGTAAGTGAAACGGGACCTCAGAGAAAACTGGTGGTTACATGTGGTGGGAGACAGGCGCAAGACTTCCCCAGCCGGGCTCAAATTCCAGTTCTACCAGTACTAGCCATGTGACCTTAAGCAATGTACTTAACCTCTCTGACCTCAGTTTGTCCACCTGTGAGGTGGGAGGAGTAAAATTGCCATCTTCCTAGAGTTGCTCAAAGGAATAAACCTGCATGCAGTACCTTTGAAAAGGGCGGGCACAGAGTGACTCCGCAATGCTATTTAATACGGAGTTACTGAGCTCTGTTCCGGGCCCAGGCTAGTTATGAGAAACGCTGGTAACAGATGTTTGCCTGATCCAATAACCTTCAGACCCATCTAAGAAGATAGAAACTCCAGAGGGAGGGGTGTTTCCAAGGAGAAGTGCCACGTGTCGGGGAGTGAATGGCAGCCCCAGTCTAGGCTGACACCCTCCCCAAGGAAGTGACATTTGTCAAAAAACTGGGAACAGAGTCACGCTAGTGGAGCCTTGGGGCTTGTCAGCCTACTGCTGCTCTCTCTGTACTTGATTCTGTTCGGAAGTTTCCAGGTGCTGGTGAGGTGGAAAGGCTCCTAAGGAGCCCCTGACATTCAGAGCTCTGGGGAAAGGAGGGCTTCTACAGCTCCCAACCCTGTGCGGCAAAGTCCCCGCAACACCGCAACACCGGGATCTGGACACCAGTGTCCGCTCTCCCCTAGGGCGGCAGTGAGCGGCCCCAGGACGCGCCTAAGGCAAACACAAAGAAAGATGCCATGTTCGGCTTTGTCCACTGGGTGGAGTATTTTAGTCAAAGAAGAGCGCTGTGGAGGCAGTGGGAATTCCCCGTGGAGAGAGGCAAGCTTGGGCTTGTCCTGGGTCCTGCGCCCTCTAAACCCTCCTCCAGAAGGAATGCAGGCCGCCCCTCCTAAAGTCCAGCCCCGGAGAAGCCCTTCGCCCGAGGCCTGTCCTACATCCAGGAACTCTCAGAACTAAGAGGAAAACTTTAGAGCCAGAAGAGGGCCACGGGAGAGCTCTGTCTGATGCTAATTTTCACAACTTGGAAATCCGAGAACAAGGGAGGAGGAAGGGGAGCTGACCTATGCCTTTGCATGTAGGTGTGACTTTTAAATGTAGACGACGACGTCTGTGTTTGAAAGGATTAAACAGTCTGTAATGTTGACTGTTGACACCGGGTTTGGGGGGGGGGCACTTGAGCTGGAGAGAGCCTGCAGGTGGAGAGTGAGGCTGGCCTCTGGGCCCCCTGCCCTCTTTTTTCCAGACTTCAGCCCCCCTCCTCCTCAAACACACACATACACTTCAGCTTTCTGCTCTGGCAGCGACTACGCTCACTGTGTAACTGCCCTTGAGGGAATGAAAAGATTCCAGAGAGACACCCATGTGCCTTCCTTCCTCTGCCTACCAGACTATTGAGACACTGGACCCCAAGCCATTGGAATTTCCATAGCAATCTCAGACCCTCTTACTTCTCTTCTGGGGGGTTGGGCAGAGGGCAAGGTTAAAGCCCCGATGTTACCTGAGGGGTAACTTGTCTTCTAGGAAGATTTCCCACCACGCTGACGAGATCACTTGTCAGGAGAGACTGGAGACAAGCGCTACTGGATCCATCTGTCCACGGTGAACTGGACCGCCCTTTGACTAGGATTGTTTAATTACACACAGCTCTTGACCTCCCTTTAACCCCACATCTCAGGTCAGAACCTCAAAGATGCACGAGGGAGTTCCCAGACCCTCTTACTTCTCTTCTGGCATGGCCACATTGAGTAAGCTTTGTCCACTTTTCACAAATGTCTCTTAACCGGCCTGCTGAGGACAAGTGATTAGCCATAGGCCTCTGGGGCTGCCTGGGCACAGACTCTGGCCCTCACTCTGGTAACAAAGGGGACTTTCTTTTTCTTTCTTCCTTCCTTCCTTTTTTTTAGAGAGAGAGAGAGGGTCTCTTTCTGTCTCCCTGGCCTGGAACTCATTGTGTAGACCAAGATGGTCTTGAAACTGCAGCAATCCTGCCTCTGCCTCCCCCCAGTTGTTTTCTTCCTACAACTAGCATGTTGCCATTGTCTCTTCTTTTGTCTTAATTGTTCTTGAGATCATATTTCCCTATGTAATATATTGTATGATATAAGTGCACATGCATTCTCTCTCTCTCTCTCCCCCAAGATGTAAATTCATGTATTCAGGTTTATAGTGTGTCTACACCCTGTACGCAAAAACATGGCATGTAGGAGATGCTCTGGAAAAATCTGTGTGATTGACCAGTAAAGAACACTCCATGGCTTCGAGTCCCAGTTTACTTGAGAACTGAATTAATGTGCAGATTAGCCTGAACCACACTCTTGAGATCATCTGCCACCTTTCAAGGAACAAGTGGAAAGGGGTGAGGTTGGGGGATAGTAGATGTGCTGGCTCACAGAGACAACAGGTAGAAATTGCGAGAAAGCCACAGGCTGTAGACTATCCCTTTACACTCTGTGAATATATATCATGGTGATTGGGTTAATAAAGAAGCTGACTGGCCAATAACTGGACAGGATAACGTCAGGCAAGACTTGCAGACAAAAAGAGAGTACAAGGAAGAAGAGAAGGAGTCTGAGACTTGTGAGGAAACTCAGAGAGGAGAAGAACTTGCCATACTGAGAAAAGGTGCTGAGCCATGTGGCAGAGCATAGGTAATGAATATGGGTTAATTTAAAATGTAAGCGTTAGCTGGTAATAAGCCTGGGCTATTGGCTGAGCATTTATAATTAAGTCTCTGTGTCTCTTTGGAAACTGGCTGGTGGGACAGAAAAAAACCCACTTACAAAGGGCTTGTATCACACTGTGACGAGGAACATTGATCTGTATTTGTTTGTTTGTTTTCTCCTTCTTGTTCAAAAACAAATGCAGCGAAACTGAAAAATGTCCATGAATTGCATATACAACCCATAGGTTACAGCAGACCCACACAGAACTGGAAGTGTGGGCCACACTGGTTTGATCAGGACTGAGACAGCTGATCTGAGGCACACAGGTGGATGCAGCATCATGTTCATAAAAACCCATAAGTCTGGTGGGGAATGAAACCAGAGGCGACCCCAGGAAAACAAAGGCTGGGGAGAGACGGCTGCCAGAGCAAACTGCCATCCAGGAAAACGTGCTCCTCCCTAACGGGTGGGCACAAGTTTGCCTTCCCCATTTCCACCCACTAGTGGGTACACACGGACCCTCAACATCACAGGTATGTCAGAGACTGCATGCTCGGGTGGGCTGGCAGGTCCCACACAGAGTCCCCTGTTGACGGGAACTTCTTACTGGAGCCCCAAGCAGAAGCCAAACTTGAAGTCTAAAGTCAATTTAAAAAACAAAACAATTCTCTCTCTGCCCTTGTAGTTCTGTCATTGCATGTCTGTAGTGGACTTGGCAGAAATGAAAACATTCTAGAGAAATTCTGTGGCTCTCCATCTGTGAAACAGTGCGCCCCCCCAAAAAAATGGGAATTTCCCCAGGAATTTTCTGCTAGGAAGGAAGGGCAACAGCCTGAGAGGCAGCTCGCCTCCCACAGATTTTTACACAGTTTCAACAGCTTGCTGCACACACACACACACACACACACACACACACACACACACACGCACCCTCACGCACACATGTAAACATTACCTTTATCATTCAGATTGTTTTATCTTTTCAAATACGTACATTCTCACCTCCATTTAAAGGTGTGACCCTGGGACTGCTTAGGTGGTGTATCCTTGACCCTTGGCCCCCCTTTTTTTAAGTTTCAGGCTCACTTCAGAGCCCTAAAGACAGACTTGAAGAGGTCAGTGCACCTCGTTGTCCCTTTTCCCAATGTGCATGCATTGAATAGATCTGTTTCCTGCTCTGTTAATTTGATGCTTTTAATTGTTTTATTGTGACGGATGCTGGTCTGACTTGGGACACGGCTTACGACGCCCAAGTTTGATAACAAGTCAATGCAAAAAAGACTCTGATGTTAAAGGTTTCAAAGTGACAGGGGTAGAAATGAAAACGAGGGGAAAGAAAAGAAACAGTTACTTACTGAGAAAAGTAGAGCGACTTCTAAATAAAGGTAACCCAGGGAGATTTAGACAACTGGGAACAGTTTGCAACGCTGACCTCAAAAAGACAAGGAAGAAAGAATCTTTTCTAAGGAAGGAGGACTCTCGCAGGCTTGCCAAGGACTGTTGTTGACAACGCTCTCTTTAAACAGCACAGAGGCAGCGCCCCTGGGAAGGACTGAGCCCCTGGGAAGGACAATCGGTCACAGTTATCAGTGCTGAGCTCCCCCAAAGTCCTGGTCTCCCGGACATGAAAGTGAGGCTCATCAGAGCTTCTGAGGCAGCACTGGGATTAGCTTTGTCTTCCAGCTGCTGGGAAAGGTGCCGGTGACTGGCTTTCTAGCGCAAAGAAGATAAACATTGGCCAGACTCCTAAGCACCATTATCCCCTCTGAAGAGCATAACAGAACCATTATCTGACCAGAAGAAAGCACCAAAGAGCCACCTAAGGGGTATGGGTAGGGAGACTGCTGAATGAGAAGCCACACAGCCCAGAGCCCTGACTTCCTCAATGTGGAGTCTTTGACAGCTCTGATCCCAGACCCACCCTCCATGGTCCAGCGCTCAACCCCAATCAGCTCAAGAGCAGGGATCAGGCCTGCACAGTGGCCAGCTGAGAGCATGGTGAGAACAGACCAGATAAGCTTCACAAACAGTATTAGAAGTAGAGAAATTATTGTAATAACCCACGTTCTACCCACTCCAGTGAGAAGGAATCACATACAATGGCTGCTTTTCGCCAGGTTCTTCCGTCTGTGTTCTAAACAAAACACTACAGTTGCACTCTTCCCCATTTTAAACAGTGGGGATCTGAGCCTGGGGAGGATGCACAATGCTTTGGAGTCTGCCAGCCACTGAGAAGGCAGAGTGGAGATTTCGACTCTGATCTGTCCCGACTTGGATAAACTCCCGGAACAGCCTGTTGCTGATGAAGAACAGGGCAACGCCATGCCTTAAAAGTTAATGAAGGTGGAGATGTGGAGCGTGTGAGGTGGAGGGGTCGGTGAGGGAGGGGACAGGGAAAGGGAAAGAAAATGGCAAGACCTTGGCAGAAAAACCCATGAATGTTCCCGTGGAGACCAGAAAACTTTTTTAAAGTGACTTTAAAATAATTACCAATTATCTTGCCTCTGGCAGCCCCCAGCCACGGGACCTGGAAAGGAAAAGGAACTGGTCCTTTGTGTCCTGGGTTAGTAGGAAAGCATGTTTCTATGTCCCTGACTGGCAAGGACATGTGGACATGGTGTTGCCAGGACTGGGATTCCAAGAGGACCTAGAAAGGCGCGTGTGTGTGCGTGTGTGTGTGTGTGTGTGTGTATGTGTGTGCTCCCTCAGTGAGACAGTGCAGGCTGCGTGGTTGCCCTGGAACTGAGCAACACCATCTCTAAAAGTTGCATTTTTAATTTCCTAACTTCTTCATGTTCTTATTGGCACCATCTCTTGCTTTCTCTTCTCATCCTCCCACCTGCTCCCATGAGCTTCCTTCTCTTCTTTGGCCTTTGCCCCCCCTTATTTCATTGGCATACAGTATCTTTATTCTTGCCCCCCCCACCTGCTGCCCCTCCACCACTGACACACTGTAACGCTGTATGGACAAATCCCTCAACAGTGTCATATCTGACTTATTTTATTATTATTCATTGCATGATTTATTTTTAGCCCGAAACAACTGCATCCTAAAAATGGAGTTCTTAATGAGACAGAGGCTGGGAGAGCTATGCAAGGTATCTAGGGCTTGGCCTCCCAGCCTCCTGCCCGGCTCTTTCTCTTTGCGCATGTGTGCATTAAGCCTCCACAGTCTGTCCTGAGCCCAAGACTACACAGCTGCAGGACCCAAGGAGGTGAGATCAGCCTCTTCGCTCCGTGCTGGGCTCAGCAAAACCTCCAAGAGCCTTTTATCCCATCTCCCATGATCTCGAGTCTCGGGAGCGAGAAACAAGCCTTTTCCCCAATGAAGAGAACTCTCCTGCTCCTGGTGGGGGTTTATCTGCTGTCCTTCAGCAGGGCAGAAGAGGGGCTGAACTTCCCCACGTACGATGGGAAGGACCGAGTGGTCAGCCTTTCCGAGAAGAGCTTCAAGCAGATGTTAAAGAAGTACGAGGTGCTGTGCCTCTATTACCACGAGCCGGTGTCGTCAGACAAGGTGGCACAGAAGCAGTTCCAGCTGAAGGAGATAGTCCTGGAGGTGAGTGAGTGGGCCAGCGGCCACCTGTCTGAGTGAGCACGAGAGCCCGTGTGGCATTTCACAGGGATGTGGGCACAAGGGCCTGGAGAATACATCCAGAGGTCTCGTGTGAGTAAGTAGTCTCACGTAGATGAAGAGGTTTGTTTTGCGTTTTGTTTTGTTCTGTTCTTTCTGCAGAAGTGGACAGACTCTTAAGGTGGAAGGGAATGAGGGGTTGCACACTGACTCCCCTTTATCCAGGGAGCTGGGTGAGCATTGCTGAGGACAAAGAGCAGGGGCTCGTTCACACAGGCTTGCAGAATCAGAGCAGGGCAGGAAGATGGGAGGCCTTAGAGGCCACACTCCAGGTCTTTCTTCACATGTCCTGATGTGTCAAGGGTTTGTGTCCCACCTGTCCATTTTCAAAATGTCCCAGCTATTGTTAGCCCTTGGCTTAAGGGAACTGAGGGATTTCTTGTGAATTCATTCAGTGCCAAGTCCCCGTGCTTTTCTCCACACTCTGCCCTGGATCCTAGAGAAGCCAGGTCCTTTGACCTTGCCCAGGGGGAGAGCGGCTAGGTCGACTTTAGAGTGTGGATGTGTGCCTTTCTGGGCTGCGCATTCATCAATGGGCAGTTTTGTTTTCTTTTCTCAGGAAGTTCTTGATGTGAGTTTGGGGCCCTCGCTGAAGTCATTTCTTATTTTATCTGTATTCCATGACCTACTGGTCACCTGGCACGGGGTAGGTGGCATTTCTAATCCTTTGTCATTGCCAGAGAAAGGCTCTCTGCCTCTCCTCCTGGGCAGCTAAAGGGCACTGACACTTCAAGAATACCCATGCTGCCGAGAGTCCTTCTTAGTCCCCACGGCCAGCTCCACACACAGCTACAGGAAGGGCTGCTTGAGAATTAACCAGGCAGTAGTTTCGGGATACTCAGGCTAATCAAATAATACGATTAACAAATTCACCACATAAAAACCAGGGATATTGAAAGTCTCAGAAAAAAATGACTATAATAAAATCCAGCAAAGCCACATGAATATATCAAAATAACATTAAAAGACGGAGAAAGCATTTGAGAGTTGAAAGAGCCTCCTGATCAGCAGAGAGTGCTAGCACTTTAACAAATCTCCACAGCCATCATGGTCTTCCCAGGCACCACCCACCCTGGGCCGAGGGTGGTGGCTCTGTCCCTCTGTAGAACTGGGGAATGTCACAGGCTGGAAGAAGAACAGTCCCAGAGCGCACCTGCTGCTTAGCCCGTGAAATGGATGCATTACAACTGTCCTTCTCAGTTACAACAGCGAAGTCACACAGAGTCGATTCGGCAAGCTCACACCTGACTAGTTAAAGCCAGACTCAGAAGAACCCCTCCATGGCCAGGGCATAGTGATGACCAGTTTTAAATACCTGTCTTAATTAACAGCACATTTGCACACGTTACTGCAAGTATTCCCTTGTGTATACTTGGTTCTGGGATCCCAAGGAAAAATTATAAGAAGGGACGGCCTTGGGGGTCCTGTCTTTCCAGATAGCTTTCCTGTGAGGGTGCTGAGTAGCGGAGATTGGTAAAGGGAAGCTGAGCATGGGCTCTAGCCTGATGTTCCTCGGGGAAAACTAAAAGAAAGGGAAGATGGGAATGGTTGCCAGGAGCTCAGGGTGTAAGTTCTAGCTTTGCCCCTACTGCGCACGTGAGCCGGAACTGATAACTATTTCTTGGAGCTTCAGTTTCTCGTTTATACAAATGTGAAGATAAAGAAAACCTTTGGGGTGCGGGAGAGTCAATAAGGATGATGGCTTATGGAACACTTGCTGGGTGTGTGTGGGGGGGGACTGCTGAAAGCCGTTTGTGTGTGTTAGCTGACTTAGTCCTCAGTCACCGTGTGAAGTGAGTACGGGCACTCTCTCCAGCCTGCACCCAGGAGGAGACCCTGAGAGGCCAAGTTGCCCACTGGCACTTGCTCATTTGTGTGAGGCAGTCTGAGCTCCTACAGCCCGCATGGCGTCCTCTTGGCATCAGGTGGGCGAGAAGGATGCTGCTGGCTGCCCTGTGCAGGATCCTGTCAAGCACCTTCCCAGAACAGAGTTACCAGTCCCAGGCCAGGCCTGAGGGTCCCAGCTGAGTGACACCTGGATTGAGAAGTGCTGAGCCCAGGAGGCAAGTCTCAGAAGTGGCAAGAGGCCAGGCTACAGCTCCTGAGTCTATCTATTGGAACATGTGTTTGATGCAGGCCCAGGCTCTCCTTTGCGCTTGGTAATTCACGGGCCTTGCCTCCTGAGTGCTGGGGTCACAGATATGTGACATCTTCATAGTACATTTTTCCTGATAGGTATCTTCTTGCCTATGGTAAAGTTTAACTTAAAAGTTAGGCGCACTTCGGAAAGATGACTACAACTAAGAAAAAAATAGTAGAGTTCCAGCAATTCTGTGAGTGTGCACTACCATACTGCACTGTGCACACCCACAGTACAGTTCCAGCAATGCTGTGAGTGTGCACTACCATACTGCACTGTGCACACCCATAGTCCAGTTCCAGCAATGTTGTGTGTGTGCACTACCATAATGCCCTTGCACTCCCATAGTACAGTTCCAGCAGTGCTGTGTGTGCACTACCATACTGCACTGTGCACACCCATAGTACAGTTCCAGCAAAGCTGTGTGTGTGTACTACCATACTACGCTGTGCACACCCCTTTCCTTGTTCCTGATAATTGTTGAGGATAGGCCTCTCTCTAGCCTATCCTGTGCCAGTATCAGCCCTCTTGCCCTTGAGGCCTCTGGTATATAAAAAAGTGTTACTTGACTTTAAGCACTTTACAGACCAAGACCAAAAGTTGCACTGGCTTTCTGAGAAGGCTTTTGGAGTAACTAATGGGCAGGTAGCATACATGACATGGGAACCCTAAATGAAAAAAGACTCTTGCTTCATGGGCAGGATGGAGCAGTGTATATTTCATCCCAGTACTCAGAATGGCATACGGTTTAGACTGAAAATCATTTATTTCTGATATTTGCCAATGGTATGGCTCTTATCTAGCTTAGGGAAGACTATAGGAAAGAGGGGATTGTTGTGTAAGGCTTTCTGAGCATGCCCAGAAAGAGAAAAATACCCTGCTGCCTTTGTGTGGGTACATGGGAAGTATGACAGGGCAGGACTGGTCCAGGAAGTGAGTGACAATTTCCCAGGCAAAACAAAAAGGGAGGAAGGGGCAGAGAGAGAGGAAGCATCTGAGGGCTCATAAATATCTGCTCTGAGTTCTCCCCTAAAGATTGTCCATGGGCCTGACTGCCTTAGAATAAGGTTGCTATTCCTCCTTGGGGAAGTCCCTCAAAGGCATTAGCAGCAGCACCCTGCCCCCTCCCCTTCGCAGAGTCTGAACCTTGTGGAGGGAGTGAAGTTTTGATAGGATAAGAGGCAATGTGGTCATTGGATAGTTCTTAGGAAAAGGGCAAGTAAATGCAGCCAGGGGCCTGAAGCTTGAATTTTCCTTTCTGTTCTGAGTCTAACTCCCCAGGGCTCCCTCGGGCCATTGCACACCTGGTGCACCGTGATACATGGGTGTCTATACATGTTTGTTGGGTGGATGAAATGCCAGAGCTTGAAAGAACCCCAGTAATCTTCCGAATTCTTCTGAACACCTCATTTCATAGATGTGGCTCTTCCTGGGATTGTTGGGGTCAGAGCCTTGGCCCTGAAAGCCGTAACAACCTAGGCTCAACCACCTATTCTCATGAGTCCAATAAAAGAGACAAGCAATAATGAAGAGAGGAAAGGGACATTTATTTATTCTGTCCACTTTGAAAAGAGTAATTCAGTGTCCCTGAAGTCCATGTTTGGGGTCCTGACATGAGGTTTAGGTTTAAATAAAAGGCAAGAGGTGTTCATAGCTGAGCAGTCCGGGTCAGGGTGTGTCCCTACCTGTCATCACTGTCTGAGTCCCAGCCTGTCCTGCCTGTGGTTGTCAGAACTGTGGGAGATCTTCTCCTGGGACGGAGGAGCCTCCCCTGACTGACAGCAGACTTCAGTGGTTTCCCTTCGCCAGCCTGAGACCCCTGGAGAAATCCCAGTTTCTTGGGGCTCATTGTTTCAACTGTCTGACAGTCAAAGGGAGGAGCCACAGGTTCTCTTGGAGCATCTTCTCTCCTGTGAGAATGGTTACATGTCCTTCATGGTAGGCTCACTTCCCTGCCGGGTCCCCTCATTAACCATGTAGCACAGCTTCCTTAGAAATTCAAATTATAAAAAGAAAGAGGTAGATGAAGGATGTTATAAAACCCATCATGGCCAAGCAAGCATGGTTGGTATTCTGACATGTTTTCAGTTTTTCCCTATGTCTAAACATGCATTTTCAGCCAGAGTTACAGATTTACAGTTTCCTGCCTTATTCTATGCCACTAAACAGTTCCATATTCATAAACATAATGTGAGCACCAGCTCAGTGTTCCGTGGCGTAGCGATACACATTTCAAAAAGTCATTTTCCTATTTTTTAGAGCCTAGCACAATTTTAAAAGTATTTTTAAAAATTAATTTGTTTAGATTTTCAAAGTTTTAATGAACATTTTTTTTGTTTTTTTTTCTTTTGAGATAGGGTCTCAGTTTATAGCTCTGAGTGCCCTAGAACTCTCTATGTAGACCAGGCTGGCCCAAAATTAACAGTAGTATGCCTATCTCTACCTTGTGAGTGCTGGAGTTGACGGTGTATGCCACCATGTCCAGTTTGAAAATTCATAATGGCATTGATTTTTTTTAAAATAACATTATTTTCCATTCACATATTTTTTCTTCCATAATGATCTATCTATGCGCTTCCCCCATTTGTGACGTCAACATAAATCAAGAGAGCTGGAGCTTTGTGTGCTGTGTCCTGTGTGGTAGGGATGGAAGGTGGGGAGCAACAACAGACCAACCCACAATTCAGGTGTTAAGTGGTGGGATAGCCCAGGGATTTCACAGGCAATGGATGCTTTAGAACGTGAAAATGAGCATTGTGGATCCCTGGATAGACATCTCCATCCATATGGCCAATGTTTATTGCTCTCAGCAGATAGTTAGTGTGACAAAACGAATGGGGGGTGGGCGGGTGATGAAGGACCAATGTTTTCTCATCATGAACAGTCAGAACTGGTCCATTTGTTTGGGTGAACTGGGTCCCTTGGACTGGCAAGCAACCTAGGTTTTGGAACAAAGACTTCATCATTTAAGTAGTTGAGCATTGGGTTGACCATCTGCTTTGGTGGCTTCCTGATAGACCGTTCCTGGGGTCTAAGGTTTGGGCTGCTCTTCAGCATCCCTTCTGAGAACACACTTGTGCTTACTGCTTAAGAAATCATCCTTTGAGAAATGCTCAACATCCTTAGCCATCAGAGAAATGCAAATCAAAACAATTCTGAGATGCCATCTTACACCTGTAAGAATGGCCAAGATCAAAAACACTGATGACAACTTATACTGGAGAGGATGCGGGACAAAGGGAACACTCCTCCATTGCTGGTGGGAATGAAAACTGGTACAGTCTCTTTGGATATCAGTGTGGCGATTTCTCAGAAAATTAGTAAACAACCTACCTCAAGACCCAGCAATACCACTTTTGGGCATATACCCAAAGAAAGCTCAATTGTACCACAAGGACATGTGCTCAACTATGTTCATAGCAGCATTGTTTGTCATAGCCAGAACCTGGAAACAGCCTAAATGCCCCACAACCAAAGAATGAATAGGGAAAACGTGGTACATTTACACAAAGGAATACTACAAAGCAGAAAAAAATAATGGCATCTTGAAATTTGTAGGCAAATGGATGGATCTAAGAAATATCATATTGAGGTAACCCAGACCCAAAAAGACAAATACCATATGTACTCACTCATAAGTAATTTTTAGTCATAAGGCAAAGAAAAACCAGCCTGCAAATCACAATCCCAGAGAACCTAGACAACAATGAGGACCCTAAGAGAGACATACATGGATCTAAACTACAAAAGACAAGATCTCCTGAGTAAATTGGGAGCCTGGGGACCATGGAAGAGGGCAGAAAAAGAGGGAAGAAGAAAGGAGGGGAGCGGAGAAAAATCTATAGCTCAATAAAAACAATAAAAAAAAGACATCACCCTTTGAGAAACTGTGTTTGCTATTACTGTAGTATCTGCATGGCATCTCTCATGACAGTAAAGGGACATTAAATGGTATACTACCTATAATTTTTAGAAGTAGCCTATTTTAGATCAAGAAAAACTATGGTGATGGCTGATTCTCTAGTACTGCAACACAGGCTACTGCAATTCTAGCACAATTTCCCATGAGACCCTGTGGGGAAAGGGGAAGCTAGTTCCATGATCCATGGGCAAAACCAGAATGGGATGAATGTGGATTCCAGGCTTCTGCAAGTCTTTTTTTTCTTTTTACTTATTCTTCTCTCTTACAATGCATCCTGAACAGTTTCCCCTCCCTCTCCCTCTACGCCTCCCAGTTCCCACCACTACCTCTCATCTCCCCCAGATCCACTACCCCTCCACTTACTTTCAAAAAAGAATGGGCCTCCCAGGTATATCAACTGAACATGGTATAACAAGATGCGATAAGACTAGGCCCAAACCCTCATATCAAGGCCAGATGATGCAACCCAGCAGGAGGAAAGGGGTCTCAAGAGCAGGCAAGAGAGTCAGAGACACTCTCACTCCCATTGTCAGGAGTCCCATAAAAATTCAAGTTAAATAACCATAACATATAAGTAGAGGACCTAGTGGGGTTCCAAAGCTCTTAGATGCATCTCCTAGGTCATTTCTCAGTCTTCAGTATCCCTCACAGTTGAGCTCCCTCAAAGGAATGAATCTAAGTCCCCATTTGATCTGTGTGTCAGTGGAAAGTCTCTAGCTTGGTGTCACTACAGCTTCTGCAGGCACTGCAGTGCACCTAGCATTATTGATAGGTCTCACAGGCTGTGGAGGTTTGAATCAAAACATTCCCCCCAACCCTGTGCATGTCTCATATATTTGAATGTTTGGTTCCCAGTTGGTGGAGCTGTTTGGTCATGGACTGTGATCCTCTGGAGCCATGAGCCTCAAATTAAATGCATTCTTTTGTTGCCTTGGTCATTTTGTCACAATGGTAGAAAAGTAGCCAAGACACAGTTATGTACTCTAAAAACATGGTCATTCTTATATGCCAATCCTTGCATGCAAATAAGAAAGCTTGGGAAAATCAGATAATTGGAAGCCAGAGGGCTTGAACTCATGGGTTTTTACTCTTGATCCAGAGCAAGCCCCAAAGATTCACCTACTCACACGACATCTGTAAGATCAACCATTTAGCTTTGAACACATTGGATTAAAAGAACCAAATGCAAGCAAATGAGTATTCTGTGTCTTATAAAAAAACCTGTGCAGGAGTTGATGCCTATTCTGCTATGCCAGTTGCAGAGAAAGGAATTCACTTCTGTGGAATACAACTATTCTTATCCAAAGGGGAGCCCTCAACTCTCTCCGGAATTTTCCAATATGTTAGTCTATTTCAGTAGTTCTTAGCTAACACCTAAAGAACTTAAAAAGTAAAAATGACCACATTTCATGTCCAAGATTCTGCTTCAATTAGGATTGATCAAGGAGGACATCAAGACACTATCATTTTTTACAAGTATTTATTTACTTGTGCATGTATATACTATGGTATGTGAGAAGAAGCCAGAAGCCAGATTCTGGGCTTTGTTTCTCTACTTGGTGGCAAATGCCTTTAAAATCCATTGAGCCATCTTGGCAGCTTCCTGAATTTACTTTTTTATGTGAAAATTTTCTCACTCTGGACAAGGTACCTTCTTCTTTTAAACATTATTTTCAGGTTTAAGGATTTATTATCTTTATTCATCTGTGTGTGTGTGTGTGTGTGTGTGTGTGAGAGAGAGAGAGAGAGAGAGAGAGAGAGAGAGAGAGAGAGAATTACATTTAGTTTTGAGCCATACAACATGGGTGCTGGGAAATGAACTTTGTATCTGGAAGAGTAGCAGCAAGTACCCTTAAATGCTTAGCCATCTCTCAATCCCCTTAGTATTTGTTTACTTATTTGTTAATTTTCTTATTTTTTGGTGGGGCAGGGGCTGCATGTGACAGTGAACATGTGGAAGTCATAGGAAAACTTGTAGAAGATGGTTCTTTCCTTTTTTCCCCCAAGTCCTCAGGCTTGGTAGCAAGTACTTTAACACTGTGTCATCTCCTTAGGCAAACATCAGAATTTTGACCATTCTCATCCTTATAAGTCCAATTGCAAGTGAGGTAGATAGTTCTCTGGGTGGTGCTAATGTTTAGGACCACCTAAGCCTTGATTCTAAACACATAGACCTAAGAGCATTGGATTGCCCAAGAGTATGTTAGAAATAGAGGTTCTCAGGGCCCGTCCTAGAATCAGAATGCACATTGAAATGGGATCCCCAGGTGATTAATAGACATACTATGGTTCTCAAAGCACTGGGTGGTTCTGTTGGACTGAAGAAATTATCCATATGGCCAAACATTATGTTGTTTCTGTTTGACCTTTGCTTTCTGGACTCCTTTGAACAATGTTGGCCTACTGGTATACCTCTGATTTTAAAGGTTAAGCTGAGTCTTGAGGTTCAATAATTCAAGACTGCTGTGGTACTCAGTCAGGTCTCCCAACTCTCTTACGTTGACCCTCATACCTCACGGCTGGAAAGGTTTTCCTGAAAGAGAATAATATGGGCATCTAAGGAGTGTCGCCCCTTTGAAATGTTTTCCATTGAATTGGATTTCTGAGATCAAATCAGAGGGTTACCTACAAAGTACACTTAGGGAGGACTCAGGACTTAGCTGAGAAGAGAAGACACATATCTGTTTGGCTGCTGTGCCTTGTTATTCCTTTCCCAAGAGATGTAACATTGAAGACAGTGAGGGCACATGGACACAGGGTATGCAGAGGCCATGATAGCCAATGGAAATCATGGTAAGGTGACTCAGAGAAGATGGGAGAATGTTCTGCAATGTGACACTAAGTTATTCTTTCATCTGTGCATCAAATAGTCCTCTCACTTGCAAAGACAGATGGCACGGCCTCTGATGTCGGCCATGTTCCTCTTTCGCAAATTATAAAAATCAATTTCCTTTAGATCTGTGTTTAAGTGTCACCGTCTTAGTCAATGCTCTGTTGCTGTGAAGGGACACCATAACCATACAACTCGTGAAAAATGTGTTGGATTGAGGCTTGTTTACAGCTGTAGACGTTCCGTCCATTATCATCACAGCAGGGAGCCTGGCAGCATGAAAGCAGGCATGATGGTGGAGAAGGCGCTGACAGTTTTACGTCTGGATCTGCAGGCAGCAGGAACAGAGAACCCCTGGGTCAGGCTTGAGCATTTGATACCTTAGAGCCCACCCCCAGTGACACACTTCCTCCTAATCTCTCAAGTAGTGCCATCCTTGATGGCCAAGCACTCAAATATATGAGCCTAAGGGGATCATTCTTTTTCAAACCAACACAGTCACCTTATCAAAGATGTCACCCTCTCTCTCTCTCTCTCTCTCTCTCTCTCTTTCTCTCTCTCTCTCATATATATATATATGGATAGAGGAATATATATGAGATATGTATATACTATATATATGGGATATGTATATACTATGTATATGTATATAGTATATATTCTCCAAGGCTGCTTCTTTTCCTCTACCCTTCTTATTTTATCCATAGCACTTGGGTAACATCTTGCATGTTGTGTGACACTTTCTATAGAATGTGAAATCTACATAGTTCAGGACTTTGTCCTATTCACAGGTCTCAGAATCCGGACAGGGTCTGACACTTGGGTACTCTGTAATACTTTTTGAACAAATATCAAAGGAAAGGAGAAGGGAAACAGTAGGTATTACTGAATGTATTGTGAGCCAGGCCCACTGCAGAAACCTTGCATATGATAGTTTATATAATTCTGATATTCCCACATCGCAGAGAAGGAAGTCAGAGAGTTGAGGTAAAATTGTCCAAATCACAAAGTTAGGAAATGACAATTCAGCACGAAGCAGGATTTGAACCCATACCTATTCGGTTCAGGTGGCATGCTCCTTCCACTGTACAACTGACCAGGAGAGTTTCTGGTTTGTAGGCAGTACCAAGTGGTGAAAGCATGAGTCTTGATACTCGGGATTTTCACCCACACCTAGCCACGCTGAATTCTACAGATGGGCTCTGTGTGGCTCCTAAGCGGTTACTGTGTTTAAACGGGCAGAAGCTTAACACCTTGCTAGACTTTAATGGATAAATGACAATGAAAAAAATGAACGGATAGGTGGAAAGAGAAAGAGATGGGAAAGGAAAGGATGGGTTGTACACACATTGTCTGTACTGGAAAAACACTTTTGCTTGATTTCTTTTTCGAATTACGTAATTTGGTGAAGTGGAAGGCATGTGCGCCAGTAATGCACAGGCCGGAGAGCAACTTTTTGAAGATGGGTTTTCCTTCCACCACGTGTGTCAAGGGTCTCAAACTCAGGTCATTAAACAGGTTTGGTGGCCAGGATCTTTGCAGCCTGAGCCTTCTCTCCAGCTCAAGTTTTTCTGTGTGTTTGTTTAAGTACAGGACAGAAAAGAGGTTGAATTTGTGTGATCCTAAAATCTGCGTGTTCTCCTTTGCTTCCTCCCACTGAAATATGGGTAAAATATGCTCTTGTTTGTTTATTTGTTTGTTTTCCCAAACCTTGGGATTCTCAGTCCCACGTGTATCTGTGCACATGGACAGAAAGAAGCCCCAAGCTTTTTCAGGCCAACCCTGCATTCCGAGCCCATTTAGCACTGGCACAGGTCCCAGTGGCTGCTCTTCCAAACCCCAAGGCAGAATGAAGCTGCTGGAGTCGAGTGAATCTGCAGATGGGATGATGTGGGAATACTGGGCAGAGAATAGGAGCGCACGCAGGACTCGGGGATGTTGTCCAACTGCTCCCCACCCAAAGACGGCCCTCTTCAGTCTCACACCTGCTCCACTCTGAGAAAAACCAGATGAGGTCAGGCTTATTTTGGTTTGGCTTTGAGAGTCCTCACACAGGGCCTGTGCTGTTCCAGGAGAAGCATCCTCCCCCCCTTCCCCACACTCCCAGCTCATGTGACACTCTGGCGCCCCGAAACTGGAGAATGGGCCTTTGCTGAGCACTTTATACAGTGCAGGTGATCTGGGATGAGTAAAGCAACAAGAAGCTAGTGGGGGGGGGATGGGGGTGGATTCAGTTGACTGTAGTTAAGCCTTCCCTGTACAGAATTAATGAAGACGTGAAGATTTCGCAAATGGAGGGGCTGGTAAGATGACTCAGTGGGTAAGGGCGCTTATCGCGTAAGCTGAATAATCCGAGTTTGATCCCTGGAGCCCTCTGTGTGACACACGAACCACACAGCACATGAGCCCCGACACATTGAGCACGTACAATAATAAAAATAGTCCTACCCCGTACATCAGAACCACAGTTCATCTAGAAGCTTCTCCCCACCATCTTGTATCATCGGGGTTTGATAACCTCTCACAGGCATCGATTTTTAAATGAGCTACCATGAAAGCCAGCACCATGGAGATACAGTAAGGACTCTTACACGATAAAGCAGTAAAAGAAAGAGGACGTGGAATCTGCTGGAGAAACTGAAAGGTTTTTTATTCCCATTGCCAGCCCGGCTCTCTGGTAACTTACGCTTTACAAGTTGGGGTGGGGCGTGTCGTGTGAACGTCAGTCTCTGTCCACACCTAATGTGATATGTTCGCCCTAGAAAGCCAGTTCATCCTGCAGCGTCAGCCTGATTGAAGATGTCTCAGAAGGTTCTGCAGAGTCTAAGCTACATGCAGCAGGCCAGAATTATCCACCCAAGCTGTTTCTGCTTGGACAGCCTCTCAGGAAGAGATCCAGCACGCCATCTTGCGATGCTGTGGGCTGCCAAGGCATCGGAGTGTTCAGGGTGCCTGGTTCCAGGAGCTCCCTCCTGCTGCTGGGTACCCAAGCCAAGCACCCTCTCCTCCCCATCATCTGCTGTGTGCTGGGCTGGCCCTCACCTGGCTCTGTCTCACCCCTTCACCACAAGCATCCTAGGTCAGGATATCAAGCTATTAGCTGACCACACCCCCCCCCAATTTACCTCTGAAGCAAATGAGTTTGAGTCTGTGTGCTAGCCATGTGGCTGCAGGCAGGGTGGGATTTTCCAAGGCTGAATGCTTGTTTTGTAAAATATTCCAACGGCCACAATATGTACTTTCTTCCCAAACAATCTTATAATTGTAAAACAGACACAAGACACTTGTAAAAGTGACCCACACATATTTGGTGCACAGTTACAGACTGCTTTTGAACTCACTGCTATGTAACATCCCATAAAACATCCCCCTCACCACACAAGAAGCTAGTTTTCCATAGCCTCTGCTGTCATTAGTAGATGTGATCAGAACATTTCTTGTCAGAATTCGTTGTTGTTTTGTTTTGGGGGACCTTGCACTTATGATGCAGCCCCATCCGCCCCAGCCCCCTGAGTTCCCAGATCTAGCCTGGCTCAGTTATTTCATAAAGTTAAGCCAAGGAGGACCAGGCTTCTGCTTTTCAGTATACATCATAGGACAGAGAAGTCCAAGCCCTTCGTTCACGTCCGGGAGGTCTCTCTGTGGGCAGGGCACCCCCTCCTCCCCTTTCTAATAAAAGATGATACTAACCAAGAGAAAGTGAATGTAGAGGGCAGCCTTCTCTTTCTGACCCCCAAAAAGGTCTGGGCACCGTGTGTGGGGTTCTTCTCAGTGTGTGTGTGTAGAGGGGCTTCAGGGAGTCTCCTGCCAGATTGCATCTCCACAAGCCCTTGAGAACAGAACTCTGCTAAGAACATTAGGAAAGGGCATGTCCTAGCCCCGTGTTATTAAATAATTAATTAATCAGTTTATTTATTTATATGGTGCTGATGATTGAACCAGAGCTCTGCTCACGCAAGGCAAATGTTCTATGACTGTGCTTCCAGACCCAAATATTGCCTTAGGATTAATTTTGTTGTTAGAGCCCCCCCCCGTGTGTGTGTGTGTGTGTGTGTGTGTGTGTGTGTGTGTTACTGGGAATTAAACCCATTTGTTTTTTATTCCATGAAATGCTCTTGTTAGTGTAAGATGGATAAACGAAAGCCCTGACCTCCAGGGACAGCCTCCCTCATTCTGTCACACTGGATATCACCCAAAGCTGTGCAGTGAGAGACGGTGCTCACATGTTAGAAGCTGTGTGGAGCAAAGGTTCTCGCTGTATGTGGGCCTAGGGCTAGCAGCATGGGATCAGAGCAGAAAAATCCACTCTGGGGTTCCATCCCAGACTTGCTTAGTGAAAAGCACAGGGTGGACTTGCGGGACTGTGTTAGCACCAGTTTCCCCTGCAGGAGATACCGATGTATGCTTGTGGTCAGGACAAGGTTTAGAATAGGGTTTGCCCCACAGTGGCTTTTACAGGGAATACACCTCCACTAAGTGCTTGCATATAGGTCGTGCTGGTCACAATTGGCTTTCACTTCTTTTTTGAATAGAAACTTGACGATCAAGGAAGCTATAACTTGCTCAGCTCACAGCTGGTCATCAGCAGAGCCAGGGCATGGGATCAGGTCCCTCTGGTTCCCTCTGCAGAAGTGGGTTGCAGTGGAGGAGCGCTCCGATTCTGGAGCAGTGTCAGGGCTGGACTCTCAGTGGGGTTGTTTAAAAACTTGTGGTGGCAGACAAGTTAGTTAGCCTCTTGTTCCTCCATTTTCTCATCTGCAGAGCTCTTTCTTGGGAGCCCCTCATGAAGATTCCATAAGAAAATTCACATGAGGCAATTAGTGCTGTGGTTGGCATAGTGAATACCCACTCAGTACTATCTTTTTTTTAACATTTTAATCTAATTAATTGTGTGTGTGTTCGTGTGTGTGTGTGTGAATGTGTGTATGTGTGTGTGTATTCATGCCATGGCATGTATGGAGGTCAGAGAACAACTTTGTGAAGTCGGTTGTACCCTTCTACCACGTGGGTACTGGAGACCAAATCCAGGTTGTCAAGTTCAGCGGCAAGGGCCTTTCCCACTGAGCCATTACACCGTTTTCCTAATTGGTGCTTTATTGCGGTTGTTTTATAGACGTTCAGCCTGGAGGGATGCAGCAAACACACAGCATCAGCCTTTGGGTCCCTGCTTTGGCACTGGGTGGAGTGATAAGTTCCCAAAGTGCCAAGAAAATAAGAAGCCTCCCTCCCCCCTCAGCACTTTCAAGGGCTACCCACCACTGGCCTCAAAAGGCTTAAGTAAATGCTTGATTCTCATAAATAGCTGTCCTCGTCCCCAGCAGCCTCCTTGGTGGACATAATGTGTGCCAACTGCCAGGCTATACATAGCCCAGGACTTGCTTGAGAGTGGCCAAAAGCGACAGGAGATACCGGAGATAAACGCGGGCTCTCGGGTTTCAGGGGACACAGTTTTGAGTAGTTTGACATGTTGCCAGATGGCATCAGGGAGGGACAGGGAGAGCAGAGCTCTCTGGCTCCTGGATCGCTTAGAAAGAACAGCAGTGCAGCCAGGCTACTGTTAGTGGCTGGCCTGAGGGACAGCGTCTTTGAGCAGAAGTCTGCAGAATTCTCCTCAGGCTTCTTGGTTTTGATGCTTGCAGATTCTTGAGTTTGCAGAAGCCGCCTCTTTCAAGTGGCCCTCTCCAGAGTTCTTACCCTTCCCCTCTTTTCCATCTTGCCTCCATGCAGGAGGAAATTCCAGCCTCTCCCCCTGTGTTAGAGCTGATAAATTCTATGCAGGGGCTTGGGAGGCACTCACAGTCCTATGCAGGGACTTGGGAGGCACGCACCGACCTATACAGGGGCTTGGGAACCACACACAGACCTATGCAGGGACTTGGGAGGCACACACAGTCCTATGCAGGGACTTGGGAGGCACACACAGTCCTATGCAGGGACTTGGGAGGCACACACAGACCTATCGGATGCCCTGACCTCTGAGGCCCAGGGCAATAGTCAGGCAGCAGGGGGGACTTGTCCCTCTCACTCCTTTGTGCACTGACTTCCTTTCATGGACAAACTTCTGGAACAAGCAAGCCACACCTGCTCCAGCCTGTCCTTGCCACCCACTCGACTGTCCAGTTCCCTGCATTGGCGTCTGTCCCGACTTTTCTTCACAAGGTCATCCACGGCTTACCAATCCAGGAGGGAGACTAGCTGGGGGTCCTGCCCCTCCTGGACTCCCTGGGGCACCAGGACTTAGTGACTCTGCAGTTAGGGCACCATAGTGATCCTTTCATGCCTTTCAGCTTTTGAGCAGCGCCTCCTTGCACGGGGTGGGTGCTTCTTCAGGCATGAGCATCTGCTTCACAGGCCTCTCACAGGGCCAGCTCTGGCCTGAGGCTTTGTCATGCCCCAGGCCCCCAAGTGGCCCAGCCTCTCACACCCTCAACTCCTCTGGGAAGTGTTTTCTGTGACCATGAATTTACTGCAACTCTATCAGTTCTGCGAATCTAACCCCAGTTCTGGAACATTCTCCTGACACTACCATCTGTCCTTTGTTCTGGTTTTTGGCTAGAGACCCTAAATCAGCTCATGGCCCCTCTCCTTTGTTCTCTCTCGAAAGCCAAAAAAGAAGGCCTGTGCCTCACTGGTACTAGTACTATCTCTCTGCTCATACTAGCCACCATATAAGGCTCTTGCTTCTTCATGGTCCCAACCTCTGTCTGAGACCAGAGTCATCTCCCAATCTGACGACGTGCCTGCCTGCCACCTGGATGCCCTTCCTTCCCATACCCTTCCTCTGCCTGGTCCGGGGGTCCTTGGACTCTTTTTCCTATACATCTTAGACACAGGACACTTCTTAGCTCCTCCAAATACAACTTGCTCCACTGAGCTAGCTTGTTCCGGTCCAGCCCTTGACATGTCCCCCTTCAAACCTACGTTGACACTGTTTATTCCCTGTGGATGTGCTCACTCCTTCTACCCGTCCACTGTCCCACTGGCCTCTGCTCTCACAAGCAGTCTCCCTTTTAATTGGTTCATTTACTTGAGGCACTAATTTGGGAGTCAGTTCAGCTACCCTCCTGGGTGCTGGAGATAGCATGGGAGAAAGGCAGACATAGACAGAGCCGGCTGCCTGAACACCGACAGTAGCGAAGTGATGATCACAACCATCATATCTAAACCAAGGGAAAGTTGCAGAGGAAAATCTCAGGGTCCCCCTGTAAGCACCGAATTGGGAGCAGGGGTCAGGGGTCACCTTCTAGAGAACTAGCATGTCCAGGTACACTGCAAAGATAGCAGAATTGGTGGAGAACAGTGAAGGGTGCCTTCTAAATGGACCGGAGAACATATCTAGATGCAGGCTCCCTTTAAGCTGAAGAGGCAGAGGGCCCACCATGCAGGGCTGTGTGGTTATGGGGGGATATTTAGATACACCCAAAGTTCATGGAAACCAAACCCACAGCACTCCTCATGGCCTGCCAGGCTCTTTTTGGTTTGCCTCCCACTCCTGCCCACAAGCTCTCTCTCATGAGACTCCATAGCCTTTAAGTCTGCCCTGCTCTTTTGGCTGCCTCTCTCATTAACCCACCCTTAGCTAACGATCGTTGCTTCTCTTTCCATTCTGATACCCTGGGCTTTCATACTTGGGGATCAGCACACAATCCAGAACCGTATTCAGCTATCATACTTTCGTTTTGTTTTTCAAGACATGGTTTCTCTGTTTTGCTTTGGAGCCTGTCCTGGAACTAGCTCTTGAAGACCAGGCTGGCTTCGAACTCACAGAGATCCACCTGCCTCTGCCTACCAAGTGCTGGGATTAAAGGCATGCACTACCACGGCCCAGCCTTCATACTATTAAGGAGGAAACCTACACTTATTAAGCATCTACTGTATGTGAAGACCCATGCCAAACACTTCAAAAGAGTCCCGTGGTGTAGATATTGTTACTGCCTACATTGTGCAGTGAAGTCACAGTACAGACTAGTGACAAAGTAAACAATTTAGGAATTGGCACTAAGTCCCATGTTCTTCATCATTGGGGTCTAACAAGTATAGGTCACTTACTCATTTAAAGGTGGTATGCACATGGACCCGATCATTCCAACAGCAATGGTAGTATGAATACAATATAATAACAGAAAGAGAATGACATACCAAAAACATACAGTTGTCAACTATTGAATTATTATATTGTTTATTTATCATGTTATCTATGATATTATTTATATAGAATTTTGTTAGAAGTTCTTTTTGGGTAGAAAGAATCAGCAATGGCCAAACCAAACCCTAATGATTCTGAGAGAGTGAACAATGCTTCCATTCCAAGAGCTGCATATAACCAGCCAACAAATAGGGCTAGTTTCTAGAATGACCTCTTAGGCAAGACAGTGAAAGAACCCACCAAACTCAAGCCAGTCAGGAATGGCTGCAAGCTAGCAGGAGAAAATCGCAGTTACGTATAAAAGAGTATTCCGATTTTCTGGGCACTTAAAAAATGTGGAGGCAACCTTTTTTCTCGCCCGGGACTCACAGTATTGGGTGATGATTGCTTCTTGCCTCTCTGGCTCACAAGCTCCTCGAACTTATGATGTGCTCGGACCAATCCATCCGTGCACCCACTGTCTCCAAGAAACTGCACAGTTCACAGGAGACACTTGAGATGGCCACAGTGAGGAAAGAGTCACAGCGCAGAAGAGATGTAAACCCAGATTACAGAAGGTACCAGAGCTCACTCCTGGGGATGGGCCACTGGCTTTCTAGAAAGGACAATCGAGTGAAAGATGAGCCTGGGCCTGCTCTGGGCATCCAGGCTTTGCCAAAGTTTGGAGACCTGAGGGATCGAGGGTGAGTGAGGTGGGGTTTAGGGTGTAGGAGTGGGGTGATGGAGGAAACAAGCCACGTGCAAGAGGCAGCCGTCACCAGTTTGCCTACTCCAGCCTCCCCAGAGACTACTGGTCCTCAGGAACCCAGTCACACCAAGAGTTAGCTCAGAGGTCCCAGGTCTTCACCACAGCCCCTTCCTCATTCCCTCCCACAGTACTCTTAGATGTCTGCTGGCTCAGACTGATTTAAGCTTGTGAAGGCTGCATGCTAGAGCTGGTGATGGCAACGGTGAAGCTCAGAGGGGCAGGCTTTGGGTTGAGGGAGGATGGAAGCTGGCAGCGACTCAGGAGGTGCAGGAATTTGGAGTCAGAATGCTGAGGAGGAAGAAGAACAGGAGGAGGAGGAAGAAGGTACACCTCACATAGTGGGGCTTTCTGGCCCATCTGTGATATAGGACAGTGATAGCTACTGACCACTCAACCATATTCAAAAGTCCCATGCAGATATCAAGACAGGAAAGGTTATGTTTCACACACCCAAGAGATGAACACATTTGTGCTTACGAAAACAAACAAATAAATGTGGTGGTGTGTGCTGAGGAGAAGTTGGAATCAAACACTCTTGTTTAATTCCCCAAGTTAATTTCTGTTTTTTTTCCTGATACGTGTGTGTGTGTGTGTGTGTGTGTGTGTGTGTCATGGGGGATGTGGGCTTGTTGTATGTGCTTGTCGCGGCGCACATGGCACGGCACGCCTATGGAGTTTAGGAGGACAACCTTGTGGAGTCAGCTCTCTTTCCACCTTTACGTGAACATAATGCAGGCTGTGAGAGCTGGGTGATGAGGGCCTCCAGTGCTCAGTGAACCGTTTCCATGCCTCCCTGGATTAGTAGTACCTCCCACACTAAATGGAGAGATCAAAAGAGCCAACGTGAGCCCACAGCTGGAACACTGCCCTGTGACTTTCGGAGGTAGCACAGTCATTCACAGCTGTGCTTTCCAGAGAGTGACTGACTGGAGAGCCGGGGCCTCAGAACCACGAGGTGTGGCTGCGCAGTGATGGATGAGAGTGTGGATTCCTGAGCCCCACCCAGCTCTAGCTTCTCGGTTCAGTCGAGGAGGACGAAGAAGCCCCATTTTAACAGAGCCCCGGGTCATTCTCGTGCCGACTGAAGTTTAAGGACTGCTGTCAAGGCTCATGCTGGAGAAGAGGGGGGAATTTACTGTACTGCAAAGCTGGGTGTGGTGGCTTTGAATGATTGACAGGGGGACATTCATTTAAGATTTTGACTTCTGTAAATAGGACAGGGTGGCTTGCAATGAAAAAAAAAAATTTGTTAGGAAAAGAGAACACAGCATGGTCTGATGGATTGCATGGAATAGCCTACACCCGAGAGGTTTTGCAGCGATTGGCACAGGGACCTCATGGTGAGTCACAGCGGTGATGTGGCATTCCCAGCCTTCCCAGTCCCAGACAAAATCCAAGAAAAGAGAAACATTCTGGGATGTTCAGGGTGGCAGTGGTTCCCTGTTCCTGGGGTCCTCTCTCCACTGCAGGCACCGGGCACTCCTGGAGGAGATTGACATTCTGTTAGGATCCTTAGTCTCAGAAGGAGGGGCTGGTTCAGAGCCAGAGAAAGACTGAGAACAGATGAGAAGGAAGCATGACTAGGCCAGGACAGATTTGCGCTCACCTCGGAGGACCTAGGAGGTCTAACTGGAAAGGGAATGGAAGGAAGAAGACAGCGGGGATACAACAGGGGTAGACACAGGAATGGAGGATGGAGCGAAAGACCAGCCACAGAACAGAGGGTAGCAGAACAAAGAGCACCCGCAGAGCCAAATAGTCCCCGAGTTTCTGGGGGGAAACAAGAAACCCCCAAAGGACTGCAGAAGACACAGGATCAACCTGTAAAATATGTAGCAGAATGAAAAGGACAGAAAGGAAAAACAGCTCCATCCGGAAGACTGAGATGCAAACAAAATGAAATTAAAAAGAGCAGGTAAGAAAGCAAGGTACCATCTTCAATGCAGGGCTAGGGTTCTCACCGGCAGAATGAAAAGTGGGCAGAAACACAAGGAAATGGAAAGTCGGACAAATGGGAAAGGAGATACCTTTGCAGGTGGCATGATTAGCTCCCCAGACATTTCCCAAGAATTCCAAAGAAAGAAAATTTTCTTAGAAATAATAAATAAGTTCAAGGCTATAAGCTACAAGAAAAACATAAAAATACACTGATATATTCCATACTAGCGAAAACACAGATGTAAAAATTGAAAATACACCACCATCGTGTGAAAAAATTCAAATATTTAGTCTGGCTTGTTTTGATTCGGCTTGATTGGAAATTTTGCGTCGGCAGGGAGCTTGCGTTAGGAAATATTCCTAACAAATATATGTGTTTTAAAAGTAGTATTAGGGTTCAAAGTGTAGCACAATGGTTCTGTGTGCATTTGTAAGGACCCAGGTTCAATCCCCGGACATTTCGTATTTCATGGTATCCTCATTCCGTCAAGGCCCTTTTTTGGTGAGAGGGCAAGATGACAGAGAAATGGCGCTCTGACATTTGAGAGTTTCAGGAAGCTTAGTTGGACGCCAGTCTTACACATGGCCTCATCTGAAGCACGACTAATAAAAACTCAGAAACAGAAACTGGGATTCAACCTGAAGGTCAGAAGAGCAAAACAGCCAGTCACTGGCTCTTACCTCTACCTCAGTCCAAAAGGGCGATCCTGCCTCCCGGAATCTCAGAATGAGACTATGTGAGAGCTGTCTCCTCCTGTTTTATAATCCTCTCTAGTTCTGGGATTAAGGGTGTGTACCACTGCCATCCGGTTTCTATGGCAAACTAGTGTAGCTACTAAAGGTGTGTGCCATTGCTGCCTGGTCTCTAAGTCTGGCCAGTGTGGCTCTTTTACTTTTCTGATCCTTGGGCAAGCTTTATTTATTAAAATACAAATAAAATAGCATTGCATGCATCTCCTATGCTGCTGTCTGCTAGAGTGTTTTATTTTTATTTTATTTTATTTTATTTTAGCCACCTCCCTGGTCAAGGCACTGATGTGTACCTCCACCTTCAGACACTTCCTCTTGTTCTTCCTCACTATGGGCTTCAGGAAGCCTCCAGATGCCAGCGGGCACCTGCACCATGCCAGTCCAGGGGCAGGAGGCCTCCAGGCCTCAGGACTCCTTCACTCAAAGATGTGTCCCTGACAGTTTTGTTTGACAACTGCAGAAGGGCTCAAGGCTCCATACCAGGTGTCCACTGAGTGTTTGAGCACCCTTGACTCCTTTTGGATTCTCTGCGGCCCAATTTTGTCTTCTCAAGGGCAGAAAGGGGCTTGTGGCCATAGATGTGTTTTTCCAGATCTTTCCCCTTAGCCCCCTGCTCAGAATCTCAGCATTTTGCTGACTCATCAGAGGTCCGAGTAGCAGGATGTGCAAAGGGTACTGGCCCTGATGCTTGGGATGGCTTCTACCGTCACTCTTCCCTTAACTCACTTCCTCTACCTATTTGTCTCCAGCTCGTGGCCCAGGTTCTGGAACATAAAAACATAGGCTTTGTGATGGTGGATGCCAAGAAAGAAGCCAAGCTTGCCAAGAGACTGGGTAAGTTTGTTATTTGAAATCCCTTAGGAAGAAACAAATGTGTCTGGAAAACAAAAAAAAAGGCAGTTATATCTATCTTGCATGGTAACTGGATTATTTCCAAACACATAAAATGATAGCGCATACGCCATTCTGGGTCAGAGAAGAGCCTGATAAAAGTAAACCTAGGCCTCGATCTAATGGTTTGGCAGGAATCATTTAACTTATCTTTCTATCAGTATCAGGCAGAGGAAAAGTGATGTAAGGCTCTGGGGCCTTGATTGACAGCTCCCACAGCATCTAGAAGCCCAACTACTGCATCTTCGTGCCTCAGTGGCTTCTCTGGGCCTCTCTGGGGACATTCCAGCAGCACTTAGCACATTGTGCAATTACATCAGAGTCTCCAGAAGTCCCAAAGTTAAGGCTGAACCCCAGCTGGAAAATTTCAGCCTGGATGGATTTAGGTGAGGCACAGTTAAGCTACAAGGCAGAGAGAGCAGTAATCTCTCATGTCAATATGTCATGATCAAGTGCCCTTTAAGATCCCCATTCCATAATCCCAAGGAGAAAGGGCACAAGGAACCCCGCTGGTTTCCAAATACCACCCCCAACACTGTCCAGTTAGCTTTTTCTGCATGACCAGTGGAGAATGGCTATTAAAAATAGCAGGAGGTTATGAAACAGACCCTTTGAAGAAAGGTTAATTGCCTTTGGAGTAGTAAGCACAGAAGAAGAAAAAAAATCTTAGTGGTGGTTCAATAGATATCTTCAGGTACATGCAGGTTTATTATCCCAGGTACATGCAGGTTCATTATCCCAGGTACATGCAGATGCATTAATGCAGGTACATTCAGGTTCATTATCCCAGGTATATGCAGGTTCATTATCTCAGGTACATACAGGTTCGTTATCCCAGGTACATGCAGGTTCGTTATCCCAGGTACATGCAGGTTCGATATCCCAGGTACATACAGGTGCATCATCCCAGGTACATGCAGGTTCATTATCCCAGGTACATGCACATATATTATCCCAGGTACATGCAGGTTCATTATCCCAGGTACATGCAGACGCATCATTCCAGGTACATACAGGTGCTTTATCACAGGTACATGCAAATGCATTATCCCAGGAACATGCAGATACATTGCCCCAGGAACATACAGGTTCATTATCTCAGGTCCATGCAGGTACATTATTCTGGGTCCATGAAGATGCATTATCCCAGGTACAGGCAGGTTCGTTATCCCGGGTCCATGCAGGTGCCTTATCCTGAGTCCAGGAAGATGCATTATCCCAGGTACATGCAGATGCATTATCCTAGCAAATTACAAAACACTCTTTACTGTCTTATTTCTGAGAAGAGCAGACATTTTTTAAGATAAAATTTATTTTAGAGAAGACTACTTAAGTTGACACAGGAAGAACTCATGCCCATGACGACTTACTGAGAATGACTGACATATCTATTTCCTTGGAGATGTCTCGAAAATACCTTTTCTGTCCTGAGCATAGATGTAAAATACATTCAACTCTTCCTAGAGTCAAAACTATTTAATGAGTTCTACCTCTTTCCCTGGCAGCTCATTGATTGTTAGCCTTGCTCCCAACCTGCCACTGCTTTAGTGAGTGGGTGGTATTTGGAAGAATTTTTAGTAAAATTTTAAAAAGTGCTAGTGCCCTAGAAATATTCAGACCTAAGCAGCACAGGCTGAATGAGAATTCACAAGAACAGACTGGCCAAGGGCATGACGGCGCTTGGTCTATCTAAATATGTTTTTCTCTAGGGTCAATGGTAGGATGAAAGCAGCTGCAATGCAGGTGTTGGATATTTGGGGTTTTCATGATATGGTTGTGTTCTGCAAACCCGCCCCTTTGCCCTCACCCTCCTCTCCTGATTGCCTCACTTTGGTCATGGCTACAACAGGATATAAAGCCCTACTTGGCCTCACTCAAGACAAAATCCCAAACAAGATGCTGACCGATGCTTCCTGGGGCACATTTCAAGATCAGATACTCTCAGAGTCAAGAATATTCTGTGTATCCAATGCTGGGGTATGTCAGTAGCTCCTCAGATGGGGTTCAGGGCAGCAGGCTGTGGCCCAGCCCTCCTGCTCCTGAGGGTCCTTGTGGTTTTTTAGGAGGCAGCGTTTCCTGGATAAAGGAGTTGAAAACGACTGATCTGAAGAATTAATATTGTGGTGGATTTGCAATAATGTCAATCTTGGCTGTTTAATATTCGGGGGGAGAGGGTACAGTGTCCCCGCAAGGATTTGTTAAAGTACAGCGCCTTGTACCAAGGGTACTGGATCAAAGGTGAAGCTGCTGTTTGCCTCCCAGCATCAACCAGGGGCCCGAGTGAAGGGGCCTGTGAGGCAGAGTTGTCCACACACAGACGCCCAGCTCTGTGCGAGAGGCTGCGCCCACCCAGCTCTGTGCGAGAGGCTGCGCCCAC
>JABTXL010000730.1:5344191-5364125 GCA_025134845.1 Neodon shergylaensis | reverse complement strand
TGCGAGAGGCTGCGCCCACCCAGCTCTGTGCGAGAGGCTGCGCCCACTCAGCTCTGTGCGAGAGGCTGCACCCTGGAGAAGAGCACACCCCTATTGGAAGAGACTGTCTTACTAGAGTGAGCACCTTCAAGCCCTGAGAGCAACAGTGGAAGAACGGCTGCAGAGACCTTAGATGAAGATGGGCCCTAAGCCAGAAACAGAAGAAGTAACCAAGATGAAATCAGGGATGGAGGTCATTCTAGGTTTAGAGAAAAGGAAAAGAGAAGTAAAGCCTGGCTCTGTGCTCCATGCAGGACACACCTTTTCCTAACACCATACGGTGCAGAAGTAACAAGAATGGGACCAGGGATGAGGAGCCCGGGTCTGGCCAAGGTGGGCAGAGCGGTAGGGCTGGCATTAGGTGATCAAGGTGCTTGAAGCCAGGCTCAGGTGACAGGTAGCAGTGGCGAGTACAGGTTCTGGTAAGGACAATGGCAGAGGTCAATAGTATTCCTGGAAACTAAAGCAGTAGTGGAATTGAAAGGAAATTTCAAATTCACGGCTGACCCCGAAAGCCTGACCTGTCTGTGTTAATATTAGTTCCACTGATCCTGACCCCACTGCCACTCAGCACCTAGAAGGCTTTTCCCGTACCTGAATGACCTTGACCTTGGGCCTCTGTCCCTCCCAGGTTTCAATGAAGAAGGAAGCCTGTACGTTCTGAAGGGTGATCGCACGATTGAGTTTGATGGGGAGTTCGCTGCGGACGTCCTAGTGGAATTTCTCTTGGATGTAAGTATTTAGCGGGTGGCCTTGTGTGCCACTGTTTCACAGAGGGGAGGCTACACCTCGGATGCAGGAACAAAGGAGCTGGAGATCCTGGTGTGGAATATGGCTTTTCTCGGGCTTCACAAAACAACAAGGGGTGTCTGCACTATTGTGGAATCTACTTCTACCAGGAAGCAGGCCTTTAAGTCACTGAACCAATTGTTAGAAGTGATGGGAGTGTGTGTGTGTGTGTGTGTGTGTGTGTGTGTAAAAGAAGTGACATGGTGTTCTCTTACCAGTTACACACTGATACCCACTGACGTTTTATTGGTATCGGTATAGCGACACTGAGAGACGGCCATGGGAAGTGGGGAAAGAGGGGATGAACCAGGCACCTGAGATGGAAGTGGGGACCCACAGGCCTATTTCCTGAGTCTTCTGAATTGTGTAAAGGAAGCTAGCGGATTGATGAGATGGCTCGAAAGGTAAAGACACTTACCGTCACACCTGGTAGTCTGTATTCAATTCCCCAGTCCCACAGGGTGGGAGAATCAGAGAATCAGCTCTCACAAGCCGTCTTCTAACACCCCCACCTACACACACAATGGTGTGCACACACCCTCCCACATACACAAGAAGAAAATGTAAAAAAAAAAGGAGCTAAGGAATACCTCCTCAAACACATACACACCACTGCCACCACCACCAACAAAACAAAAAAACAAGAACAAAAAACAACCACATTCACTTTCAGCTAATGAGGTATCACTTCCTCAAACCCATAAGTTCCAACAGAGGGGAAAACACTACAAAATATTTTGGCCACGCATAAAGTTACACTGCCGGTCACAGCTACGAGGCTAAAGGCTTTGGCACCTGTGCTCTGCACAGATAACCCAATCCTGCCAGGAATGGTGATCCACCTGTAACCATGGCACCGGGGATGCTGAGCCAGGAGGACTGTGCATGAAAGGCCAGCTTGGGCTCTATGTGGTCAACCTGAGTTCTGTGGGGGCAGCCTGGGCGCTGTGGGGACAGCCTGGGCTCTGCGGGGCAACTCTGTCCTTAGAACAAACAGCAACAATAACACAAAGAGCTCACAGCTGGCCACCCACACTAGCAGTTTTCCAGCAGACTATTGCTTTCTCTCTACATTCTCAGAAGCCAGAGAAGGGCAGAAAGGGGCTGCCAAATAGTGTCCACAGTCTCTGCTCAGCTGTCTCATTAGCATAGATGTCCTAGGGAATTTCAGGAGAAGCAACATTGTAAATCTGAACCAGCATGGAGCTGCTCCAAACTTACCAGCTAAAAAGAGGCTTCTCGAAGCAAGCCTCCACGCTTTATACGATAAACAGTGTGATTGACCCACAAAAGCGGTAAGCCAGAATTAGGGCGGTGTTTAGACTTATCAAATTGTTTCCGTAAAATTTATCTCCATAACCCACAGATAATTCTGTTCTCAGTATGTTATCTGTCTTAGTTATGGTTATTATTGCTGTGATGAAACACAATGACCAAAAGCAACCTGGGGAGGAGAGGGTTTATTTGGCTTACATATCCTGAATCATAGTCCATTGAGGGAAGCCAATACAGGAACCAAGCAGGTCAGGAACCTGGAGGCAGGAGCTGACGCAGAGGCCATGGAGGGGAGCTGCTTACTGGCTTGCTCCCCATGGCTTGCTCAGCCTGCTTTATTATACCACCCAGGTCCACAGCCTGTGTATCACTACCCACAATAGGCTGATCCCTCCCACATCAATCATTAATTAAGAAAATACTCTACAGGCTTGCCTGCAACCAATCTTGTGGAGGCATTTTCTCAGTTGAGGTTCCCTCCTCTCAGATGATGATAGCTTGGTCAAGCTGGCATATAGTTGGCACGTGGCCTTTGTTTTCAAGGTGGGTGCTCTGAGGCTAGTGATGACATGGACTGTATCAGGACTCCATTTATCATACACTCTTATCCATATCCGTGGAGAGAAGAAAAACTGCTCCCATCACTTTCCTAAAAATGAGGAGTCATTTTCTCAGGACCTTTAGCAAACTTGTCCCCACGGATCCGGAACCGGGCCACTTTTCCGTTCTCCACTCAAGTGTCAGGAAACGTTACAGAATTAGTGCAACTCAACTGGCAAAAAAGAGAAAAAAGTCTTGTTTCCAAGACAACCAGGATGAAACTGGAGAGCATCACACTCGTGAGTTTGGGCACAGCAGGGCAAACCCTACACATTGCTGGCCAGAAAGCAGAGAGAGAAAGAGGAAGGCTGGGAGGACCAGATTTGGCAAACACAGAAGGCACATCCTCCGTGACCCACGTTCTCCTAATCCTCATCAGGACCCAAGAGCATCATCAGATGTTAACACTCTCAGTGGATTCACCCCGCAATGGAGTCAGAGGCTTCATGACCTAATCACATCCCAGTGAGTGAAGCCTCAAGGTGGGCCAAGCCTTCAGCTTGGGGAGACACTTAATATTCAAAAGACAGTGCGTGTTTTTCCTTACAGGTAGAATTTTAGCTAATTGAATGTCTTTAAAAAAATAGAACAGAAAGTCCATATAATGCCGGTTACCAGAGTCAGGGATGGGGTCGAACACGAGGAGATTGTGATCCACACATATTCCCTCTGTGTGTGTGTACACATTATATATATATATTGATAATTGTCAATTTATAACTTAAGATATAATTTAAAAAAATAACTGTCAAGAGGAATAGAGTATCCCCTCCTCAGGAAAGAAAAATTCCTGCTATGCACAATGGGGTAGAATAGGATGTGAATTCAAGACCTTTGTGTCCATGTACACAATCACACATACACATACAGTGACACACAAAACCACATACACACACCCCTTCCAAGCTAGAAAACATGACCTGACTTAGTGTTCTTTTCATCTCATTGCCTATTTTCACAATTTGTGCCCAAATGTCCCTTCTCTCCAAAGTGTTCTCTCTTCCACTGGGGAGAGAAGATCTCTCTTATTTGAACATCTTTATGTGTGTGTGTATGTGTGTCTGTGACCATGTCTGTGCCTGTGTGTGTGATTTCAGCTCATCGAAGACCCAGTGGAGGTCGTGAACAACAAGCTGGAAGTCCAGGCCTTCGAACGCATCGAGGACCAGATCAAGCTCCTCGGCTTTTTCAAGAATGAAGACTCCGAATGTAAGTTTTCTGTCGACACGAGTCTGAAGGCTAGCCCTAACAAGGGTGCTAGGTTATCCCACAAGAGGGTGTGGCTTTAACATCTCTTTTGCTGGGGGGAGTAGAACTTGAATTTTTTCTTGTTGCCTGTGCAAAGGGACACGGGCAGAAACTGTGCAAAATAGAAGGTGAGTTGAAAAGAACATTAAGGGCAGGCCATGTTCTCTAGTCTTGAAGGTGTGTGTGTGTATGATTGTGTGTGTGATTGTATTTGTGATTGCGTATGTGTGTTATTGTGTGTGTTATTATGTGTTGATGTATGTGTGTTTTTACATGTATGTTACTGTATGTATAAGTGTGTATGTGTTATTATGCATGTGTTCTACAGAATAAACTGCCTTCTCCCTCCCTCTACTCTCCCACCTGCCTGCCTCTCCATCAGGGTCTCCTGTAAAATGGGACACCCAGTGGACATCTTCCTGATGTTGGCAGTTCCTGTGGTCAGTAGCTGGAGAGCTTCCCTGTCAGCTGGAGAGGATTAATTGAGTTTTGGGTGGGGATGGGCTCAGTAGTTGCTAGAAAACATGGAAAATCTCTGATCGAGGCCACAGCTGGCCATTCATCTGTGCCTATGATGCCACCACACCCTTGGGCAGATTCCTATGAAGGTTTTGTGGCCAGGTTGTGTGTGAGCCAAGGGCCCTTCCTCAGCATCACGGCAGTGGGTGGGCAGGCAAGAGAGGGTGGAGACTGGAGGTCTAGAGACGCACGGGGGGAGAGAACAGGAAGGGTAACTTACCTGAGCTCTGGCACACATGAGCTGAGAGCAACTCTGCTTCCCCTTCCAGTTCTCCCTCTCCATTTGTTCCTACGCTCCGCCCTCCCTCTCCTTCACCAACCCTGACCCAACAGCTCAGGAGGGGTCAAGTCCAAGAGCAGCACAGAAAGTGCATTCCAGTACCTTCCCCTCTGCCACACTGACAAAAACCAGAACGACCCCATTTTATAACCATTTGTGATAGCCAGGGCCTGTGCCTAGAAGATTGCCTCGTGACAGGCGAGCGGGGTTGTTCTTCCAAGCAGTTATCTGCATTTTAACGATGGTGAAGGGGTGGGACACAAAGGTCTGATTAACTGTCTCTTGTCACTCACCGATGCTGAAGCCAGGATGTCAACTTTAGTGCTCATACCCCTAACTAGCAGGCTATGCTTGCAAGGCCTTGCAAGCCTTGTTGGGGGACGGCAGATGTGATCATGCATGTAGGCATAAAAAGAGGTTAACCTGCAAGGGATTTGGGCCTCCTGGTTTTATTATTTATTTTCTTATTAATCTTCTTATGTAATGGTAGCAAAAGGAACTGAGATGGGGAACAAATATATAGTTTTCTGATCTGGAAGGAGAATTTTTTATTTTATTTTATTTATTTTTTTTATTAAAGATTTCTGTCTCTTCCCCACCTCCGCCTCCCCTTTCCCTCCCCCTCTCCCAATCAAGTCCCCCTCCCTCGTAAGCCCAAAGAGCAGTCAGGGTTCCCTGCCCTGTGGGAAGTTCAAGGACCACCCACCTCCATCCAGGTCTAGTAAGGTGATCATCCAAACTGCCTAGGCTTCCACAAAGCCAATAGGTGCAGTACGATCAAAATACTGAGACCTCAAGAACAATGGAAGGAGACTCTTGAGTCACTTCCAAGAACGCAGCTTTGTGACTTTAGGTATGAAGCTTAAAATAGCGGCATGCAATTCCCAAGGACGGCTTCAAGTGCCAGCCTCTTCAGTTCCTTGAAAGCCACCATTGGTAACAGACTTGTTCACACACTGGATGGTGGGAGAGGAACGGACCACACTCATTGCCTTTTCCGTCGCTGCTAACATTCTTTTCTCATCATTGGACATAATTTAGCCAGTCTGGTCCCCGCTCTTCATGAACCCAAGCCTCCCCACATCCAGATAACGGACTCTTCTTCTTGGTCACGGGTATAATCTTCTTATTTCTTGTGACCAGGAATGGGATTGAAACCCAACCATATCTTTCCATAGCATATTATGTATGGAAAAATAAGTGATGCTTTTACTTAGGAATGCATACATAGGCATGGCCCAACTTGTTTTGTAATTATTAGTAAAATCTAAATACTAGCTGATGGTGGTAACTTATGTCTATAGTTCTAGTGCTTGGGGTGTAGAGGCAGAATGTTGAAGGGCAGCAGCTGGTGCTACAGGAGACCCTGTAATTAAAGTTAAACTTAGTTAGATGCTCAGCCTGTGTGTATACCTGTTTGTGTGTGCATATGAGTGCATGCATGTGTGTGCATGTGTGTGTGTGAGTGTGTTCGTGTAGATGTGGGTGCAAAAGAGAACAGACTTTAATTTTTTTTTTCAGACTTTAATTTTTTTAGTTCAAATTTTTATTTTTATTCATTTTTAGCACATTCAACCCTTCTTCCCCTCCTCCTGCTCCCTCCCTTTAATCCCCCCCCCCCCAAAAACAGAGTCTCTCACTGGCCTGGGACTTTCCAAGTAGGGGCCAGCAACCACCTCAGGGATCCACTTGTCTCTGCCTCCTCAGCACTGAAGTGACAAGCATCTGTCACCCTGCCGTGTTTTTATTTGTTTGTTTAAATTTTATTTATATTTTAAAAATGATCTTTTCTCATTTTTACATACCAGTCCCAGTTCCTACTCCCTCCCCTCTTCCTGCTCCCCCTACCCACACACCTCTCCACCCACTTCCCATCCATTCTTCGGAGAAGGTAAAGCTTCCTATGGGGTCTTATTATCTGGGTTCTGGGTACTAAACCCCAGACTCAAGTCCTTGAGCTTGTCAGGCAGCCACTTAACTGACCGAGATGTTTCCCCAGCCCTGTGGTTCCTGAAACCCCGTGCTCTCCCCAGAATAAAAGACTCTTTACATTAGTGTGTTCGTCTGTTTTACCTGGGCATCGCTGAGCCAGCATTATTCTGAAACAATCTATGACCGAATCTTATACAAATCTGCCTAATTCCGGAGTATAAAATCCAGTGAGAGGGGAGGAAAGTCAATCTTCTGAAGAGTCCATCACGGCAGGACTGCAGGGTTGTAAAATTTACAAGCACCACCCTTCCCATCCTTGACCAGAAGGCCCGACTCCAGACACCTCGCGCAGTCCCTGCCCAGGTGTAATAAAGGGCAGCGTTCTCACACGGGTGTGGTTCCCTCCTCCCGTGACAAATTTGGATACACGTTTGAAACCAGAGTCAAGTATAGGCTTGGCTTAAAATAATCTTCTTAGAGGGTCAGGGTTTAAAAGTTAAACCTCGTTTTAGTCTTTGAACATTTCACACACACACACACACACACACACACAAACAATTTTGATCATATTCACCCCTGACTGCCCCCCTGAATTCCTCCCAGAACCCCCTATCATATCTCATATTATCAAACTGCCTTCTAAATATTTATATTTAACCGAGTGTGATGGCATAGGCTTTTAACCGCAGCAGCTGGGAGGCAGAGGGACGCGGATCTCTATGAGCTTAAGGCCAGCATAGTCTACAGAGTGAGTTCCAGGACAACCTGGGCTACACAGAGGAACCCCTGTCTCAAAAAACAAATCAACACAAAGCAAGAAATAAAGACTTAAGTTTATATCCAGAGGTTTGTGTAGCTCCCAAGCCTGGCTAGAAAGCCGCTCATGGCTGTGGCTCAGTGCAGAAGCTGGGAGTGTCCAGCGTAGGTGGGGCGTCTCTACCATCAAGCCCTTCCCCCAGGGCTCAGGGAACCTGGAGGAAAAGGGGGCAGAGAGGATGCAAGAGCGGGGGGGGGGGGGTATGGTGAGAAGGGCTGCAAACACTAACTTGCTTTTAAAAAGGAAAACCAAAGGTAAGACGTACCCAGGAGCCCTTCTTTGGAGAAACGTGAAAAGCTTCCTAGGGTCCTGTCTTTCTTTTAACTGTAGCTCAGTGCAGTCAGTTTCCTTCCGATTATGGGCTCATTTATGCAGAAGCTGCATCTTCTGCGCCGCAGCTGTAACTCCCTGCATTTGGGTGGAAGAAGGTTTTTGGTTTTTCTTTTCCCTTTGATTTAAAGTTTTCCATGTGATTTTTTTGATTCGGGGTTTTTCCATGTCTTTTTTTCCTTCCTCTTCCTCAGTTTCCCCTATGTCTTGCTTTCTGTTCATGAACCTATGGGAGAAGGATGCCAGTCAATTTCAGCTCCAACTACTTTTGAGATGGTATTAAATAGTTATTTAACACAGTTCTCTCCAAGTGTGTAGTTTGCCTCCTGCAAATGTCCCTTTCTCCCGTGGCTTCCCTCCTAGACTACAAAGCCTTCCAAGAGGCAGCTGAACACTTCCAGCCTTACATCAAGTTCTTCGCCACCTTTGACAAGGGGGTAAGTACCTTTGAGAACCATTTCAACACGTTCAGTGGCATGGACAACTCAAACCCCTCATCCTTCTTTGCCTCTTTGTCCACAAGTGTTAGAAGAGTCTGGAAAAGCACTTCTGAGGCTGTGATCCCTATATTCAAGCCCATAACCCAAAAGGAAAAGCTAACTACCAGATCCAATGTAACCCGAATTCAAAGACAGTTCGCCCTCATTGGCTGAGGTTTAGAATTGGGACAACTTTTGAACAGAAAAGGCAAGATGGGGAGAATGATCATTTCTTAAGTGCTTAATATGCACAGGGATGGGCATTCCATCTTCTCAGGGCCTACCAGAGGAGCCAGTATTCTCACTGTACAAGGCAAGGAGCGATAAATGGGTTTGATCACAGTCAGTGAGAAGTAAGGCTTGCTGTCGTCTGAGTCTCACCTGATGTCGAAGATGCTCTTCTTTATAGCTGTGCTCAGAGAAGGAAGCCGCGGGTGGAGTGTGTGGCTGGAGTTTGGCCATCGCAAATGTCTTAGCTAGCTATAAGAACTGATGTTAACCAAAGACATCTAGACCTCGGAGGAGGGGCGGTCACAACAGTGTTTTAGGCAAGGATGAACACAGAAGGCCGAGTTGGAGCCGTCACTGGCCTCTGCTTTTGCTGAGCCAGGGTTAATTAAGATTGTAGCTCTGAGTGTTGAGGATGTAGCTCAGTTGGTATAGTGTTTGCCTAATGTGCACCAAGTTCTAGGTTTGATCTCCAGCACTGCATACAGGAGCACATAAACAGGGTATTCAAGGTCGTCCTCAGCGGCACAGGGAGTTCAAAGCCAGCCTGGATATGAGGGACCCCGTAAGAGAGAAAAGAACTGGTGTTCATCAACAGAGGAGTAGTTAAAGGAAATGCGGGGCTGGAGAGACAGCCCAGCAGTCAAGAGCACTGGCTGCTGTTCCAGAGGACCCAGGTTTGAGTCCTAGGCCCCATGAAGTGGCTCATAATTGTCTGTAACTCCAGTCCCAGGGTTTCCATGCCCTCTTTGACCTCTCCAGGAACCAGGAACACAAGTCGTATATAAGATATCCACGCGCATAAAATAAAAACAAAATCTATAAAATGATATGTACACATAATGACCATTTTCCAGCCTTCCAGCCATAAAGAATGAAGTTGTTTGCAGGAAAATGTATGCAATTGGAGGTCATTATATGGAGTGAATTGAGTCAGTCTAGGGAACACAGTTATCATGTTTTCTGTAATGCATAGGTTCTATGCATTACATATTATTACATTATATGTATATAATAATATAATGTATATAATAATATTACATATTACATTATATTATATACAAAACCCTGTAATACATGTGACATGAAATTAGAAGTAAAACTCTCTTAGGAAAACAAAAAGGAAGACAAGGGTAGTGAAGTATGGAGAGATTAAACAGTTGCATGAAAATTTCTTGATGTGACACAATGTAATTTTTTTTAAATAAATTAAAGAGGGTTAGTGTGAAGGGAAGAACGGAGAGAATCCTGGGCAGATGGGCGTGGCTAATCACCAGGTCCCTGGTTTTCTGAGTGGCAGTGTGTTCAGAGTTCAGGGCAGTTTGTTTTTAGAAGTGCCTTCCAGCCTAGCCAGAATGTGACTCTGTGTCTGTGCCTATAAAGACGGGGAGACCAGCGAACCCCCAAAGCTGCTCTACTACCAGCTAAGACAGAGTCCTAAATGCTGCCGCTCATGTGGCCTTGTGAGGGTCACACTCTTTGAAAAGAGAGCGGCAGTTTCTGCGCCTCTCTAGGGAACACAGACCGGGGACCAGGCTAATGGCACCTGGGACTTGGTGGTGGGATCCACAAGGCATGACTGCGGCCTCCACAATGTCCAGCAGAGGGCGAATGAGCTCAAGAGCAGAAAAAGTAATAAAGCCGGGGAGGAGGAAGACAGCCAGGTTTGTGGCAAGGGCATCTGACCAGACAAGGGACAAAATCCTAAAACAATCAGAGATTGCAAATCTGATCTGGAAAAACAACAACAAACCCCCCAAAACAAAACAAAACAAAAAAGCCTCGAAGTGACCGAGGACATTACAAAGCCCAGGAAGAAGCGGCTGCTAGGAACACAAGATCAGTTTGGGTCCAGTTTTTCACACGAGGAGAAAACATTCGACACAGTGGTCTTTCTTTTTCTTCATGGATTCATCCATTCAGTTAGCAAGTTATTTTCCGAGTGACTTCTAGGCTTCCGGGACTCAACAGCATCAAGCAAGACCTGTGACTGGCCTCGTAGAAGTTAGAGTTCAGGGAGAGAGAGGTGAAAGGGCAGAAAACTAGTAAGAACCCAGTAGTAGCACAATTCAAGAGGCCCGTAAAGAGGACAAGGCTGCTGGAGTAGATTTGACGATGTCAGCATTCCCAGCTGCAGTCAATTCATCTTCTTTCCTCTACTGAGCTTTTAAAAGTCTTTGTGTGGGCCAACGGGATGGCTCAGTGGTAAAGGGGCTTGCCGTCAAGGCTTATGACCTGGGTTCAATCCCAGGGACCCACATGGTGAAATGAAGGACTAACTCCCATAATTTGCTCTCTGACCTCCATACACACCCACTAGGCATATCACATGAATGTGCACAAACACACATACAACAGATATAAATGATTATCTATACATATCATATATATATATGATAAAGCAACTAAAAGAAAAAACCTTAATCTATGTAATTATTTTAGGAAATTTGTTTTTTTTAGGGTTGTGTGAGAACACAAGAATATGAATTAGTTTTTGAAATATTTATTTTATTTTAATTATGCATGTGTGTGTATGTGTGGATGAGTGTGCAGAGGCCCACAGATATCAGAGGCATCGGATCCCCTTGGACTGGAGTTACAGGTAGCTGTGAGCCTCCTAACATGGGTGCTGGGAACTGATCCAGTCCTCTTCAGGAACAGAATATGCTTGTAACTGTTGATCCATCCTTCTGGCCCTAGGACTCTAAAGTTAGAAACAAACAAACAAAAAGCAAAACAAAACAAAAACTCCTCCCAGGGAACTTTATAGGACACACGGGTTTGGGACCCACACGGATCCCTGTGGTATAGATCAGGCTACCCTAAAGTTGCCCTTCTCCTTCTTCCTGGGGACCAGTGAAATGAAGATTTAGTCACACCAGGGCCTGAAGGAGCTGCTGGAGAAGAGAGATGTGGAGAAGATCCAGGTTCCTGCTCACCTGACTCTTCATTGCTGACCACGGGACTGGCCTGTTAAACTGCCTCAAAGTCACAGTCAAAATCCCCGTGTATGCAAAGGCCAGGAAAATATTCATTGCCTTTTGTAGTTTGCTTGAAAGTACTAAGCTTTATTTCAACTAAAGGAAAAAAGAAACCAAGGGCAATTTTATTTTTATGGAACTCTCTGGTATCTGAGAGTACAATGCATCATTATGTAATTGTAACACCCGTGAGCCAGGTTTTGCTAGAGTCTTGCCCTGGACAAGAAATTAGCAAGAAAGCCTTGCTAAATACTTACAGACAAACTGAACTAATAAATCCATTGGCCAGTCAACTCTCCTTCAGTCCCTGCTATCCAAAATGCAATCATCTAAGGCTGGAAAAAAAAAGAGAAGTACAGGGCTACCATGCAGATGGTGAGGGAGGAAAGAGCCAAGAGACTGTTGGAAATGTTAGGCTCTTCCAGATTAGAACTTAAGGCCTCAAGAATCCAATTTTACATCCGTAGACTTAACATTGCAGACTAAGGCAGTAGCATCCAGGGTCTCGAGATGCCTGTGGGTCTTACCAGCTCTCACCTTCAGGTCACGATTACTTCCCCTGATGTAGGACGGATTAATGAGAACTCATGACAGATGACAACAAAACATCTCGTTAGAATGCAGGCTGCCAGTGTAGTTATTTACAGAGCATCTACAGATTCCTTTCTTTACTTGGTGAAGGAGAGGGGAATTCTCAAAAGGAAAGGATGTCGGAATACGAGAAACTAGAGGGAGTACTTACTTTACCCTCTGAGTGTAGACGTGGCCCTGCCCTTCTCATCCTGATGAATCGCCCACCCAAATTGTTCTTATATAAAACAGAGCAGAGCAGTACTCTGGCCACGTTCATAGCGAGCACTGCATAATGTAACCAACCTAAAGCTCTCTGCAGCCGTGGCCAGCACATAGTAAGCAGGCCATGTGCGGGACAGTATTGCAGATTTTTTCAAAGTAATCATTTCTCATCAGCCAGAAACCGGGTTCTTAGAACATGAGTGAGCTAGTGAACCTGGAGAGCAGGACCTGGCATTTTTAAGTTTGTTGTACCATAGGTAGGTGTGCAAAGGATTGTGTCAATACAGGCCCCGGTCTGATTGCTCCTCACATTCCCACAACCCTACCTCATCACTGCTCACTTACAGTGCACCTACCCAAGGGGAGGCAATCAGGTGTAAGGAAGACTCTCTCCTGCTTCCTGACTCTACCTCTCTCTCTCTCCCTCTCTCTCTCTCTCTTTCTCTTTGTGTGTGTGCGCTGGGGACTGACCCTCACGCATGCTAGACAGAGCTCCGTACCCCCAAACTTCATCCTCAGACCACTCTTTATCTTGAGACAAGATCTTCATAAGTGAGACTAGCCTCGAACTCACTCTAGTTTAATCTAATGTTGAATTTGCGATTCCCCTGCCTCAGCCTCCCTAGGGCTGGGGTTATATATGGGCTTACACCAAGGCCCAGCCTGACTGTAGCTCTTCTTGTGTGTGGCCTGTTGGCTTCAACCCTGCGTAGGATGTCGGAATTAAAGCTTGTCTTTTGGAATGTAGCGACCTGGAATTAATAGCAAGTGATGATACTTATGGACAGAAGTGTTTCCACAGAATAGACCTCTTTGTGTAAGAGCTTGTGTAACACCCACCCTTCCCCCAGTAGTCCCAATCCCTGGGTTACTGGGTCACTGCGCTCTGGTTACCACCACAAGGTGTCAGCTCCTAGGCAGTGGTGTGCAGTTTAAAAAGAGCCACTGTTCTATTCTGTGCTTTCTTGGACCATGGCTCGGAGCCGGAGAATGGCATTTGGCTTCCTATTGAGCCTTGCACATTCCAGGCCTCTCAAAGCGTGTCGCAATGAGAGGTCCTGAGCTCAGCAACTTTGCAGGCAAACACAGCAACCATTCTACCCTGACAAAGCACTGGTATGTGGCCCCTTTAACAAGAGAGAAAAAAATCTGTCAGGCTTCGGGCGTTTTCTTTGAGCTTAGTTTTAGGGTGAGCTACTCATCCTGGCTTCCTGGGAACAATCTGCACTTTAGCACTGGAAGTTCTAGGTCCCAGGGAGCCTTTCCCTCCTAGGCAAAGGAGAGCAGCTAGTTGTCTTATGGCTGGGCAGTTCTCAGTGCCCAACAAAACACCTAGCAAGCTTGGGACAGAGACTGGGCCCTCGTAAGTCCCGTGCTTTGGCTCAACTAGTAATTCGAGTTTATGAGCGGATCAAGGACAGGTGAATGGCCTGGCTTTTGATTCTGTGAACCTGTGTACGATAATGGTTTCCATCAATTGCCTTTTCCATCCAAATTATTTCAGTTAAAGCCACCCTGTGAGCAGGCTCGCTCCTCCGGCCCTGGCAAACGCAGCAGAGGAAAGATAACCACACACTTGCGTTCCCCCCTTGGTCAATTCATGCTTCTTCTCCAGTCCTTTTCTATTGAGTCTGCTTTGATGGCAGATTAAATCCAGCCCAGACTACAAGCGATAGAGTCCCTGCTACTCCAACATTTAAGTTAAAATTGCCCCTAAGCACTCACGCTGTTACCAGAGAAGATAAGCACCCTCTCTTGGGTACATAGCCCCCTGCTCCTCTAGGCCAGCATTCAGTGAGCGATTGTCTGATTTCTGCCTCTTACAGGTGGCAAAGAAGTTGTCCTTGAAGATGAATGAAGTCGGCTTCTACGAGCCGTTCATGGATGAGCCCATTGTCATCCCTAACAAACCTTACACCGAAGAGGAGATTGTGGAGTTTGTGACGGAGCATCAAAGGTACAGGTGGGGGTCGGGGTGAGTCTGGGTAATGGCCAAGAGTCCAGGGCCACCGAGAGCAACAGCGTAGAAGAAGACACCCAACAGAACAGAACTGGCCACTGTGGCTTTGGCATTCATTGACCAATATCAAGGATATCACCACTTCTGAATAAGGTTGTATATTTGCAGGTAGGGTTAGACTACCTCCTTCTAGACTACCCAAGCCAGAGTAAGATAGGAATGAAACTCCACAGTTATAATGGCAACTCCTATGTGTGGAGCAACATTCCTGGTGCTTTATGGGAGGAACTTTGGCCACTCTCCAACCTTGGAGTCGTTATTCTCCCAACGTCTCAGACAGCAGGTAGGACTGAGTGATTAAGTAATAATATAGCCAGGGCCAATTCTATAGGCAGCTCCTGGGATAGGAATGTTTGCTGGGACTCAGAGCATCTCTAGCAGAGATCCACAAAAATTTTTCACTGAAGAACCACATAGTAAATATTTATACAGTTCTGGGGTCAAACGGCCTCTGTCGCAGCTGTTCAGCTCTGAGCTTGGAGCAGATAAGCCACCCTCGCTCACGCGTAAACAAATGGGTGTGGCAGTGTCCCAGGCAGGGTCTCATCACACAAACAAGAGGCCTTGGTCTGGTCTGGCACACCAGCTGGAGTCCTCTGCCTCTGGAGCCACCTGGGAAGACAGGCCACGGTAGTGTGTCCCCAGTCTCACCTTTCCTTCCTCCCTGGCATGAACAAATGTGCTCACCGAACCTGAAGGACCATGACCCTAACACCTAGACAGTCCCTAAGGAAAGACAGCACTGGGGGAGGGGTAAACATGATGTCTATTGTTGAGTTTTTTTTTTTGGTTTTTTTTTTTTGTAGGAACAGAAGCTTTATTTGATCTCCAAATTGCAAACTCAAATTTGAGGTGAACCTAAAAATGGCCTATAAATACAGCTTAATGATAAAGCATACATATTCAAACATACTTTGAAATTTCTGGACAATTTGTTTTTCAACCTGATATTTCATTTCACAGTTAAATTTATCTTAAAAGTGTTCATATTTTAAAAAGATGGATGACCCTAATGTTTAAAACTGGCATTCTGCATAGGAATAATTATTGTGTGTCCCATTTTCTTGTTCAGGATTGACTCTGGGTTCTCGGGAGCAGTCCCTTTCTTTGAGGAGGGGACTGTGGGAAAAAGCTGTCTCTGCTCCCTCTTACCCAACCCCATGTACTTGGTGTGCCTGGGATCAAATGAGTCTGACTAGGCTGAGTGGGGTGGGCCTAGTTCTCTCCTGATATGGCAGGTGGGAAAGCTCTCTACTTCCTTGGGACAGAGGTGAATTGAGGAACCAGCGTCTAATTTGCATGGAGCTGAGACTCAGTGTCTCCTGTGGTGATCCCTACTCAAGGGAACTCCTCTCTTTTGCAGACCCACCCTGCGTCGCTTGCGCCCGGAGGACATGTTTGAAACCTGGGTAAGGAAATGGCAAAACCCTGTGGTGTGTGTCCCTCAAGAAGGCTATCCTCTGAGTACCAAGTCGTATTGACCGGGTTGAGCATCTAGAGAGTGAAGTATTGGGAACATGGATGGCCTCATGCTCATGTAAAGCCCAAATGCCCATGGATGCAGTATAATTCTCCTGGGTACTAGTCTCTAGGAAATATTGCTCAAATTCACTTCTTTTAGAGGTTGGCTTCCATGCAGATGCCACCAGCTGGGTCGGGCGGCACAGTAGAAGAAGCCCAATCTACAAAGTCGCAGAGACCTGGATTCAAGTCCAGTGTCTGCCACTGAGTATTCTTGTATCTATAGTATGTCCTGTGGTCTCTCTGACTTTTGTTTCCTCCATTAAAATGGGGACTTTGGCGAGGATGAGTGAGATGGAGTGTTTGGGGCTTGGCAGGTGCTTGGTTAATAAATGACAGCTATAGACACTAGAGAGAGACACTGGAAGCCAGGGATGGCAGCTCCTCCTCTAGGTCTGTGTCATAGACTGTCGGGTGGCTCAAATAGTATCATCCATAGGCTTTGGGGGTGCACCACCCCAGCTTCACTAGAAGTCTATGAACAAAAAACAACCATTGCTGGTGTCTCACTTAGAGCCGCCAGCTCTCTGATGTGGGACAAATACCACTTTAGCCCATTTTACATAGGGAAAAACTATGATCAGCCAAAGTTAACTACTCAAGGATACAGAACTAACAAGCATTAGTTCTTGGGATGCAAGGCTATCTGGACCCAAATCTCATGTTTTCTTTGTATCCCTCCCTAAAGTGGCCATGTCCCCACAGGCTACCTCTGTGGTGTTGGGCATTAAAATGAAAACATTTATTTACTTAAAATTTAAACTCATAGTTGGGCGCCATGGTTGCACAGGGAGGAACTCACATGCCCAGCATTGGACTTGCTTCTGTTTCTGAAAGCACAGCACACATTCAGGGAACTCATCTTTCAAGGGCTTGTTACTGAGTGTAAAGGAATGGCAAATGCCTATAACGCTGTCCAGACTTCTAACATTCCGACACGACATCATCTAGAAAGATCAGTCCCCAGAACCACATGATCAAATTTAAAAATTCGAAAGTAAAACAAACCAAAAAAGCAAAACAACGCCCCACAAATAAATCTAATAATGGTTTCAAAAAGCTTATGATTTTGTCTCAGACCTCATTCATAGTTATACATCATTTGGCCTGACCTGTAGGCTGTAAGTTGGACAAGCAAGCATTTCTTTTAAAAACTCTTTTCACTTTCAAATCATTTCAGATTTATAAAATAATATGAAAAATCTATTATCTTTTCACCCAGAGTCCTCAAAGGTTGATATTTTACCCCCTTGGTAAAATATCTCTTCTCATATATATGAATATGCTCATAAGCAAATACATATATGTAAATATATTTCTGTGCTCTTTGAGAGTTCTGTAGCTGACATAAAAATCCCAAAATATTTTAAGTGCTTTTCTCTCATGGTCATAGTAATAAGAATCCAGAAATCATTCGACACCAGCCTGGTCTACAAAATTAGTTCCAGGACAGCCAGTCCTGTTACACAGAGAAACCCTGTCTCTAAAAACAAAACGAAACAATCCAGAAATCAATATTCAACATTACTCACATTGGCCAGGAGTCCCACTAGTATCTTTTATTGCAAGAGAAAGCCCCTTTTTTACACTGGCCCAGCATCTAATGCGGATTCTGACACTTGCACTTGGGTGTTAGATTTCTTCATTGCCCTTGACCCTAGATCAGGTTCCCAGGCTCTCTTCCAGAACCTGAAATACCATTTTAAACTGAGACCACATATTGCTTTTCCTTGTCTGTGGTGTCTTCGGTCCTTCTTTTCTTTATCCTGAGGTCATTTATGATCACCAAGTCTCTGGAGAGAAAGAGAACACAGCTGCAGAAACATCCCCACTCCTAGACACTGCTCACCGATCCTGTCACACCCAAGACCAGGATTTCCAAGCCTGTGTCCCCTCCCTGCCCCCGAGCCTATGAGCTTCTGAAATCATCCCCCTCACCACACAGACAAATATTTTATCACCTTGAGAGAGGTGGTAAAGCTGGGAAGGATGTGTCTGCCTGTCTCTGCTGCCACTACCTCTTTTTACTTTTTTTGTTTTTCACTGAATAAGTTGAATCAAAACAAAGAAGAAGAGAGCAAGAGCGGTTTGTTCCTTTCCAACACTGCCTTCTGGACTGGTCACATGATCTGGCCAGTCCTCATTCAAGTCCCCAAATGAGGGAAAGGGTAGCATAGGTCCTCCTAGACGTCTTCGCAGTTTTGAAAAGGAAAAGCAGCCACCAGTTGGTCAGAAGGACTGGTGAGAAGTCAGGTCCATGCCTCTCCCAGCCCCTGTGCCCACGCTGGGGGGCACCGCTCCAAAGAGCAGTATCTAGACGGGCCACTTATCCACAGCAAGTCAAACTACAGGTGTTGTCGATAGGGACTAGTTTGCGACTTACAAGCCTTCACTTAAATCCACTCTCGCTGACCTTACAAAACAGTTGCACTGGACAGGGCAGTGAGCCGGCCTCACTCAGTTTACCCTTAGCTCTCTACAGTCCTGTAGGTTTTTAAGACAGCAGCCCACAAAAAGCCATACCTGCCTTAGCACTGAAGAAAATGCTGGCTAGTGGCATTTGCTGTGTGGAAATCTGAGGGGAACCCATAGTTTCTAGGGTTCAGAGAACTTGGAGGCAAGGGAGCCTCTGGGAACCTAGTGCTGGCTCACCATTCTTCTGAGACTGCGTGTCAATAGCCAGAGTCCTTGCCAACTGCCCACAGCGGATAAGGGCCTGCGACTTATCTAAAAACATTACTTTATATTTTATTTATTTTGTATGTGTGTGGGGTGCATGTGTGCCATGGTACCAATGTCTGATGACGTAGAGGCCCAATGACAACCTGTAGCAGTTGGTTTTCCTGTCTTCCACCATGTGGGTCCCAATGAAATTGTCACCTATTTAGTGGCAAGTGCCTTTACCTAGGGAGTTATCTCCTCTGTCCCAGTAAACTCTTCTGAAAGATGCTTTTCAATCTTGCAACGCAGAATACTTTCCAAGATAGGACTAAAGAGCCTTCGATTAGCTGCCTTAGGGAGCTATGCCTTGTTTTCTTTAAGTCTGTTCATTCTGAGAAAGTTCCATAGAGGTGAAGGAAATAGGACAAAATATGGAGGTGGTAACATAGCTGCCAGCGTAGATAACACTAGTTTCTTCTTGGCAGGGCTAGGTTCTCTAACATTTTTCCCCCAGAAGGAGAGTTTTACACACAGGCTCTTTCTTGAACTGGTGGACGGTGCATTACATTGTTACTCTGTGTTAACAAGAGTGTTATTCAAGCAAATGCTGCTCACCCAGAGTTAATGTTGAGGGTTATGTAGGAGAAATAGCTAGTTAAGGTAGTTGCTGCGCAAGGCCGGGGAACCTGGGTTCAACCCCCAAGAACCCACATGAAAGTGGAAGGAGAGACCCTGACTCCACACAGTTGTCTGACCTCCACACGCCTGCTGTGGCACGCTCCCTTCCCCATCGCATGCTCACACAATAATAATAATAATACACCATCATAGTCATAAATAAGATAATAACAATAATAGTAATTTCAACATCCACAACCCCAAGCCAGGACATTCATTGTAAGGCAGGAGCAGACAAAAAGCTGAGGGACCTACAGAAGGGTGTTGACTAGTGGTTCCACACCCCTCCTCCTTAGGGTCTGTGGCATGGCCACCAAGTGCATAGGCTGTGTTTAACCTCTCTAAACACGTTCATCGCACGCAGCAGCAATGAGCTTCTTCAGAGAAACTGCACTGTCTTTCACTGTTGGTTTCATGGTCTGTATTTGTATCTCACCCAAATTCATGTTTTGAAAATGTGATGTCACATGTGGGTGGGGCCTTTGGAAAGGTGACAGGCCACCATGACTGAGCCTTCATAGTTGGAATTGCCGTTATGAATGAAGCCCCAGCCAGGAGATGGTGGCACACTTGGGAGGCAGAGGCAGGTGGATCTCTGTGAGGTCGAGGCCAGGACAGAATCCAAAGCTACAGAGAAACCCTGTCTTGAAAAACCAAAAAGAAGAAGAAGAAGAAGAAGAAGAAGAAGAAGAAGAAGAAGAAGAAGAAGAAGAAGAAGAAGAAGAAGAAGAAGAAGAAGAAG
>JABTXL010000730.1:5327563-5344181 GCA_025134845.1 Neodon shergylaensis | reverse complement strand
AGAAGAAGAAGAAGAAGAAGAAGAAGAAGAAGAAGAAGAAGAAGAAGCCCTAATCTGGCCTTGGTGAATCATGCACGTACTCCCAGAAGGAGGCTAGTAAATTTGAAGACAGCCTGGGCTACATAGTGAATTCAGCTGGGGCTACATAGGGAGTTGCTATCTTAAAAAAGAAAAGAAAAGAAAAGAAAAAGAAAGGAGGAGGGGGTCCAAAGACCAGAGACTAAGCAAGCCCTTATCTGACACTGAATTTGTTGTTGAGGGCACCTTGGACTTCCCACCCCGAGAACGGTGAGAAATAAGTCCCTGATTCCTGTTGTTGATAAGCTATCAGCTTATGACCCTTCATTATGGTGGACAGGGTGGACTAGCACTGAGGGTCTCTGGGTTAGACAGAACCAATCAGTCCCACTTAGGTCACCACTATCTCTGCGGCTTTAGATTCCTTAAGTGATTCTTAAGTACTGAACGGGAATATGATGTGCATTTGACTCACGATTTGCACGTGAATTCTTGCTCCACGAGTTTATTGAGGAAAATTCTCAGCATCTAGCACAGCCTCCCCATCTCTCTACAGGTGCTCGATACAGGATCATGCCCCGAATGCCTGAGATGCCCTGTCCCTCTGATAGTGTTCTATCCAGGGCCCGTCTCTGCTAACGATAGTAACAGGTCCACCTGGAGCAGCCTGTCAGAAAATGAATATGGATTCTTAATTCTAAAACCAATTTCCAAGTGCATTCTAGAAGGGGAGGCAGAAATGAAGCCTGCTTCACAGAGTTACGGGTGCTCAATTCCAACTGATGGCAGGTGACAGGGACACGGGGCCGCCTAATGAGACCTGACCGGGGGAGTCTGTCTGGCGATCATAGCAAACGGACGTGATCGTCAAACGGTGGTGAACGTCAGAGTCTCCTTCTGGTCGCTGTCGGGTTTCCCTAATAACCTGGTGCACACACATATATATCTGTAACATTCAATTCCCCAGAGAACCCGGCCGACGCCGACCCTACTCTCTTGTTTTTAATAATAATATTTTCTATTTAATCTATCTTAGATTTTTTGGAGGTTTTGTTCATGCCAAACTCAAAGGGGAAAAATTAGCATTTAGATAGGATTGCAGCAGCATTAGAAGCAATCAAAATGGAAAACGGAGGTGGGGGAGGTTGAGTCCCCTACCCCCATAGGACGACTCTGATATGACACAACGGTTCCCAGTGAATCTCTCTCTCCTGGCAACTGTCATCAGTATACATTGGACTTTTTTTCTCCATCTCGTAGCATGGAGTCTCCAGAGGGTCACATTTGTTATACAAGAGTCTCCTCCAAACCCTCACTCTTCCTTCTCCAGTAAATAATCAACATGAAGGCGGGACAGGCAGGTAGTCTTCCTGTCCGAAATGTGCATCTGTGAAATGCTCTTTGCTATCTGACATGTCCTCGGGTTTACTTCCCTTGCTCTGGCTCCCTCTCCCCAGGAACACCCTAAAACCACCATAGTCCCAAATTCCAAATTCTCCTTAGGGTCTCCCTCATTCATAGAAATGCTCCTGTCAGGGGTGGGAAGATGGCTCAGTGGTTAAGACCATTTGCTGTTCTTGCAGAAGACCCAAGTTCGGTTCCCAGCCCCTACATCCAGCTTATCCCTTACAGCTGCCTCTACCTCTAACTTCAGGGGATCTAACACCCTCTTCTGGCCTCCTTCATGCCATGCACTCACGTAGTGGCATCCCTGAATTGCTCCAGGGGCTCTGCTTCTCCCCTTTTCTTGTGTGGGCACCAGAGACCCAAATCCTAGTTGAGTTGATGGTTCTTTACTGCTCAAGGTGGGGGTTCAGGATCCACCAGTCATGCTCAGGAGTCCCTGTAATCTGGTCCATCCCCGATGATATCTCCTGGTGGGGAACATTAGAACTGTCAAGTTCGCAGAACTGTCTTGAAACTGTTAGATTGGCTAGAGCCGTTTCCAGAGTTCTTGTTGCTCCGGAGCCTCTGATAAGTCAGACTGACACGCTTTCCAATTTCCTGCTGCTGCTGCTCTCGGGACTCGCCAGACCACAGGCGTGAGAACTATTTACTGCTGACTCTTGTGTGTATTGTCCTGTCTTAGAAACCCACTGATCCGAGTCTCTTATCAAAGTTCCATGTGCCCTGCCAGTCACCCATCAGCCTCTGCTTCCTTTGCGTGTGCCTGTCCTGCCCTTTGCACCTCAGTGTCCATTTACATCCCCTGCCCCCTATTCCATGCCAGCCTCCATGTTGTTGTCCCTGACACACTTGTTTATATTTCTCTTCTCTTGAGATGAACCTTTGATTCTTTCCTCTTTCAGGAAGATGACTTGAACGGGATCCACATCGTGGCCTTTGCAGAGAGGAGTGACCCAGGTAGGATACCCAGCCAGCCCCATTCCCACCCTCACCAATCTGTTTAGCCATTGGCAGGAACCGGCTTCCAAGCCCTCTCAATATCAGTTCGATTGCAAGAAATTGACGCCCTCTAGTGGTCACCCGGTCGGTATGAGTGAGTCTTCAGCAGCAAATTCAGCCAGGGGACAGAACTGCAAAGACTGTCAGCCACACAGCTGGGCAGTAGTCCCAGCTTTGGGGAAGAGATAGGAGCGTCAGCAGTTCAAGGTCAGCGTGGGCAACTTGTGATGATTGTACTCAGCTACTCAGAATGGGAATGAGCCCACAAGGAGAGCACTAAAACATCCTAGTCTTACAGGGTGTGTGTGTGTGTGTGTGTCTGTGTGTGTGTGTGTGTATCTGTCAGTTTACGATCGAACCTATATAAACCAATCTGACCTTAACATAATAATAAAATATGTTGTCTTCCTCTGAAAAGCACCATGTGCTAGAAAAATCTGCCAAACAGAGAGGACAGGTAGAGCAAACAATCCCTTTTTAGAGTACAAGTCCCTCTACCGCTGGAAGGATAACTTGGCTATTCTTGCACTGTGGGCAACGTTCCCTGGTTTCCATCTTATCAACACCAATGGAAAGAGAAGGGAGAGAACAGTGAATTTTATAAGAGTCAAAATGCTAGTTCCCCAAAACTGATCCACAAGTCAGCCTCCCAAGGGGAGGTGGAAAAGCAGATAGGAGGAGCGTGTGGGGGAGGCCTGGAACAATCCAGAAGGCAGTCAGGGAAGTCAAGGCTAGTCATTTGGGATGCCTACCAGTCAGGCTTTGGCCATAAGAGTTGGAACAGGGTTTCCTGAACTTGACAGCAAAGGCTCCCCCTTGGGCTGGTTCAGACAAGACCTTTAGAATCTGTGGTTTTATGGGCCTCTGCTCTGAGGCAAATCATGGTGGATCATCAAGTTTGGGACCAGTGCTCCAGAAAATGCGGAATTATATGTTTGCCAAGAACTTCCATTGCCGTGGTGCACTATTTAAAGGTTAGGACTGGGAAGTGCTAGCCTGCAGAAAGTCCTGGGCTCGGTCCACAGTGCTGCAAAAACTGGGTGTGGTGGTGCGGGTCTGTAATCTCAGTAGAAGTAGAAGAATCAGAAGTTCAAGACTATCCTCAGCATGTGTCAAATCCAAGACTAGCCTGGACTCCATGAAACCCTGCCTCAAATCTAACAAGCAAACAAACAAAACCCAAAACACCTTAAACCCAAAACTAGCCAGCCAACCAAGGTCAACAAAGCAGATCTTAGCTTCAGACGAAGATACAGAGACTCAGAGAAGTTCAACCCAGTCTAAGGGAACACAAGGGTGCTGGGAAGAAAGGACCTATTGGCTTACCCATCAGTGCAAGCCTGATTCCTCAGTGGCTTGACAGGGCAGGTGCCCTGCAGATGTTTACGGAGCAAGTAGTTAGACCTTTCTTAATGATGTGATTCTGGAAATCAACGCAATGTACGCCCTATAGCAGCCACTCTTTAAAGCTAGCTAGAGTGGGGATTTTATCCTCACAAGGTGGTGCAGCACCATCTCATTCCAGCCCTTTACCAACAATACCCATTGACAGTCATTCCCATTACCGACCCTCTCCACAGGTGGTAACCACCAATTGCATACTATCTGTCTAATTATCTGTTCTGGACATTCCATATGAATGAAGTCATCATCTGGCATCTTGTCTTTAGCATAATGTGTATATATATATTCCCACTATATAGTATCTATCTTGACTATTTTTTTTAAGATTGAGTAATGTTCTATTGCATCAAAGCCAAATTGTTTGAGAGCTAGTCTCTTAAGTATCCATTGCTAGGCTGAATTTCCCACCATAGACTTGCAGAGCTGAGAATCCTCCTCAAGTATTTCTGGGATCTACACTTGCTTTTTTTTTTTTTCCCTGTAGTGTCAGCTGCTTTTTTACAGATTCTGGCTACCCTCAGCCCCCAGGTTTACAGGCTATAATCAGACAGAATCGGATCCTTGGTGTTGTGTGATCAGAGTTGCTGCTGGCAGCTGCCTGCTGGCAAGACTCCAGGGGGCTTCCTTGCCACCCCACTGCCCCCTCCCAGGGTTGCAAGGAGGCCTGTCTGGCTGTCTGGAACAATAGAACAAAGAAGTCTCCCTGAACTGCAGAAACCTGTTTGACAGAGATTGCTGCCCTAATGAATCAAGCTTCTACAAGGACTTCCACCTCCTCCCTGTGCAAACACCCCTGGGCCCTGAAGCTCTACCTTCTCTCCAAATCCCAAGCCGGGGCTTGTCCCTGGGGAACAGAGCAACACTGGGAGGGGAGGTCAGGGGCTGCCTTGGCACTCAGGGTTCTAACCTGAAACGGGGTTCTAATGAAAGTCCTTGACTTTGGGGTCAGTCAGCGTTTACCTGCTGGGCAGTGAGGTGCAGCTTGGGGCCCAAGGCTGGGTTGAGGTCCTGGAGGGTGCATTCCTGCAGCTGGTTACTCAGATTCCTATGGTCTGACTAACAGGTTGCTAGAAGGCTTATCTAACCAGACTGCACCCACTTTCTGAAAGAGGAAGGTGGTGGGTTCAGGATAGCAGTTGCTTCTTAGAGAAGGAATGTCTGCGTTGAGGAGCCGTGAGGAAACAGCCACGTTAATCCCGAGGCCACTCTGTGATACGTGTGTGCCGGTTATTATTATTATCCTGGTGTCAGGGGAGGAAGTGAGCTGTCACGTCTCACTGACTGGACCACATTGCCCAGGGTCTCTAAGTCCAGGCCAACCTTGCAGCCAGCCCTCATGACGTCCAAATGCATCAGGAGTATGACAAAGGTGGCAATGATGGCCGTAACTGTCACAACAACCCAACGAGGAAAGTTGAATTGTTATTCTCCTTTTACAATTGAGGATGCAGAGGCCAAAGGAGGTTACCAGGCTGGGGAACAGTGGAATGAAGTGAGGGTTGTCTGGCTTCCCAGTCCACACCCTTAACCACAAGGCAGGCAGACTTCTGTGCCTCTCTCAGGCGGCATCTGACATCCAGGCGATCATTCGGAGTGCCTCCCTCAGTCTCCACCCCTCTGCCTCCAACGTTTGAATCACAGCAGAACAGAGACGCAGCCAGTTCAGTGCCGTGCACGAAATCACAGGGCTAGAGGTACGGCAGAAAAGTGGGTTTATCTTTATTGAGGGCTCCTCCTGGGTCCTCTTTTTGATAGCACTTCTCAACAGCAACCCAGCTGCTGGAGGCTGCAAGCTTGTGCGGTGTTGCTGCAGGGTGGTGGGGAAGGGGCCAGGGCTGGGAGATCAAAAGATCGTACCAAGGAAGTGAGACCCAAGCAGAGTCAGTTGGCAGCATGAGAGTCCTGTGAATAACAAGGCATCCTCCTAGGGCCCACGGAAGTTCCTGAGGCAGACTGTGAACTTCCGGGGCAGCAGCAGCATTGGTCTCTTCAGTGTCCTGGCCCCCAAGAACTCTCCTTAGAGCCAGAGTTTGTGTTCCCCTCAGCAGAAGGCTGAGCGCAGGAGGGTCTCCCTGGCAGGCATCCATGTCTGCTCTCTGGCCCTATAGCATGACCTGGAGTCTTCACTTGCTGTGAGCTTCCCCGGCCTGGCTGGGAAGGATATTAGGATGTTCTCGCACCCTCCATCCATGCCAGCGGCTCGTTGCACCTCACCCTCCTCTGCCCACATCTTTTCTTAAGCTGCTCAGAGCAGAGCTGCATGACAGGTTTGCAAAGGAAAGAGTCTTCCTCCTCGCTGCTCCCAGATGCATCTGCATTGGGCTGACATCTTCTTTACGATATTTGATGAAAGGTTTGCTGAGAGCGGTTCTACATGAGTGCGCGCTGGATGGAAACCCTCTAAGGGCATTGGGAATATTCACACTAACAAGCTAGAAACACAAGGATGGCTGCCGTCTGCAAGCCCTGAGCAGATTTAGCAGCAGGCCCTGGAAGGAGGCTTCAAGCCCTGCTGCCCCTGAGGTTTTCCTGCCCTGGGGTTCTTGCAAAAATGGGTTAGAGACCAATTGTCTCAAATAGGAGCACTAAGTGCTTCTTGGAGCTCTATAATTTAAATTTGATATAGCAACCTCACTATTTGATTATTGCTGGGTGCTGAATGCTACTTATAAGCCCAGCAAACACCAACTCTGCAGATAGGAACGGTTACTCCATATTCTCCAGTATATAGAGGAGAGGCACAAGTACAGTGAAATTAAACATCATCCCCAGCTTTCATGAATACTAAGTGGTAGAACTGGGACAATGACCCAGCAGTCCATCCCTCTATCTATCTCCATGTGTCTCTGAATTGTGAAAATGTATCATTTGACTTTCTCCCCACCAATTCTGGGATCCAAAGAGCAAAAAATGGCAGGACCTGCTTCAAAGCCACGGGCCCCATGGCGTCTTTTCTTCTGAGTGGCTGTCTCACTGCAGTAGAAGTTCTTTGAAGGGGGGGGGCTCCCAGCCTTGTGACCTCCTCACAGTCTTCCCATAAGACCCAAGTCTAGAGAATTCTGCTCGTGGAGAATTCCATACAACCAAGGACCCATGGGGCTTTCCATGAGGTTCTTGCAATTTATTCACCTATGCGTTTCAACTTGGCTCTGGGTCTGAAGCACATAGAAACTCAAAGGCATGCCTAAGGAAAAGAGAACATCCTTGAAGGCAGCCTCCAAGCTGGGTGATACTCACCTCTGGACTGCCTAGCTGGCCACTTCCACTTGGACAATGGCAGGAGGCCACTGTAGGGCCACAACTTTCCTAAGCCCAGGCAGAGACTCTTCGGTCCACAGCTGCCAGCGTGTGGAGTCAGGAAGAGCATCCTCAGTCTCCATGGACTGAGCACAGCCAGCAGCCAGGAGGAGGCTGCGAGGAAGGGGCAGTCTGGGCAGCACGATAGGCCTGTTTGCTCCTGGGCCGTAGCTCGGTCTCAGACACAATCACATCTGCAAATGGGGCCTTTCTCTAGATGACTGTGAGTGACCTAGACCTGGTCCCCTAGGGCCTGGCGCAGGCCTGTTCCCACCAACCTCTACCAGGGAAGCAGGAAAGGATAATGACCGGGTTCTCGTCACACAGGGATGCAATTCCCAGAGGCCAGTTACTTGTCGTGGGAAACCTGGCTCCACACTCGTTCCCCAGCCCTCGGTCCTGAACTTCCAGACCTGCAGTCTGGGGGCTGGGAAGGGCCTGCCGTTCTCACAGCCTTCTTTATTTAGGCCATCCTGGAGACTCTGGGCTTACTTAAAGCATCACCGAGGTGACCCCACAGACAGGGCAGGCCTCAGGAGCATGCTCAAAAGCAGGACAGGAGCTTTGCTCCAATTTCTCTCAGAAGGGCAGAGGCAGCCCACCCCCACCCCCAGGAGAGAGGCCACACTGCATCTCCTCCCTCACCTGGCCTGTACCTTCCTGAGGACAAAGTTTCACATCCAGGGAAACTCAGGTACAGAAGTGAGGAAGGAAGATGGCAGCTCTGTGGTAGGAATACCGAGACCTCAGAGGGAGGACGAATAGTAACTGGCTGTAGGTGTGTAGGCTGAAGACCCGAGTTCGACTCCTGGCTCTGCTGTTTACTCATAGACGGCAGGGGCAAGCTGCCTCCTTCGAGCTCTCTGGAAAAATGAAGGTAGTAAAATCCTCCATGCAGCCTAGATGGGAAGATGAAATGCAAGTATCCTCAGGACCCAGTGAGTGCTCAGTGCAAATGCGCCCCTGAGAGGAAGGCTGAGTGGCAGGTGGCAGACTCTGCGTATTAAGAGCAATGCCCAGTGTCTGTCAAGAAAGAAGCCAGTGTAGGAATGGAGATTTGTGCCTCTTAGGATCAAGAGCTCTGGAATCAGACTTTAGGAGGGGCAGAAGGACCTACCCTGGAAATGGAAGCGAGAGACAGAGGATTCCGGCTGGGGCTCTTCACCAGCCTGGTTACTAGGGACATTAGGTCTCCTCTTCGGGTGATCCCCTGGTAGCCTAGTCCTCCAGTGCCTACGCTAGACAACTTCAAGTCTAAGAGTCTATAGCTAGCCTTCTCCTATCTATCTAATTAGTACAGATTATGGCGTTTTTTTCGCTTTGAAAGATAGCCTGTCACCGTCTAAGGCCTCTGAGCTAGGTCACTGAAACAGCAAACAGTCATTTGATCCTTCCTGGCTCAGTTGCCTCCAGCTATGTCCCAATCATGTGGGACTTGATGAAGCTTTATGCCTTTAAAGTCAATTTTATTCATTTTGTTTGGGAAAAAAATGGTTTTTGAGTTCCTTGCTCTCCCTATACATGAAGAATATTCTCTTACACACACACACACACACACACACACACACAAAACCTTTCACAATCTTTAACATGGAAATAAAGCCACGTCTATGAATTCTTTTGGTTAACACAGATTTGCATGCATATTTTTTTCTTGCGGAACCCAATTTTTTACTCAATCTTCCTTTTTCTATCACTGAACCTGTTCTAGGATAGAGACAGCAGGGGCAGCGTGATCTTGTATGCAATGTTCCTTTTATGGGATCTCAGCATTACGTGAGCTTTTCCATGAGAACACGGCAGCATCTGTAGGTCTGGTCATAGGCTGGGTCTTCTGCAACCTTGGCATGGGAATCCCCTCCAGGAGACCCAGTCCACGTTTACCCAGCTTGAATGTGGTCTGTGTTGTTGGACCTCACCCTCTTTGTGATTTGTAAAACCTGTCCAGGTCCCTTTTCCCATTTTCATTTCATCTTGCAGAGAACTGGCCATGTCACTTCAATTATTGTCCTTTTCTTCTCCAAGGTGTGCAGTCATACTTGCCGGTGTCTGGGAGGAATTCTCTCTTCTGGTCTATGCATTTGGATCCACAAATCCACAAACAACTCTCCCATGAATCCCCTTATTTTCCTCCGCTGAGACATGACCACAGGCTCAGAAGAGGGGCCACAATGTACCCAGGTGGCAGCAAGGACATTTGAGGCTGGAGGAGGGAAGCTTGGCTTTCTCAATGATGCCTACATGCAGGAGATAAGAAACACGCTTTTCTCCTCCCCATCCTCCAAACAGCGAATACGTGAGCTCTAAAGCACAGCCCCTATGTTTGTACAGAGGATGTGAATCTCAGGCCACAAACTCAGCTATCACAGATACGTAACTTGATTGTTTAGAACCAAACTTTTAAAATGTCTCTTTTGAGCTATATGCTACTGCCTGGTAGGAGCTGGTCCTACAACTAACTGGTCCGCTAGCCCCACCCAGTCACTGTGGTACCCACACAGAGCTGGGTGGGGTCACTGTCATTGGTGCACACCCGCATCTGTTGAGAAGTCTGTTGTCCTGTTGTCTCTGTGGTCCTTGTTCCAAGCAGGTCACCACCACTGGCCCTCTCCTTCCACCTGCAAGACAACGTCATCAGATTTGCCACCATGATCTTATCGCTGCTCAGGTTCTGAGATGGACTGGCCGTTGGTGGCTCACACAGGACTTTCTTGCATATAAGTGCTAGGGGACTTGCTAAGAGCTTCCCTGAGTTTTTTTCATTTTCCTTAATTTAATTGTTTAACAAAATATTAGTTCTCTTCTGGATTCCCTCAACTTCCAAATAGTCTTCATGTGGACTTATGTGCACATATGACGTATGTTCCTCACATGTATACAAACACACACACACTCAGTTTTGTTTTGTTTTGTTTTGTTTTGTTTTGTTTTTTTCAGGAACCTGCCAGGATCAGACCACTTGTCTCTGCTCTAGTTCTGTGTGGGGGTGTGTTCAGGATTTCCAGTATCACTTACTGAATGTTCTTGCAAAATTTTTGCTTATGGAAAAAAGAACTGTGTGCTGCAGGGCTCAGGCTCAAAGTGCGGAAGGCCTGCCCCTGCTTTTCCTATGATTCATCTGCTCTCTGGGGCAGAGAATATTGCTGACAGAGGACAGGGAGAGCTGGCGCTACCAGAGCTTGTGCTGGAGTGGGCTGTGGAGCTGAGGGAGGCCAACCCAGTTTGAAGGCGTTGGGAATTCCAGGCTGTTCCAGGGCCATACAGCAGATGTGGGGAACCCAGGGACGGCACATGCTTGGAACACAGGATTATTGGGGACAGGCAGAGAGCTTCCTCTGCTCTGGGACTGACCTTTGTCACTAAGGCCACTCAGTTTTCATCTCCTGGTGAACAAATGAAGGTAAATCTTCATTTAGAAAGGGGCCCACTTCCCTGTGACCTTTCAGTTTCTCTGATTAAAATTGGCTTGCTCTGTATGAGCTCCTTTATGTCTGCGGCTCTTCATCTGACTCATTTTATAGACTCACTCTGTAATTGAGGGTACGCACCAGATGGCCATGAAAGCCCTGTGGAAAAACCATGCTCTTGTACTCCACGTGAGGGGTGCTGCATGCACTGGGTGACTCAACTTTCTTGAACCCTATTCAGATGGCTATGAGTTCCTGGAGATCCTGAAACAGGTTGCCCGGGACAACACTGACAACCCTGACTTGAGCATCTTGTGGATTGACCCAGATGACTTCCCACTGGTGAGTGGCCCAGGCCAAGGCCTCATCCTTGGTGGCCTTCACAATCCATATTTGTGTTTAGCACAAAGTCTTCAAGCATGAGGGACAAACGGAAAGAGTAGAAGACATTTGAAGAAACCCAGAGGCCACTGCATGTGGAGTGGGTGCATAAGCTTTCAGGACAGCATTGACCTTGGCTTCATGTACTCATGGCAGTGGCCAGATTTACCAGTGTCCTCACTTCTGAGATGCCAAGAGGTGACTACTCTTGGAGAGGCCCATCCAGGGCAGCTGGGAGCATTCCTTCTTTAAGCAACAATATGGCCCTTTTGTATCGCCACCCACCTCTCCCTGAGACTTCAGAGACAACCTAAATTATTAGAGAATAGAGCCAGAAGCGAACACTTTGTAGAGCTAAGAACTTGATGAAGCAAAGGAACGCGCTGTCTGAGGGCAGAGACCATGCCTGGCTTGCTTCTCGCAAGTTCTCTAAGACTCAGAGTCATGCCTACCACACATGGAAGGCACAGTGACTTTACCACCCCAGTCTAACCTCTGTCAGTGAGGAATAGCAAAAAAGCTCTAATAATTCTTAGTTTTGAACAAAGCATACAGAATTCATGCCACATAGAAACCCAGTGATAATAATAATGCAGGAAGCTATTCCTCTACTGTAATGAACATTCTCTATTGGCCAAGTTCAATGCTGCACCAAGAGCCAGGATCCCCAACACTACATGGGGTTGAACTCAAGTCTCTTCAAGAGCCTTCAAGACTACCACATAGGTACTAGATTACAGAGATTTGTTTGCAAATGTCCTCATAGCTCACTCCCTAAACAGGCGTTGTTACAACCCCTATCCCACTGAGAAAGGGCAACACCTGGATGCTAAACTAAACCTAGCAGATGCGTAAGTCCCACTGAGACCCATAGTAAAGTTAAAGCTTGGTCTATTGATTGCTTCTGGTATGGCTAACCGCTGGTAACTATACCAATTTGGTTATTTTCTGGCTATGAGTTGCATAGGCAATGACTGGTTATTAGACAGAAAACACTAACGTCAAATCCTACACACACAGGGGTTGGGTGAACCAAAGGCAGAGACTTCCATAACATTTGAGGTCTATGGCACAACTCTGGGTAAGCATAAGAAAGCCATGGCCGTGTAAGCACACAGCATTGCTTTGCTAGTTTGTTTTCTGCTGGGTTATTTCCAGTTTACCCCGACTGTCTCAGTATGAAAACTTGTAGATGACCTGTCATTTTTTGGTCAGTTCTGCATCCATCTGGGTACTTGCAAAGCAATTTCCAGGCATTTCTAATTTCCAGATCCATAACACCAACTCCATGAAGGCCCCGCATTTACTAGGGAAACCTCTGCCCCTGAACATCTCCATTTTCTTAGCTTCATGGCCTCCATTAACTCTACTGGCCTGCCCCAGCCAGAGATCTGTCCAGATGGAGCCCACACTGGGCTGAAGAAACCTGGCTTGTGTTTGCATCTTATGCCAAGTTACAGCCTATCAATGTTTTCCCAGGCATCTCATGTGACAGAGAGGCACAAGATAAGGGCTTCTGAGTACGGAACATTTAAAGGGAGGTAGAGAGAAATGGCTCTTTCGTTACCCACAAACTACCAACAAGTTATAATTTGGGGGTTGGCCTTGGCCATCTTTGTGCTAGTCTCCCTGAGAGTGGTGGAAGCATTTATGTTAGATGTTGTTACAGCTCGTGTTGTGGCATCTTTTGCTTAAGGCATAAAGTGCTTTAGAGATGGAGCTAGCCTTCAATTTCCTGAGTGTCCGCAATTGTTTCAAAGGCATTCAACCAATCACAACCCGGTTACTTCAGCAGGCTGGCAGGTGAGTCCAGCCCTCTGCCCACTGTCTAACCTGGCCTTTTTGTTGCTGCAGCTTGTCGCTTACTGGGAGAAGACTTTCAAAATTGACTTGTTCAAGCCACAGATCGGGGTGGTCAATGTAACAGATGTGAGTATCCCAATCAAATCCTGGTCAGGCGGTCTCAGCCACCCTGTGGGCTGTTATACAACCCCAACTATGAGATCATTCAGGAGTCTACAGCTGCAAGTAGAACTCTTGGGTCTTTCCCAAACTCTAGGAGCTTGTTGGTACAGCCCGAGCCTGGGCTCAAGCCAGTCCCAATCTTCTCGAGGAGTGTATTTCTTTGCTTATGGAGCTAGTCCAACCTGACTTTGAACTTGAACTTTCCACCCAAGAACATTCTCTTGTATTCACTTTCTAAGCCAAAGAACAAGGCCTTCTTATACAGGCAACTCATGCCTGGAGCTACCATTGCCTAAGAGAGACGGAGAGGTTGGTGTCCAGAACCCATGCACTCAGCCACCCAGTCAGGAGATCCATGACAGAGTTTCAGCACGGATGAACTCAGGCTGGGAAGGGCTACTGAGCTGAATAGAGTGGGAAGAAATTTAGACTCAGTCCAGACATCTAATAAATAACAAGACAGAAGCAGGGCAGATTCAACAATGCAATGGGTTTTTGATCCTACTGCACGTACTGGCTTTGGGGGAGCCTAGGTAGTTTGGATGCTCACCTTACTAGACCTGGATGGAGGTGGGTGGTCCTTGGACTTCCCACAGGTCAGGGAACCCTGATTGCTCTTCGAGCTGATGAGGGAGGAGGACTTGATCGGGGGAGGGGGAAGGAAATGGGAGGCGGTGGCGGGGAGGAGGCAGAAATCTTTAATAAATAAATAAATAAATAAATAAATAAATAAATAAATAAAAAGAGTAAGGAGAAGGAGCCACAATATAGGGCCCACTGCAGCCCAGTGAACACAGCTCTTTTTGCGAATAAAGGCCAACTAACAAGGTCTCTTTGCTGTCGTGTGGTAAGTGTTCTCTCAATCTCTACATTTCTTGACTTTTGAAATTTGAAAGAAGATTGACTCATTCATTCATTCATTTATGTGCATGCACATATACATTCTCTTGGGTAGTAGAATGCCCATTTCTTTTGCTGTTATTGAAACAGAGTACTGCACAGGAGTGTTCTGCAGTTTGGCATTTCCATTTGTCTATCTGTACATATCCCTGATAGGTGTGAGAGACTTGGAGGCCTACTCAACAGAGCTCCTTAGAAAGTCCTGGTCTGTCTCAGCCTCCACCCACTCACGCCTTGGTTCATTCTGTGTTTCACTGCAGGCTGACAGCGTCTGGATGGAGATCCCAGACGATGATGACTTGCCCACAGCCGAGGAGCTGGAAGACTGGATCGAGGATGTGCTCTCCGGAAAGATCAACACTGAAGACGATGACAACGAAGAGGAAGATGATGACGGCGATAACGACAATGATGACGATGACGACGATGATGATAATTCTGATGATGAGGATAACAATGACAGCGATGATGACGACGACGACGATGACGAATAGCTCCAGACCTGGGCACATCTGATGAGAACGACATCACAACTACCCCCTACCGTACAGACAACCCAAGGGGTCAGCAAGCAGCGGTGCCCACACCCAGCCGGTTCTTTTCCTTTCTCCAGCATCTTTTTCTAGTTGGTTCTTGGCAGAAGTGGTACATTTCAGTGAACGCCTTCCCAAACCCAGAAGTCCCACTCAGCAGGGGCAGGAGGTGGGGGGGGGATTCCCATGCTGACTTCTTTTAAGCATTGGGGAACAAACAGCTCTTGTTCTTTGCTAGAGCATGGGGGGAGGGGTCATGGAATTCTGGGAGTCTGGAGATCATATCTCCTGGCACCTCTACTCAAGTTTACTTACTGTCTTTGATTCTGGCAGTGACAGAACTGACAGCTTGCTATTAGTTCACAAGCAGAGAGAGGAATTCTAACCAGAGCCTGGGAAGGACACATGATTATTCAATTCAGTTCCCAAACCCATAATCTCTCGGGGAATTCAAGCCTTTAGATGGCAATTAGAATCCTTGAAATGTGTGGACATCACCATTATTTCTAGAATATTAGGATGCTGTGTGGGGGTCAGTTAGTTCTCTGAGCGTCCCAACAGTTGGCAAGCCTCTTATATTCACCAGCAGGGAGCGTAGGGAGAGGCTGAAGGTTGAAGGTTTTTCATTTTTCTGATGGAGACAGTTTGGGTCTCTGAAAGAGTTTGCTGGCTGCCTCCTGTGATCTGGGAACTGAATGCCCCTTCTCTGTCCCTGCTAGTGAGCTGTCCCATTCTGAGTTAGAATTGCTTTATCCAATGGTCAATTAACTCTCCGTTCATCAGCACTCCGCAGCTGACCAGGGCAGCGATAATTAGAGTTCACGATGCCCTGAGGCCAAGAGGAAAAAAAGAAAATCCCCAAGTGCCTTTTGAATTGTCTGAAAGTAACATTGTGCTTGGTAGTTTTCGTTGCTAAGTAAGTGTTCTAATTTATTTTCAAAATCTGTTAACGTGGAGAACACTCTGTGTGGCTTTGTTTCTGAAACTGGGGCAGTCCTTTTATGGAATGGTAATAAACCGACGGACATTAAACTTGTGTTTTGAAGAGATCGAGGCTGTCTTGATAATCCTACCCTGGCCTTTCGGAGTTTGTTTGCTTTTGCTGGGTTCCAGTTCTAGCCCTCTGTCTGCCCTTCCACAACCAGCACTTCACGGTCTCTCCGTTCACGTCTCCAGGCACTATCATGTGTGTCATCATCAGGTACCACCTGTGTGTTCATGACTTCCACTAAGGGTCTCTAACCTTGATCTTCAGGCTCTGACCTTGGTCTCTGATCCACTGGCACACAAGCTGAGGACTTCAACTCAACACAACAAAGCCTGAACCCACTCTCGTTCCCCCCCCCCCCCGCCCCACACACACTGGTCCTTTTCATGAAGTCCCAGCTCCGATGAGTGCTTTTACTAGCTCTGTAATTGTGTAGGTGACTGAACGTGCTCCCATGCTATGGGGCACACCTGTGATCACAGCACTTCTGATGCAAATGACAACGTATTGCACAGCTGTGCTTCCACTAAACAGAGGCTTTAAGAGACAAGCCACACGTCCTTATCTCTGTATTCCAAGCACTTGGTGTTTTGCCTGTCAGTAAGGAGATCCTATTTATTTAGTCAATATGTGCATAACCGGCCAGTCAAAGCAGCGGTCATTGCCTACCTGGGTGTGTTGGGTAGCGTATCACGTGCTCCACACTGTAATAGGTAGCTTTTGTTGCCATAGCAAAATACTCGAGAGAAACAACCTGAAAGAAGGGATTTCACTTCAGCTCACGGTATCAGTATTAATCTTTAGTTTTAGTTCTGCTGTCTCCATTGCCTAGGGCTGGAGTTAAGGAAGAATTTCACGGTGGCAGCATTTATAGCAGAGGAAACTGCTGGCCTCTCTGCATCAGGAACCCTAGAGAAAGAGGGAGGGACCAGGATTCCAAACTATCCTCTAGTGCCCCTCCCTCTGGTGACCTACTTTTCCACCTCCTAATAGTTCATGCACCTATGAACTCATCAATGGACCGAGATGGGTTAGTACCCTCGTGAACCAGTCACTTCTCAAAGCCCCACCTGTGAACTTTCAATCTTTGATGATATTCACATCTGTCTTACAACAGAAAGCCCCAGTCTGGGAGGTTTAAGCAACAAAGTCTGCTTTCCCAGAGTTTAGTCTCATGTCAAGTTACCAGCTGTGTTGGTTTCTGCTGAGGCCTCTTTTCCTGGCTTCTCATCTTGTTTGCACATGGAAGATAGAGATAGATAGATGATAGACAGATGATAGATAGATAGATAGATAGATAGATAGATAGATAGATAGAT
>JABTXL010000730.1:5314252-5327553 GCA_025134845.1 Neodon shergylaensis | reverse complement strand
TAGATAGATAGATAGATAGATAGATAGATAGATAGATAGATGATAGACAGGAGTTCTGATTCTCTTCTAGAAGGACACCTGTTCTATCAAACTAAGGTCTCACCAATATGATTTTATTTGACTTTGATTGTCACCTGAAAGGGCCTTGTCATCAAATGCAGTTATATCAGAAGCCAACACTTCCTTATGATCTTGGGGGTACCCAGTTCAGTCTAGAATGCAGGGCATCAATATAATTTTCTCCTCTCACAAAACTAAGCAGGCTATGCTGTGTGTTCCACCCACCCAGGCCCAGTCACACTTCAAGCAAACTCTTGGGGAAGTGATTGTCCCACAAAGTCTCTGACGCTGAACTCAGAAGTAGCCAAGGAGTGGGGGTCTGATGGGAACACAGTCTGTTTCTCAGTCTAGTGCTGTTCTCAGAGACCTAGAAACATGCGAATCTGAAACTGTGCTCTGGTATTCCTGTTTTAGCATCCCTGGGAGCCAGCTGCTTCTGCCTGGACAGTTCAGTGAGCAGCCTGAACCCTCTGAGCTGATACATATGGAGTGTTTTGTTCCATGACCAGAGCATGACGTTGAGTGCTTTACATATGTGACCGCAGCTAATCCTTAGAGCAGATTAGGAGATGCGTCTGGCTATTGTCCTTAATACAGAAGGACACAGAGGGCTCAGGGATTGCTCAAACACTTTGAAGGGACATAGATACAACTGTAGTTGCGACTTAAAAGGATTGGCATTACGGGTCAAAACACTGCATTCCTTTTCCCCCAGAGCATGTCTGAAGAGACAGACTCACACGAATTTCCTGCAACTGATTTTATTGCTTGGATGAATCCGTTTAACTTCCCATCCTGAGTTCACAATCAACTCAAATGACACTAGAAATGCGGGCTAATTAAAAACACAAGATCTGCTATTCTGCTAAAAGAAAAAAGAAAGAGGAAGATTCAATGTAGAATCTGAAACAAAGAATCCTTTTCAGTGTAAGTCAATTAAATGCCATCTTAGACTTGAAAAGTGCTCGTCTTTTCTAGGAAAGATTGTGGCCTCTCCAGTCTTCATGTTTGTCACCCTGCGAGGAGTCACTGTCATGTCGCGTGCAGACTACACGCCATCTTGCTTTCATTGCATGGGTTCCTCACCTATAGGTCTGATAGCAACCTTAGGGGAGAGACTTGTTTACTCATTTCTCCTCTGCACAAGTTTGGTAGGCAAGTAATAAATTTCGAGACAACTTTGCAAGCATGATACACATCGACTTTAACAGCGAGTACCTCTATTAAGAATATACAAAAATAAACCTAGTGATGATTGAAAGGGAATCTTAACCAAACCTAGTGATGGATTGGCTTAGGAGAGCCACCTACTACAGTAACAGGACCATACGATCCCCGTGGCTCCATGAGGACATTTGTGGTGCACGATGATCTTTTGCCTCATGCAAGGGACAGAGCCGCAGCCTGGGAACGAGCATGGAAGTGCCATGCTGTCTGGGGATGGAATGGCCACAGCCACCTCGCAGACCTAAATATTTGCAAGACGGATTAAGAGGAATCTTTAGAATAAATGCGATATTTTTACAGTCTGAAATCTTTAGCGATAACTTCAAGTCTGAGGGATAACTCTGGGGCTCCGATCGGCCCCTAACACTCCTAAATAATCATGTGTGATTAGTTTGCCGTCAGTGCTTAGGTGTTGAGTGTACTTTGTGCACTTCACTCACTCACTCATTAAAAAGTCAGACTTTTTAAATAGTCTATAGATCAATAGACCCCTAACCTTCATTGCACATAGATTAGGGAAGGTAAGAATGAGCAGGTAGCTGAACAGAGAAACAATAGAGGAAAAATGTTTGAAGTGCCCAGCTTCAGTTCTGAAAAATGCATCTTCATATTTCCTGCAATATGAAATCTGAGACCACAGAAACACATTTGGACATGGACCCAGGCAGCAGAGCCAAAAGCCAACTATCATTTTGGATAATCCATGGCAACGTGAGCCTGGTAATGAGAGGATGTTTGCACACCATCCTGGCACTAACGGGGAATGACATTTTGTCTGTGCCGTCTACCGCCAGCCGGTCCAGCCTCTTGCTCTTGGACTTTACCTACTGCTGTCCTGATGCTCATTATATTGCTTTCTCAAGATTCCTCCACGCTCTGCAGCTACAGCCGTTGGCCCCTGTCTGCATGTGGCTTTAATTTGTTCCCCCAGCAGGGTTTGCTTGTGAACTTCTGAACTGTGAACATCTGGGCTGGTGGCCCAAGGAAATAGCTTATCATTAATCTATACGATAAGTATCTTCGAATCAATTGCTTTCTCTGATCCCCGTCCATGCAACTGGCAGGAATTTGTGTGCTATCAACATTCCAGGCAAGCGAAGGGTAGCTGATGCAGAGCAGCAAGAATCAACATTTTCCATCAAATAATCTAGTTCCCTCATCTCAAGTAAGTCAATAATTTAAAACCAATTACCAAACACAATTGACTGCGCGCCTCTCACCTCTATCCACGGTGTGATGGTTTTTCCCCAACTTTCCTGTCTCGAATATGGTTTTTTATTCGATTTACTCTAGAAATTGGCTTCCTCTCCAAGTTTTAGAGAAGCCTCAGGATTTCATCTTTCGCTCTGTATTCATTTAGACTTTTCCTCCCCATAAATTGGCCAGTGACTGTTCATGGTCGGCACAGTGATCATCGCCCTTCACTGCCCTTCCTCTTCTGTCATACTCCACTTGATTTTCATACAAACGCAAGGCTGCAGAAAATCAAATTAAGATAAAAAAAAAATGTTCCCTGAAAGATCGCAGAGCTTAAACTTGAACTAGTCACATCAGAAAGGGAGACAATACGCAACTTGGAGTCTCAATTTATCTTCCAAGTTTTTAGCATACCTGATGTGTAAAATGTTTTATAGTGAATTAGGAAGGGATCAGGGCATTGATGGGGGACCCTGAAAAAAAAACCCAAATAACATTAGCTACTAGGTACCATGTGTGGCACTGGTCACATATACATCATGTGTAAACATACTAGTAATAACAATAATGCTATTATTTCAAAATTTTTAAAGAGGAAGACCCGAGAGAAACTGGGGTAACTAATGTCATTGCAGAAGACAAGACCAGATTTGCTATGTGAGGGAGAAAACTGTCAATCATGGCTTCTAATTTCTTTCCTGGGTATGTTAGCCAGTGGCATGTACAAACAACAGAAAGACCAAATGGCCTACTATGGACTAGAGTCACCTTCCTGCAAGAGATAAATTTTTAATGACAAATTACATAGGAAAAATGTGTTCATAACACTGGACATACTCAACAAACAACAGTGTCCCTTTGATTGCGGCAGCTTACTGCTCTGAGCTTCCAGTCAGTGGTAGACACCAACCCTGTCACCAGAATCAAGATGAGAGCGCATTTCAAACCTTAGAGAAACGAGACTTGTGTACATGGCTATGAGTCATGCAATTCATTCAGCTACATATTCAGAAATGTCCCGTTAGAGCACGGGACCCAATCAATGTGGCGGTGTGCATTGAGGCATCGCCACTGTCTTAGGGTTTCTACTGCTGTGAAGAGGCACCATGACCATGGCAACTTTTATAAAGGAAAAACATTTGACTGGGGTGGCTTACAGTTTCAGAGGTCTCCGGTCCATTACTGTCATGATGCACCATGGAGGCGTGCAGGCAGACATGATGCTGGAAAAGCAGCTGGGTGCCCTACATCTTACAGGTAACCGGAAGTAGACTGAGACTCTGGGTGGTATCTTGAGCATATGTGAGACCTCAAAGCCTGCCTCCACAGGGGCACACTTCCTCCAATAAGGCCACACCTCCTAATAGTACCACTCCCTGTGAGGATCATTTCCTTTCAAACCACCATGGTCATATACACATGGTATCTGGAGACCCTAGGGACAGGCTAGGCAGAAACTGCCCTTCTTGGTTACAAAGCACAATACTAACTATTCAAAAAGGATAGGTCCATGCCACATGGTTTGTATTGTTTACGAGATAAGGGTAGATGCTGGGTTCACAATTCAGAGATGAAAATCGCTGCTAACAAAAGCAACTGTCAGATAGCATCTCCTAAGGCCTGGCCCAGACAGGTAAGGACTCTGGTCCTCACCAGAGTTCAGTTCATTTCCCCTGGTGGAACAGTGTCTGTCACTGCTGCACCCTTACTGGTTTCCTGCGCTCTGTGAAACAGTTGTTCTCATTGGTGGCTGCTTAGAAATGAACTTTGGTTCCACAGGTCATAATTTGGGGGCTCCAGAGGAGCTGACAATTTAAAGCTTGGAGTAACCATCATAAAAATAAGATTATTAGCATTGGATTTTCTTATGCCTACATTTATACAAAATGACTATTCTTTTAAGACTAGAACTGAGGGGCAATAGCACCTGACAGCGATGGTCACAGCTCCATTCCCGGCTTCTTTGACAAAAACCTCATGCTTCCGGCTGCATTACTTATAATGCAAATTGAACTGAACTTGTCACCATTGGTCAGGTGTCTCGATGTCATAACTAATCCCCTGGACAAAGGTCTGTCATTTGATGTTTTCATAGACTGGGCGTTTGAAAACTCCTACATCCTTGTTTCTTTCCCTGTGGATTGTGACCTGTGGAGGCTTATCTAATTAATGACCATCTTACAGGGGTCACCTAAGACCATCGGAAAACACAGTTATTTACATTACAAGTCATAACAGAAGCAAAATTACAGCTATGAGTAGTAACAAAAATAATTGTGTAGTTGGGACTCACCACAACATGAGGAACTGTATTAAAGGGTCGCAGCATTAAGATGGCTGAGAATCACTCTCCCACATGGTGAGCAAATTCACAGTCAATGTACCTGGCTATGCCTGAACGCTCAGAGAAACACAGGCAAAACCAGACAAATTACATGCTCAGATGCTGTGATCCAGATGTCATTTCAGGGCCAAAAGAATCAGAGACTCAAGATAAAAGCCTGGGAGGTTGTTACATTTGTCCCCAGGAATTAAGACAAAAGTGTCTTTATTTCATCTCGTTGAGAACAAGTCTTTGGCCTTTCTGAGAAAGCCACCTTGCCTGCATTGCCTCAGGCTCCAGGAATCTCTACGGTGTTGAGAAACTCCACTCCACAAACATTCATCAAAGAGGTGCATTTCATGGTGAAGCAAATTGGGTGATCTAGGCAGAAAGGGACAGGATGGCGGCCTAGGTGTCCTAGGCTCTCACTTCAGTTTTTTTCTCCTTGTTCACCCTTGGGAATTCATCTTAACTCCCACCGCAGTGACCACATGAGCACCATACCCTCATCCCTCCACTGGACTAACTTGACCCCCCCACCTAGAGAAAGCCAGCTCTGGTCCCTGTGCGCAAGGCCCAGGTTAGCCTCTTGCTCTGGTCCAGCGGGGAGAAGTAGATGTTGGAGGGAAATGGCCCTGGCTGCAGGGAGCAATGCCGCAGCAGCTCAACTCCAGCATGTTAGGGCTCTCCCGGGAGGAGGGGCTTCTTCAGTTCCCCCCATTATGTATCCCAGTGGGTCAGCCTGGTGGAGAAGCTCCCACAGGACCAAACAGTAAAACACAAAGTGCAAGAAATAATCGTTCTCCAGAGGAATTCTCCGCCTCAGGTTCCCACTCACGGTGGTTGTCTCCAGGTCCCTCCTCCACACCCAGAAATGCAAAACCTCTGAGCTCATGCTTCAGGGTAGGGTGGGCAGAGGGACCTGGCTCTAGGGGCGTGTGTGAAATCCCATTTATCAGGCAAGAGTCCCCTGCAAGTCTCTTCTCTCATCTCTTTGTCACCAGCAAATGAAAGGATCCCTAATTAAGACCTTGCAGGAAGGACAAGGGGTGCAGAGCCTATAGATCCTGGCTTAGCACCCCTGGATGGTACCAGCACTCTTCCCCTCCTTGTGACAAAATACAATGTTTTGTCAGTATGCGTACTCCGCTCATTTTCATTTGAAAGATGTCAGAATGAAACCCATCGCTCTACACACACTAACTGAAAAAAACAGAAAACAGAGAGTCCCAGATCTGATTTTTCTGAGCATCTGATTAAAACTCAATAGGGGCTTTCAGAGGGGTCAAACTGGGGTCAGCTCACGACTCTGGTGAGTACTAGTCAAGGACTGCACTCTGGGTTTAGAAACAAGGCATGTTTTATTTATAATGGGATATGACAAGGTTACATAGTAGTACATTCACAGTAGTGATTTATCTTTTGTGATGTAAGAAGATCCATAAAGAGCAAACACTACCCAGAAATACTTTAGGCCATTTTATAACCATTGAGGTCTCCACTGCAGTACTCTTTAAATTATCATCCAGACATTCCTGTCAATTTCCATAACTAATCATCGGTTGTTCCTTTTAAAAGTTACATAATAAACGCACAGAGGCTTCCAGGGAAGTAAACCTTGCAGTAATCCCCATAGAGCTTGCCCTTTCTTTCTTGCTTGCTGTTTGTAGGTCACAGAGGCCCTAATGCAAGAACAGATTTAACGGACAGGCCTGCAGGCTGACGACAGGCTCCCACAGACATCTCCTTGGTGAGGGGACGGTATAAGGGATAAAGGAGAACACAGACAAGGAGCCACCGTAGAGTGACCCTCCAAAAGCTGGGGGCTCGGAGGAACTCTCTGAAGAGATGTAGACCCCCACAGGCTGTCATACACACATGTACACATGAGACATACACTGATTTGTCACTGATCACATGAATGGCACGATTGCCAATAGGCAAGCATGTCTACCTGGCAACACATGCTCAAAGAAATACAGGTGGAAACCAGCCCTCCCCTTCCCTGATTTGCACCCACACGTAGGGAGTCTTACACAGCAGGGCCAGGGTTGACAAGAGTAAACCAGGGACTTTGTCTCGTTTCCCTGGGTCAGTGGTTGGCAATGAGGAGGAATGAGCAGGCCATGTCTAGAGTTCAATACGTTGATAGACGCTTACAGAGCTCTGTACTGGTTAGTTCTATGTCAACTGGACACAAACTAGTTATCAGAGAGGAGGGAGCCTCAATTGAGACATGCCTCCACAAGATCTGTCTGAAGGCATTCTCTTAAAAGGTGATCCATGGAGGAGGTCCCAGCCCATTGTGGGTGGTGCCACCCCTGGGCTGGTGGTCCTGGGTTCCATAAGAAAGCAGGCCGAGCAAGCCATGGGGTGCAAGCCAGTAAGCAGCATCCCTCCACGGCCTCTGCATCAGCTCCTGCCCCCAGGTTCCTGCCATGCTTGAGTTTCAGTCCTGACTTCCTTTGATGATGACATGTGATATGAAAGCATTAGCACAATAAACCCTTTCCTCCCCAAGTGCTTTTGGTCATAGTGTTTCATCACTACAATAGTAGTAACCCTAAAACAAGCTGTTACATTTAAGACATGCACCCAAGAAGATGGTATAGAAAGGAGACTGACCACCACCACTCAAGGAGTGGCAAGAGTGAGCACTCGCCAGAATGGCCAGGCCCCCCATGCTCCTAACAATGAATTGCGATGAGCAAACATACATGAGCAGGCCACTGACTTCACCCTCTCGGCTGTAAAGAACCTGTCTTCTTGCAGATCTCAAAAGGGAGATCAGAGGAAGAAAGGGAAGCAGCTATTGTCAGGAGGTCAGGGGGATGATGGCTAAGCATTTCCTCTGGGGCTTACTTTGTGAACTTTAGCCAAAAGATCTTGACTCTGTGGCTAACCTAAGGATGAATGAGCCTTATAACTTTAAAACCTATTCGAATTTCCATGGCGCAAACTTTTGGAATAGTCAATTCATGGACTATTAAAGACTGTCCCCCCTTTTTATAGCACACACTTTTGAACAAAAGTTGTCTACTTTTGTAGACAACTGAAAATCACCAGGGGGAGGACAGCCATAGCGAACCTAGGCTCGGCATTGAGTTCTTCCACACTTAATGTTAGAACTTTAATAACTTAGGTTGAAAGTTATAGGGGAAAAATCTATAAACATTTAAGTTAATGGAATCCTGTGTACTCTAACGGGATCATGCATCCTACTAGCTTTAGGGCACAATTTACATCCTTTAAAAAGAATAGGCTGTGGGGCTCCAAGAAATGAAATAAAAATTTATTGTCTTTAATCTTGTGATGCAGCTTTCTGCATCTTTCTACTGCTTTCTCCAAACTATCATTCACGTGGTCCCACTTCGCTAGTAACTCAAGCTGTTGAGATGTGAGAGCACAAGGGCCTAATTTGCCTTTGATTTTTGTTTCTCCTTTGGGAAGAAATCGATACAAACTTCGTGTTTTGAAAGAAAAAATCGATATTCAATTTACAACCAAAACAATAATTTCAGGAAGTCTGAAATTCTACTATGCAAAGAGTCATAGAGGGAGAGGGGGGCAGGAGAGAAAATAAATTAATTCCTTAATTTAAACCTTTCTTACCCTGCTGCAAATGCACATACCAATACAGGGCTCCAACTTAACCCCTTCGAGAGCCAGGATCTAAGACAGCGTAGGGAGCGCAGTATTTTAAGCACTGATGAGCAGTGTTACATCTAACCCCACATTCTGTACATTTATGGCACTTAGAGCCACATGGTATTCGTGGCCGAGCAGCTAGCCTGTGACATTAGCCTCCACACACAGCCAGTCTCTCCCAGACTGCCCACCCCTTACCTTACCTCCTAAAATATTCCTGAGAAAGACATCACAAGGAACTTCCAGTCAGAAGGGACCTAACAGGAAAAACTAAGACCCAAGCACTGTGGTTCCACTCTGTGTGTCCTAAACAGAGTCGTGCTACTAACACGGGGTCTCCTGGCTCTGTGCCTTGCCCATGCAGTTCCCCTTCCTTCCCCAACACACCTTCCTGAGCTAAAAGTTGTGAAGAATGTTTGCTTTTCCAAGTACAGATATATTACAAATATCCCAAGCCAATTTTGATTTTTTTAAAAATGACAGATAAAATAGTGTGATTTACCAAGTGCATAAACAGGAAGGGACACATGCAGGGACAAGGGGGCATGGTGACAGTGTTCTCCTTTCCTGAAACCAGATCCCTGAAGCCAGGAAAGGAAAGAGTGAATACTTGGGGGATCACTGCTTCAGATACAGGTAGGTAAACTGAGACCAAGACACCCACCCCACTTTAAGGTTTCAGGACATGCCTCCATTGGCGCTTCCTGGCACAGGGTTGTGCCACGAGGCACCTATGTCCCTGGCACCTATGTCTACAAACCGAGGGACAGTCCTCTGAAACCAGTTACAAAACTAGCTGACAGAAGAGGCCTCCCGGACTGCAATGCTGACGCCCCCCCCCACACTCTCCCTTTTCACAGCACCCCCTTTCCCTTTCTCTTCCTGACCAGTAATTAAGGGCAGCGTACCCCTTTCCTTGCAGTACACTGCACAGTGATGGTGGTCACAAACCACAGCGATGGGACAGCAACCGTTGCCAGCGTGTGGGCATTGTTTGGTCTCCTGTGATAGGGCAGCTTGGCACATGAACTTTGTGACTACCCGTCTCCCTGGGAAATTGGATGGCTCCAAGAGGCACCTGCCAACTGGGAGTCACAGTGTTGGTCTCTCCTGGTTTGTGAGAAGCAGGCCTAAGGAAGCAGGGGCTCCTGTTGCAGCCTAAGGGGGGCTCTGCAGCCAAATGGCTCCCCGGGGTCACACCTTACTTCTGAAAAGGACTCTGCGGGAGAGGCTGAGGCTGTGCAAAGAGTTTGTGGACACCCTGGGAAAGCTCGGGGGGGGGGGGGTGCAGAGCTAGCCTCGCCAGGGCCGCCCACCAGGTGGGGCTGTGGTCTCGGGTCTCAACAGGGGCTACTGTGGAGTTCAGGTGGTCAATCCCAGGGCTAGGGAAAGGCTACCTGCCTCAGGCCAATTAGGGGGGGGGCAGATACAGGGCAGGTAGCTCTCTCTGTCTGGAGAAGAGAAAGCAAATCACTGAACAGCTGCAACCCGGCAGCACACAGTTTCTGTTGGGCTCTTTCTCTGTGGAACTTAAGGCAACAAAGAACAGATGCTGGTGGGTGGGTACTTCCTGGACTGCCCACCACTCCCCAGGATGGTGTAGTGATATGGATAATTATAGGCGCAAACACACGTATGGATGTGTAGTTTCCTGAAGCAGGACAAAGGGAGTCCCCTAGAGCCTATGAGGGGTCGACCAGAAGTACAGGGGGACACAGTAGCGGGGTGACAGGCAGGGACCAGTAAGGCGAGGCTCCCAAGGACACAGCAGCTCCACTTTGGTTTACAGCTGTCACAGGAACTCCAGGGAACAGCTTCTTCAGAAGTCCCATCTATTAAAGTCAGATGCCACCAGTCGCTTGTCGGGGTGGACATCTGCTTCCTTCCAAATAAAGTGCAGATGGTCGAAGGGTACTGGTCTATCATCTGCCAGTTTCAGTCAGCATTGAAGAATTAAAAAAAAAAATCTTTATAAAAGGATCCCCCCCCCAAGACATATATATCTCTATATATTCTTCTTTTGTTTTTCATAAAGTTTTCATAAAGCCTTTCAAACCGACGTCTCGGACTGTAAGCGAAGAACAAACTTGTGAGATTTGGGGTCTATGAACTCTTCAGAGAGTACGATGAACGGAATTTTCTTCACATTGACTACGAGGCTGAAGTCCAAACATTTAAGGACGAAAACAATTCCATCCCGTAACCCATTCGTCACGGCTTCGTCACTAATAAGTCTCCACTGTGTCGAGAGCCAGCGATCCTTGTCATACTGCAAGGTGGGACCCGCGCTGAGGTATCGTTCAAGGAAAGCCTGAAAGCCAGAGAAAAGCATTAGGAACTCACAAGAGCGGCTATGCCATGTGGCCAGGGGTCATCTAATTTATTCCTCGGAAATGTTACTCAGTTACACAGAGATCCTAGACCAGAGTTTGGCTCCTCAGGCTGAAGCCCCATGAGACCTTCTCTGGGGGAAGGAAGACTTCTTGGGCTTCCCCATTGGTTTTGTTTGCTTGTTTGTTTTTATTTTGTGTTTTGTTTGTTTGTTTTGGCAATTTGCAACTGGAGGATGAGGCCAAAGAAGTGAAGTAGCTACTCGCATTGGTCAGAAGGCACATCTAAGGTGACAAGCCACCTGTAGACACAGGTGCCACTGTGCGTGCTCTTCTCCCCCACTAAAGCAAAAGATCCTCAAGGGCAGGTCAAGTACCTGGTGCAGAGGGAAAGTCAGTGACTCCAAGACAGACAAGAAAAACCACACAGACAAAACTGCATGCTCTATCACCTGCTGGCTGTGACTTTGCTCAGTCATTCACCCTCTGTCTGGGTGGAGGTGACACTATCTCACTCCCTGGGCTACCACGAGGTGGGAAGGTTCAGTTCTCACAAAGCACCCACGGTTCCCACTGGAGCTCAGTTGGCACGCGGTGATTGGCGGTTAGGACTGAACCCGCGAGGCCAGTTCTAGGGACAGGCAGACCAATGTCCCCTCCCCTCTTCTGAGCTCTTGCTCCAGGGACACCAAGCTAACCGAAGTTCTCTGCTTTTACTAAATCCTCCCATGTGCCATTCCTCCTTAAACTATTTTCTTGACCCTTTCAGATGGATCGACACGCTCTTCTGTCAAAGCATGATCAGAAATGACTGGGATGATCCTGTGTCATAGCTTACTTTAGGAACTATGACTGACCTGCTGTCTCCTCCCTATCCGGCTTCATGCTCACAGAGGGCAAGACCTACATCAACACTATCCTCTTCTTTTTAAAGTGTGACTTTCTGGTCCGTCTGGCACAGAATTAAATACACAAGTCAGTTTAGTTGAGAGAAAGAATGAGCCAGTAATATAAATTGAAAAATACTGGCATGTATCCATCTGGTCCTAGGCCGAGGTCAAGCCGTTTTCAGTTTTCAAGCAATCCTCTTTCGTAACTCCTCTACCCCACTGTGCACTGCAAGCAGCCGTAGCCATGATGATAGGTACACAAGGAGGTGTGGCTGTGTTCCAGTGAAATCGGAGTCACAGCCACAGCCAACCCCTGGCTTTGACTCAGGAAACTCAATTCAAATGTGCATCAACAGACAAGCGGCTAGGCAAATCTGCGCATCTGGCGGAATCAGACCCAGCTCTTCACAGGGAGCGAGTTGGAGCTGTGCGAGCCAGGTTAGAGGGTATGGAAAAGAAGATCCAAGAAGCCTTGAGTGGAGAAAGTGGGTTTCCGAAGTACGAACACGGATCAAAGCATTTCCACCCTAAACACTAGAACACACACCAGCTCTCATCAGTGAGAAGTATAGGAGTGGAGGGAGACAGGGTTTTTTTTTTCCTCAAAATTTTTTTAATTTTAGTTTTTGGGTTACTGATTACTTTATTTAGTGTGTGTGTGTGCATGCGTGTGTGTGTGTGTGTGTGTGGTGTGTGTGTGCACCCTCATGCTCATGCATGCCTTGGCATATGTGTGACCTGAAAATAACCTTCAGGAGTCCTGTCTCTCCTTCCAGCACGTAGGTTCTGGGGCTTGAACTCAGGCTTGGTGACAAGTGCCTTTATCCACAGAGCCATCTCACCAGCTCTAGTTGCTTTTGTTGTTTGTCTGTTTGTTTGTTTTTTGTTTCCATGAAGGGTCCTTCTAGGTAGCCCAGGTTGGACTAGAACTTACATAGCCCAGGGTAGCTATGAACTCATGATCCTTTTGCCTCAGCCTCCCAAGGACTGTGATTACAACCATCTACACTGGATTTTTCTTACTCTATGATAAATATTCAAGAAGGCATAAGTTTTCAAAAGAAATGGGAAGAAATCAGACTTTTAGCAACCCTGAAGAAAGGAGGACAGCTGTCCCTCGTCCTTGCCACAGACCACTCCTCTGCACATAGACATGTAGTTTTCTATCTACACCCTGTGTTCATGCTCTGTTGGATTTGGAGTTTTGTAGCTAAAACTCAAACAACTTTTCCCCCACATTCTAATAGACGATATACCACACAGCATTCTAGACACATTTGTAAATGATTTCCAGTTTGGAGTCACAGAGAATATTCTGGATGGGGGCAATCCACCTTTAATGTATGGTTGTGCATACAGATAATAATTGAAAAGCTGATTTTAGGACCCCCCCCCATATACTAAAATCTGATGTTCACGCCCCTTTATAAAACGGCACAGCATTTGCAAGTAACCTGCAGACATATGTATACTTTCGAGTCCATCATCTCTAGGGGCCTTACAAGATCTACTCAACATGAAGCTAGCTGGCGGCTACACTGTGTTGTTCAGGGGACAGTGATGGGGAAGTTATGTACACACTCAATGTATCAGGAAAGCATGCATACGTGCTCAGTGTGACGGGAG
>JABTXL010000730.1:5254919-5314242 GCA_025134845.1 Neodon shergylaensis | reverse complement strand
GTGCACGTGCTCAGTGTGACGGGAGCGTGTGTGCACGTGCTCAGTGTCACGGGAGAGTATGTGCATGTGCTCAGTGTGACAGGAGAGTGTGTGTACATGCTCAGCATGATGGGAGAGTGTGTGCACGTGCTCATCATTTCTTACACAGTGACCTTGTCGAGCAGATATCCCTATTTTATATGGGGGGGGTGGAAGTATAGAAAACACTTATGCACAGCTACAAACTGAGTGGTTGGGGCAAGGACCTGAACTCACCACACACCCGCTGCACCCACCCTTAGTCTTTTGGCCACAGTTCTCTACTAAATCACACTGATGGAAGACCCAGGTTAAAATGGGTCGGTTTAGCTCTAGGATCCACCCTAGCCACTACACTGTACTGATAAAAAATGAAATATTGTTTTCTCTGTAATAGAATCGAGAGGCCTTCAAAATGTACATTTAAACAAAACAATTGTACTGGGCTGTGAGGCAGCTCAGTGGGCAAAGTGTCTGCTGTGCAAACATGAGGACCTGGGTTCAGATCCTCAGCACCGCCACAAAACGGCCAGCCATGGCAGTTCATGCTCGTAACCCACTGCTGGGGAGGGGCCCAAGGGCTCATTGATCAGCCGACCCAGTAGGATCACTGAGTTCTATGTTCAATGAGAGACCCTGTGTCAAAGATGAGGTGGAAGGGTTGGAGAGATGGTGCAGCAGTTTAAGAGATCTTGCTGCTCTTCCAGAAGACCCCGGTTTGGTTCCCAGTACTATCAGGAGACTCAGTCACCTGTTACTCTAGCTCCAGGAGTCCTAACTTTGTCTTCTGGCTTTTTTCTGAGGCATCCAAACACATGCGAGAGATGCTCACATGGAAACACACAAGTGCATATAAACAAACAAACAAAGTAGCGTGGCGGCAACAGAGGAGACACAGGACGTCAGGTGACTGCCCACCCACCAAGCCCAGCAGCGCACCTTGGGGGTCATGCTGTTGGTGATGCAGAAGGCCAGATGCTGCAGGATGCTCTCCATGCTGTGGTAGTGCTGCTGCCGCGTGGTGCGCAGGTACTTCTGCAGCGCCCTGGCCATGGAGGGGAAGATGGCCTGAGCTGCCTCCCTGGGGTCCATCACCTCTCCAGGAGACTTCTGCTGCTCCTCAGCCTGGAGACGCTGGATGTGAATGAAGGCTTCCTCTACTGCCACTACCAATCTGGGAGGAGATGAGGCGCAGTCGTCAGGCCGAGCCCACTGCAGGGTTTGGGGACAGTCCCCTAAGACCCAAAGGGCCTCTCATGTCTACCACCAACTTCTCCAAGGTTCCGTCACACTGCTCATCCCTAGCTGTCCTCCAGGGGATGGGAAGAGACCAGGAGAAAGAAAACTAACAGGAGAAACAAGGTTGGAGGGGCCGGGGTGGGGGTAGGGGTGGAGGTGGAGGTGGTGGTCCCTGGGGCTTCTCAATTCTGCCAATAACGAGCTCAGAAAATGCACTTTAACCTGCGCTTTAATTTTTCCAATAAAAGGTGAGATAGGAAGGCTTCTGCTCAAACTCCATCTGGGAAGAGGAAATGGGGATACAGGAGCGGCTGATGAAGAACCAGAGCTGGGGAGTGTCTGCTGGTGGAGTGTTTGCCCAGTACCACAAGACCTAGGAGAGATCCCCAGCACCTCACATGGTTAGGCATTCCCGTGAGTCAGCACTCAGGAGCTGAAGGCAGGGTGAGAAGTCAGACTGACAAGATGGCTCAGGGTAAAGGCCTTTGCTGAACTCACGGTGGAAGGAAAGAACCAATCCCCAAAGTTGTCCTGATCTCCACATGTGCACTGTGGTATACATGTACAAGTACACGGACACACGGGTATACACACACACATACACACACACTCACATACATACACACACACTCACACACATACACACACACTCACACACATACACACACACTCACATACACACACTCACATACACACACATACACACACACTCACATACACACACATACACACACATTCACATACACACACACACTCACATACACACACACTCACATACACACACTCACATACACACACTCACATACACACACATACACACCACACATACACACACTCATATACACACACTCACATACACACACTCACATACACACACTCACATACACACACACTCACATACACACACCACACATACACACACACTCACATACACACACACACATAGATAAATGCTTTAAAAAAAGGTTTTAAAAAATAAGTTCAATGTTATCCTCAGATACACAGAGAGTTCAAAGCAAAAACAGAAAGAAACCAGAGCTTGGGCCCCCTTGCTCCACCCTCCCTCCCACCCCAGCAGCTCAGGAAAAGGAAGAATGGAGCAGTAGGCATAAGGGAAGTCACCTTTGTCACCTTCAATTAACAGGGGAAACAGTGTGGGTGGGGCTGGCACCCTCTAAGGGCAGCGGCAGAAAAGCCCCTGGGAATCTGTGCTAGCTGCAAATTCCCAAGCCCGATCCCGGACCCTCAGACCGTGCATGCAGGAGGCTATGTGAGTGTGCCCAGAACCTGTGATGGGCATTAGAGGTATGTCTGGCTGGTGGTGATTACCCCCACACAAAATCTGAGAAACACGAGAGTACAGTGGACTGTCAGCAGGCTCGCAGGTCATGTTTGCAAACAGAAAATTAATCCTGGAGGTGAAAATAAACTATTCCACCAGAGGGGCCAGGAGTGTGAGGGTCACAAACCTTGCTCTCCGCTTCTTCACCCGTCGCTCGTGTTCAGCCTCCTCATAATACAGCTCATTGTGGCTGGAGTCCCTGCGCCGGGCAGCTGCAGCAATCATGGCTCGGGACTGACCAGAGGCATTGTTGCTGGGCCCTTGGACGAAAGGAGAATGGCGGGATAGCTTTAACATCAAAGGCCAGGAAATGGAACAGAAAAACAGTACCAGGGTACTCTCCCACCTGCCCCCTATGGAGCGCACAGGGATGCTAAAAGTAACTTCCCCTAAGCACCGTACTGCATAGTCACAGCAGCCAAGAAATCTGACCCCAGCCTGATGGGGAAATGGAAAAGGAACTCTGAAGAGGCTGCAGGAGGCTCAGCACTGAGAACGTCGTTGGCCAAGAACAACACCCACCAGAGCGTGCCGAAGATGATGTCACTTACCATCTGCGACACAAAGTTTCAGTTTGGCCATAAGGGCAGCTGGGACATCACATGCAGCAGACAGTGAGAGAGAAAGAGCAGGATGGGAGAACAAGGACAGACAGAGAAAAAAGAGAGTCAAAGGGCACGTACAGTGACCACACACAGGAAAACACGCTAAGCCGGGGAGCAGCCTTTACAGTCCCCACCCCGGACACCAGCGACTAGCGGCCACAAAATGCCCCATCTGTGAATGTCACTGTGAGCGCTGTAGGAGAGATGTGGCAGGACCTCAGTTTCTTCTGGGTGAACTGCTACTGAGGATTTGGTCTCGCTACGCTTTTCCATGGGGTGAAGCTTACACTTTATAGGGAGAGAGTGTGTGCGAGAGATTGCCATCACCAAAGCTGCTATGAATGTAAATCAGCCGACTGGCTGACGACGTGATTCTCTTCTGGAGTCGGCAAAGCCCTTGTCTTATCCCAGGTGCCCAGCGAGAAATGACACGGAAGGAGGGAGTCCAGTTTCTCACACTTTAAGCACTTGACACCCTGAATGAAGCTGGGCTCCGACTCCTCAAGTCTGGCTCCAGCTTCTCGTCACCATTCAACTCCTGCTCCTAGCCAGGACTGAGAAGCCCGAGAGGAGCTCCCAGGTGCCTGAACTACTGACATGTCTCGGCCTCACACCTTTGGAGAAGCATTCTGGTCTTTGGGTGTGCTGCTCTGATTTGGAAAAGCAGCCCTTTCCTGAGGGCTTCCAATCGAAGATGCTCCCAGCAGGAGGCAGGAAACACAACTACAGTTTCCAATACCAAAATCCCCAAATGGATGAATTTGCCATGTATGTAGACCGTGAATTGACATTCCCCTGGAAAACATGTTTGTCTACCAGTAAAATAAAACAGAAACTGTTCTGAAGTGGGGAAGGCCCGCAAGGCAAGTGCGGAATGTACCGCAAAGTTTAGGTGACAAAGGCACCTAACTGTGGCCTTTGCACCGCACGCACAGTTTCAAGCACATACCATCTACATTGTAGACTTTCAGGCCAGCCATGTGCTTAGCGGCTCGGAATTTGGATGCCGTTAGAAGGTTGGGGTTGTAGATGGTGAAGTCCTTGTAGTAATTCTCCAGAACCACCAAGGCTGCTCTCTGGATGCTGTGAAGGGAGGGTAAAAATTAATGCAGGGTTGTCACGGAATACCACCGATCTGCAATGAGAAGTCCTCCATATCAGGTTGGTAACTGCAAGGCAGGGTAACCTCCCACGGAAGTCCGCTGGCTACACTCCTCACACGGTCCACTGTTAAGTGGCTCCCTTCCCTCTCCTGGGCTCCGTCATTCCCCAAATCCCATCCAGCCAGTGGTTGGAAGGGAAGAAAGTTACAACCTGAAACTGAGACCTAGGGTTAGCGTATACAGAACTTTTCCTGCTTGTCCTTAGTTTACAAAGGAAAAAAGAAAACTGAGGAGCCTCCCACCCACCCAAAGGTAGGAGGTGTGAAGGTGGTCACAGGGCTCGTGAACAAAAGAAAGGCCACAGTTTCTGAGGCCCTCACTAATCCTAGGTTTCACACACAGATTACAGTGACGGCCTCCATATGAGGCAGAGTAGGCTTGAAATGAGGCTTCAGATAAGACCGTCTGATCATCTAAGATCCTGGGAGCCCCTGCCCTTGCCATCTTGGTCATCCAGTGGATGATAGCTCCAAGCTGCCATTTTTGAGCCCGGAGATAAGACCCACACCCAGGACTAAGGGTGCATGCCGGGAGCTGTTTCAGAGAGATCACCCAGAAGTGATGCAGCAAGGGCCTACATCTAGCCCATCTCATCTGATGCTCAAGATCACTCCAGGCAAGAAAACAAAGGTACAGAAACCCATGAGCCACACAATGGCATGGCATGCACTGGAGTCCGACTAGGACCAGGTGCAGACCAACAACCTAGATGCTGGCTTTTCACCCTAGGCTATGTGTTCTGACGCCTGCGGCATCTGAAGACATTCACCAACCCCAGTGTGCTAAACACCACGGCTCTGTTTTATCTTGCCCTCTTGCGTCTTTTTCCCAACACTCTAAGATGACAGGCTTATGAGGATTATTTACAATAGCCAGAACCCCAGGACAAGGACAGCCTTGGATTCCTGGACGACCACGTGGCATCCCAGTGCTCTGACAATGGCTCAGAGACCTTCACTTCATTCTGACCATGCAACCCTTAACTAACCAGCTGAAGCTCTTGTGTGCCCCCGCCACTCCCTTTGGAACTCTGCTTTAAGAGCTGAACCCAGGCCGGGATGAGGCTCAGTTAGAGTGTTGTCTTCTGGATTGCACTGGCCGAACAGGCACTAAGACAGTGTGGGATGCAAAAGTAACTTCCCCAAGGGGTGGCCCTTGGTTGGCAGGGATTCAGCGCAGATTTTCATGTATTTCTGAGCTCTGTTCAGTGTGGCTTCCATCTCTGCCCTGCTCTCCTCTGTGGCTTTCTCCAGTGTGGGGCAAGGGTTCCTTCACCCACAAGGAACTCAAAGGTATATTCTCCTCCATTACACGCGTGCTTCCTTGAACACTGCTGCTTGCTGCTCTTCTGCCTCTGCCCAAACTAATTTCCCAGAACCTCTGGGCCTAAGGCAAGATAACGCCCTAAGCATGAACATAAGTCTCAGTTATATACAGACACACCAGTTCAAACTAGTCCATTCTGTGCTTCTATACCAGCAGAAGAGCATCTCTAGGTGCCTGGATTATAACAGAAAATTCTTCCATAATCCAAAGTTAAGAACTTGCATGGAAGGATTGAGAGATGGCTTAGCTATCAAGCACTGGCTGTTTTCGTAGAGGCCCCAGGCTCAGCCCTCAGCACCTATATGGCAGTTTAAAGCACCTATAACTGACATTTCAGGGGATCCAATACTCTTCTGGTGTCTGTGGGCTCCTGCTTGCATGTGGGGCACATAAACTCTGAAGGTACATACGTGTTATCAATAAGTAAATAAATAAATCCTTTGTTTAAAAAAAAAGTGAAGAATTTAAAGGCAGTGTCAGGAGTTCTCTCCAGGGCCATCTTCAAAGCTTCTTGTGGTGGCTGCTGGGTTTTGATTTTCATCCTGGCTACAAGCAGGGGCCCAGAGAATGCCATGGGCTCATGCGCTGAGGAAATGGTACTGTTGCTCAATGCCTTAGCCCCACAAATGCCATCTTTAGAAGTGGCTTTTGTCCTTGTCTCGCTCGAGCAGAGCACCTACCCTGTCACCTTCCAGCATGGCTAGGACAGGCTGAGGTAAGGCCCCTGGCTGCCAATGTTGGGGCAAATCCCTAGGCAGCTAGCATTCTGGGACAGAGACCTGGTGCTTCCCACAAGGGCTCAGTCCTCCCAAGGCCAGAGGAGCTCATCTAAGAATCACAGAAGAGAAGAGCAGGCGTCCCGCTCCTTCCCCACCCCGTCATCTCACAGAGGCACCAGGGTGACTCAGAGCCAGGCAAGGTCCTGGCCAGCTGCCCAGACTGACAAGCTAGTTCAGGAGCTGACTTACACTCATGCCAAGTTTCTAAACTCCTCCAAGAGCTGTGCACACTCTCGCCTACAGAGAACCGTTTGTCTGGCATCTAACAATACGAGGGAGTGGAATTCCCACAGAACCAAGACAATACATGACCAGTGTCCCCAACTTTAAAGGGGGTTGTCACCGTTTGGGTTAAAAGCCAACATTACTGTGTTTCATCTTTTTACAGAGTAAACCATGGTGCGACAGGCCTGAAGTTTTGTCGAGACCTGGGATGGTGATTCTCTGTGTTCACGGCTTAGCTGTGCTTCTTCATACATAACAGCCGAAGACTTGGGTCCAATCAGCAGCTAGAGACCGCCTGTCCCCGTGCTCTGCTCCAGGCTACGGTAACAATCGAAATACTCAGAACTCTATGGCTGATGTCATTTTCTAGGTTCTCCCTTGTTAGCTATCAAAGTCATTTCAGTGGCTTAGATGCTGGCTTAAATCAAGACCAGGACATACAGTGCAAGCATTCTTTCAGCCAGTGTCAGTGTTCAGATACCACCCTTGCCTCTGTTTCTCTGTATCCTCCAACTATGGTACCAGACAGGGCCAGAGCAGGCCTGGCCTCTTTCAGAAGTTGTTCACATTCTTTAGACCCCATGGCCTGTCCCTAGATTCAGAGTACTCCCAGCGCTACACAGACCATTGTCATGCTACACGGAGTGAGGCAATGCAATCTCTGGCTCTTTAACAACTCCTTGCAAAAGTCCCTCACAGGCAAGAGAGGCCTCCTTTATTTCTTCCACACATAACACTTGTTGGCTCAACTTGTTCATTTATGAAACCTTAGGATTCCCATAGGTTTAGGACTGGCCAAGAAGTATTTCCTAAAGCCATTCAAGGCAAAGGGGGAATGAGAGATGCAGGAAATCAAATCCTCCAAGGAACCCTGATTCCTAGACAAGATCATCTCTGGGGAGTGAGAGGGGCAAGGGAAATGAGACTGGTGAGGAGCTTGGCATCACGCTGTCAGAGACAAAAGGCAACGAGCTGGCCAAGCCATCTTTAAGCAGGAAATCTGGGGCACAGGCTGTGGGCAGAACTCTACCATATTCCCAGAACTGTAGGAATGAAAGCAATCTCCTTGTTCTCCCCAAAGTTCAATAGTCAAACAAATCATAATTCATCTAGTCCAATATCCCAATCCATGAAACAATTCTATTGATAATACCCCAGACAACTCCCGCCTCTGGAGAGAAAGAAAGAGGGAGATCATGTCATCTTAAATTATTCATTTCATTCATTTGTTTTTCTTGAATAGGATGGGACTAATAACCCAGAATACCTGGCTATGCCATGCGACGTGGGCTCCAAAAGCTGGCTGATATGAAGTGCGTCACTGGAGGGTGAATGAAATGAATTGGGCAGGCTGGCGACGTTAGAAATTCCAGCGAGAGACCCTGAGGTGCTGGCGAAGGCTGGCTTCAGGGAGAGCCGCCTTCCGAGCTTCAAGGCTGGTGGGCAAATGCTGAATTCAGACTCTCTTCAAGTTCACTCTGACATTTAGGGCAGGAAAAATATTGGAGCTTGGGGATTTTGCCTTCTGCCTTTCCACGTTGACTTGTCTGTTTAGTTTAGGCTTGGTAAGATTTAATAAGATAATATAATTTAAACGGTCTGGTCTAAGGCACATGCCTCATAAATTATACTGCCATGAGTTTCTCTATCCATGTGTGTGCTGGGGAGGCTGATCTGCACCCATACCAATCTCTCCCACCCAGAAGGGCTGCCTTTAGAATGAGCCAACGTGGAGCCCTCTGAAAAGCTTTCCCTGGGGAGAGGAACAACAAGCACACAAGGTTCCAGCATCCTTTGACAACTCGCAGCCTCTTGACAATACGATCTACTTATTGGGAGGCAGCCATGACTCACAGGTGGAGAAAACACTGGCCTCCGAAGCAGAAAGTCAAGATTCCAGATCCGATCTTGTCTTTCTGTTACTTTCTAGACTGTTTCCTCTTGGCTTGTGATGAAGAGATAAAAACAACTACCTTATGAAGCCGTTGAGATGAACTGAAATCATGCCTGTGAATGTGTTTATAAACCATAAAGCCTTATAAAAATAGTATCATATTATTGAAAATGGGTATAATCATCTTTACAATAGGGAATAGGGTTGATTGGTTCATGCCACTCCTGGGCATAAAAGCATGGCTCAAAATCCATTTATACTGAATGACTTGTTAAGCTTTGTGTCTTCAATGTTCCCCTCAAAGACTATATCCTCAAGGCTCAGTTGCCAGCTTGGGGAACTGTGAGGACAAAACCCTGGAGGTAGAACATTACAGAAGGAAGTTAAGTCACTAGGAGTGTGCTCTTGAAAGGGACACTGGGATCGCTGTTTGGTCCTGTCTCTCTTGCTTCCTGGCTGCCAGGGGTTGAGCAGCTGGCTGGACTATATGCTCCCCACCCCAAAGCTCTGCCTGGGGCCAAGTGAGCAAAGACAAAACAAACAAACAAATGAAAACCAAAATTGTGAGCTGAGCCCAAATAAGTCATTCCTCCTCAAAAACTAACCATTTCAGGTATTTTCCCTCAGCAATAGAAAACTGACCAACATACTCCTAGAATTCTAGAAATGGAAGTAAATTCACTGTTCTGCCAGAGATTCAAGAATTAAAGAAATCAGAATTCATCTGGTTTATTTTTGCCAATCTATGTAACAACTCCCTTGATAACACCCCAGACAACACCAACCTCTGAAAAGATCATTCTCCCACTGTGCTAAACTTATCTCTAACTTCTGCTATTGTCCACATTGCTTTCCCTGGGGACATGTCCCTCTGACTGCGGAGAACATCTCATACTTGGAGGAACAACTGTGGCCATAAACCATCTCTTTTTAAACCATCCCCTAGGTTGCAGAAAGAGAAGAATTGAAGTCTAGAGAAGTATGCACTCACGCACATATATGAGGTCATACATGCATACATACATACATACATGTATACCTCCACACGCGGTCCCTTATTTACTGTTCATTTGCTCTCCCCTGGCTTGACTGTGCCTTCTGGAACCAAACTAGTACACATGACTGAAAACTGGTCTTTAGGACATACCTAGGTTAAGTTTCTCACATCCTCAACTCCTCTAAGACCAAGGGGAGACAGCATGACACAGGTAAGGCCCTCTTAAGTCTTAGCCTTTTTCAATATTAACTGGACCCGTCTAGCTCAATAAAACAGCTTTCTCTATGAGGAGAAAATGTGAACATCTTCCTTACAAGCAACTGCCCCCCATCAGCGCCAGACCACTGTTCCGATTACCTGGGTGTGTGTTGACTGACAGACGAGCACTAAACAGCTTTCTCAACATAGTAAAATCTGGAAAGATGTCCATTTAGGGCATGTGCTCATCCTTCAAGTCAACTACGCTGACGTCCAGAAAGGGATGAATAACCAGCTGCCCCGTCTCCATCCCGGCCATTGCAAACCCTGAACACCTGTGATGTTCCAGTCACTAAGCTCCAAGCCAGACTTTGTTTTGCATGCTTTTTTTTTTATTTATGAATTTCACATCATGCACCTCAATCCTGCTCATTTTCCAGTCCTTTCATATCCACTTCCACCCTTATAAGCGTCCCACAAAAGAAAATAAGTTGTGGTGTGTCAGTGTGTCACACCGCATATCTATCCTTTTGTCCAAATGGCTTTACTTGCAAATGTTCATTGCAATAGGTCATTAGCTTGGCTCAAGGCCTCTGGCTTCTGCTACACCGTCAATACTGGCCCCTCACCGAGACTCCTCTCGGCTATCCTGCTGTTGCCCTGAGTCATGGAAGTCCTGCAGCTTTGGTTCTGCAGGACCATTCCTATCAGGTGCTCTAGCATGGGGTAGACGTTGGGGCAGGCCAACTCAAAGCCCTGAATCTGGGCCTGAGTGGCAGTTGAGTTGGTCAGCCTGCCAACTCTCCTGAACTGCCCAGGAGAGGGACAGGATCAATTCTCCTGTCCCCACAACATTGTTGGCACCACTGTACAGTGGCTGATGAGAGGTGGGGCCAGCTCAGCATGGCACTTGGTCATCAACGTATACTCAGAATGAAGCCCAGACAGGAAATCTGTATGGTCTTTGTTGGTAACATTGGCCAGGTACCCTAGGTGCAGTAGGGCCACAGAGCCAGATGCGGCCCTTGGCAGCGGCATGGCCCCAGACATCACCATGACTTCAGACAGCAGTGCAGGCCTCTCGCATCAGGCCGTTCCTCACCACAGTCAAGTCTCCAGCTCCTCCTCTCTTTCCAGGTCACAAGGCTGCTTCTCTCCTGTCTCTCTACCACATACTTGTTCACTGTAGTGGTGCCTGCCCTGGGCCAGTGTGGCTGCGAGCTGGGCCCGTGTCCTCTGACAAACCAGACTTTGAAAAGGACTTTCATTCTTTCAATAGGTGGTGGCAAGCACCCAAACAAAGAGTACACGTGAAAGGCTCGCGCAAGTGGAAGCAAACACATATGGAGAGGAAGGGGGTGGAGTTCTAGCTGAGGTCCACACACCAGGCAAAGCTAACTAACTGCCCAAGCTAAGTCGTAACAGGTGAATGCTGGTCCCACTTTGAGGACACTGGACTCCAAAAACTCCAAGTGGAAGAAACAGTATGAGCAAAAAGATCTGCAGTGGGAGCTGCAGGGTCAGTGTTCACCACTGGATGGCTCTGAGAAACCCAATGTAGTTTCTCGGATGGTTTCCTGAAATCTGCATCTGTCTGAACCCTCGGAGTGTGACCTGATCTGGAGATGGCATCTTTGCAGGTGTCACGGTCACTCAACCTGGTGTGCCTGACAAGATCTAGGGAGGCAGAAGTGGGAGTGGTGCACCTCAAGTCAGGGAGAGCCAGGACAGTCAGCACACTGCACCAGATGCAGGAACAGCTGAGGAAGGAGTCTCTTTAAAGCCTTCAAAAGGAGAGAGGCCCTGCCAAGATGGAGACCACAGGTGTCTGAGATACCAAAGGGAGATCTGCAGCCCTAGGAAGCTAGTAAGAAGATAAATCAGGAAAGAAGGGAAGCTAGTCAAGGGTAAGAGGGGAGTGAGCTAGCTGGTAGCTGAAGTTCTGCACAAGCGCGAAGGGAAACTGAGGCACGTAGACACGGAAGAGAGCACTGACACCAAGACTACCAACAGAAACGTCGACCGCATCCCCTGTCACCTACCCTTAACAGTATGGCTGCAGCAGGGGCTACATTTTAGGGCTCACACCCAGGTCTTCTTACAACAACACAAAAAACATAGGATCTCAAGTTCAAGTTGATTCTGCTGTCTGTCAAAACCTCCCAGCCAGGGTAAGACATCTGTGGTTAATACTGACAGCAAGCTTGAAAGGACCTGAGCATCACTTTGGAGACAAAGCTGTGAGAAAGGATCTAGGTTATGTTAAGGGAGCTGGGAAGAGCCGCACACAAAGGAGCGGATGCAATATGACCAGCCACCTAAGGATCCTGCTGCCATGACTCTACCACTCTGGGCTGTATCCTGAGGCCAAACAAAGCCTTTCTTCTGTGGGTTGCTTTTGTTAGGTATCTGACAGCAACAACCAGACAAGTAACGAACAGAACCATCAGTGCCCCCCAACCCCTGCCCGCACCACCATTCAGCCAAGGGCCAGTTCTCCCCAGCAAACATATATGAGAGCCGAATCAGTCTGCATGCATGCAGCTCACTAGTTCAGAGCTCTAGCTAGACACAGCTGGGGCCCGCTTGCAGCCCTATTTGTGTGAGTCCCGGAGAAGCAAATAGAATTAGCCCCCGAGTGCCGCTGCTGCCTCTGCCAGGCACAAATAGTGTTTACATTTCCAGACCCTCTGCCGTTTAATTAAGATGTCTGTATTTGCAAAGCTAGCTTGAGATCAAGTCCCTCCCAAATAACAGGCAGCAGGCACCTTGAAACTCAAGAGACCAGAAGGGGCAACAACTGAAACTGGTTTATGTCTATTATCCAGGAGACAGAGTGAGCTTTCTGGGACAAGGCATCTTGTGGTACATTTCTGGGACCCAGGCTGCCTGCGATCTTTAACCACCAGGCAGGCACACTACCCATCCCGAAGCGGGAAGCAGATCAGTGGCCTCAGTTGGCTGGCGAGGCTGCAGGAAATCCCAGTCCGTCCCTGCCTGGATCTACAGGTGATCCAAGTCTTCTAGTGCAAGCAGGTGGAAGCTTTGAATCAATAATCACAAGCGCCAAAGTGTTGCTGGCCTCCACACTGACTACCAGAGCGGGGCAAGACTCACAGCTAATCCTCGTCCTTAATGAAGGAAGGGCGAGCCAATGAGAAGCCTGGGGTACCGAGACTAGACCGCCAAGACAGAACCAATAGAACTGAGTCACCATGGCATGGCCTCCAAAGTGCAGGGTAGGGGACACCTTGAGCACTTCCCCACGCGTTCACTGTCGCGTTAGTTTATAATGAAAGCGAAACTCTGAAAGATGCGAGTGGAGCCACACACAGAGCATGCGCACACTGGGAGGGGAGCGTGAAAGAGACCTGCTTGTTCTGATCTCGGGAAAGAAACGACACCAAGGGCTGGAGAGATGGCTCAGAGGTCCTGAGTTCAATTCCCAGCAACCACATGGTGGCTCACAACCATCTGTAATGAGATCTGGCGCCCTCTTCTGGTCTGTAGGTGTACATGCAGGCAGAGCACTCTATATATTAAATAAATAAATAAATAAATAAAATGTTTAAAAAAAAAAAAGAAACGACACGAAGCTGCCACGGGCGTGCACCCTCCCTGGTCATCATGCATGATCCTATGTAGGACTCTGAGTGTGGGGAGGGCACTGATAGACATTTTCCTTCTGAGCCTCCGATGAGTCACAGCCAGAGCCAGGGATACTGGAGCCCTCTCGCATTTGGTACCCAGGAGCCCTGTTCCCATAGACGAAAGCCCCGTGGCCCTGCCACTAACTTCCCAGAGGGCTGTAGCTCTGCCTCAGGCTGTAGCATAGAACCCCACCATGCTGGGGTGGTGGCGGTGCACGCCTTTAATCCCAGCACTCAGGAGGCAGAGGCAGGTAGATTTCTGTGAGTTGGAAGCCAGCCTGGTTTACCAGAACTAGTTCCGGGATAGGCACCAAAGCTACACAGAGAAACCCTGTCTCAAAAAACCAAAAGAACCCCATCACACTGTCACCTGTTTGTCAGTCCCGTCTGGGCCAGAGTCCCATCTGGAAACTGGCTTTTCTTAATTTGACATATTACCGTATGAATCAAAAAAGACAACCAGAGACCCCAGGATCAGAGACCAGGGCCTGCCTAGCGAGTCTGAAAGCAGCCATGACAGAGACTAAGAAGGCCTACAGACACAGCTGAGAGGCTCTGCTGGCCTTCCCGTCCCACCTTCCTCGATCGGCACCCCTAGCTTTAGGAAGACTATGGGAACACAGGCGGTAAGTCTGGGCTCCAACAGTTAACAGCTACCCAATGGAACCTGTGACTGCAAGACAAGGCCAAACTATACCTGGAATGGAGCTGAGTGCCATCCAATGAGTCAGAGGGCAGAGGCGCCAGGCACCACTTCCCTTCTCGGCGGTGCCCCGACAAGCACAATCACACCTGTATTTACGGGTGAGAGCTGGAGTGTGGGACCAACCCACAGGAGCCCTTGAGAGAAAGGGGTGGTGTCCTGTTCAGGAAGCCAGCATGGTTCCCCAGGAAGGTTGCCTATACTCACACTGTTCTGGGGAAGGTTCTCTACGCCAGCATGGGTCCCAAGTAGCCTGTCTATGCCAGCGTGGCCCCCAAGTAGACTGTCTACACCACCATGGCCCCCAAGTAGTCTTTCTACACCAGCATGGCCCCCGAGTAGGCTGTATACACTAGCACGGGTCCCAAGAAGGCAGTTCGTGGATCTAGCATGGATCTTAGGAAAACACCAGTTGGTCTCCATACAAACATGGTCCCATGAAGGCCTTCCACACCAGGATGGGTCCTAGGAAGGCATGTATAAGCATAGCCCTTAAGAAGGCATTCTCAACTGCCACGGCCCCTGCCCCCCTCCCACCACCGCGACAAGGGAGTGGAAACCAGCTTGCCTTCTGTGGGCACTGTGCCCTATGAGAGGTGTGTCCTCTTGCCTTGGCATGAGGCTGTGGGCAGACGCCATGCACAGCAAGCCACTCCAGCTGTGGCGGCTGCCAGAGAGCAGCTGTATAAACACAGCACCACAGTGTCCAGAAACTTACACTCCCATTACAGCCACTTTTAAGAGGCACCACAGCACCAAACCACAAACGGCAGCTCTGAGCCTGCCTCCAAGTTCTCCTGCGGCACAGGCTGCACGGACCCCGTACCCTCTAGTCTTCAGCTTGCATTCATTTTTAACCATTGCTTTTTTAAGGGAGTGGGTGTGGGGACTGGTGAAATATCGTTATTGGAAAGTAGTTACAAGTGAAAACACACATTTCTATATGAAACCACGATAGTAATAAAATGAGCCAAGGACTGCAGCAAGCATTTAAAAACACTCCTGGTGTCAGGGCTGATGGCTCTGGGTCCTCACCAGCCTTTCAAGACCATTGGTGCTGGGCCCTAGTGTAGGAGGGGAGGCGGGTGTCAGCTTCATGACTGAGCCTGACCTACAGCCTGAAGGGCTGCTTGTTTACTGCCGGAGTCAGAGTCAGGGACACAAGCCTTCCCAGGGTGCCTGACTCTCCCTTTCTTGTTTTAGCTAGAAAGCATAGAATTTGCAGGGAAAGCAAAGCCCCCTACTCAAGTCTGGAAGAGAGTGGATGAGCCACCTAGAGGACAAGACCAACCCTGTTTCACTAGGGACAAAATGTGCTTACTGACCCCACAGATTCCTGCGTTTTAATGTCAAAATTGCCAGTTCTGATAATAATCCCATCTTAGCCTTGCCTATGATAACGTGGATGAGCCCAGGTAAGTTACACGACATAAATGGTTTTCTCACCGTTTTGAGGCCTGGAAGCCAACATCAAGGTTTCAGTCGATTCGGTTCCCGTGAGAGCTCCTATCCTAGTTTTCACATGGCTGGTGTTTGTGTGCACGTGGAAATAGAATAGGGTGTTCTGGTATCCCTGTACATAAGAACGTTAATCCTATTTAGATTCTTAGCTTATGACTTCAAATGAGGCAGTTATTTCACTAGAGCCCATCTCCACATACTGCCACATTAGGGGCAAGGGCGTCACTGTATGCGTGGAAGAAGGAAAATAAAACCAATCACCTTTTCAACAAAGCCATCCAACAGCTGTATATACTCATATATTCCTATGATTTAGAAAGCGATTCCAGAACCACTTCTTGTAAAGCATAGAAGGTTCTCTGGTTAGGTACCAGCCCTGTGACGAAGAGGTTCATGTTCACTGGCAATTTATAAGGTACTCATAGTCTTACTGAATGAAGCACTGAAAAAGACAGTTAAAAACTACAGGATGCTTGCTGCGAGTTGCATGGACATCCGTGCGTTCCTTTTCTCTCTTCCTGATGATGATTATCAACAAGGTATTCATATTTGTGCACCACCCCAGAGAAGCACTTTGTCCCCACTTGTAACCTGCTTCTAGTCCTTAAGATACAGAAATTAAATCAGAGCTATATGCAAAATAAAGTCTAGCAAACTGGGAAGAGGAGCCTGGGGTGGTAGGTGTTGACAGGATCTGGGAGATCCTAGGAGATAAGCCTGGAAGAGATTATTTAGATGATTAGCCTCTGAGCAGGGCTATGAGAGAAGAAGTACATTGGGTTAACAAAGTGTGACGGTTCCCTTAACTGTGGGAGGCACCATCTTGCAGGCTGGTGTCCTGGACTGAAGAAGGAGAAAGTGTGCCGAGCACCAGCATCCATTTCTCTCTGCCTCCTGACTGTAGACACCATGGGAGCACTCACCTCAAGCTCCTGTAGCCATGACTACCCCACCATGACTGACAACATGCTCAAACTGGGCCAACACAAACTCTTTATATCTGGGCTTGCTTCACCAAGGAAGAACACACCAGAAGTGATGCCGGGCTCAGTGCCTGAGAACTATTTGGATATCTTTTGAATCCTTGAGCTACCCATGGATATCTAGATACTGACACAGAAGCAATAAAGAGTCCATGAGGAGATGGAAAGTGTCCCGGGATATGCAGAAAGAAAGCAAGGCACAGCCATGCTGGCTCATATGTGTGCGTAATTGCACAGGGACCCAGGCAAGATCTACGGAAGAACCACCCAGCTGAGCCCATCCCATGCTGCAGAACTGTTAGAAATAAAATGATGGTTGCTTTATGTTAGCTATTACACAGCACCAGGGCAAAGGCATCCTTGGGGCAGGTAAAGTAGAGAAGGTAAAAAAGGGGTCCAACCAGAGCCTCAAACACACTGGGCAGTCCCAAGGCCCAGCCTTTGTCAGCTAGTAAATTAAAGGACTGTTGGAGCCAAGGGACCAGAGAGAAAAGCCAGCCTGACATCTGCGTCTTGTCCACTGCGCTCCAAAGAGCCAGACGAATACAGCAGCACCCACGGCATCAGCTAACACCTGCCAGGTGTGCACTAAGCCCACATAGGGTGCATGCAAGTCCGTCATGTGCTCTTAACAGCAGGACCATGAACGTGAGCACAAAACCTCTGTCTAGGGCCAGTACCAGGAGTGGTTAAGGTCATTCTGAAACCACACTATCGGGGCTCAAATGTTGTCTCTTGTAACATTAGGTTAGGCACCACTCTGTAACATGATGGCCAGCTTGTTGGGGGTTTCTGTCCTCCCACCAGGTCCCACAGCCGGTAAGCCCCAAAGAAATCACACAGGGTTCTCCATAAGTTATAAAACTGACTGGCCCATTAGCTCAGGCTTCTTATTAGCTCTTGTCACTTATATTAACCCATTATTCTTATCTGTGTTAGCCACATGGCTCAGTACCTTTTTCAGCGGGGCAGGTAACATCCTGCCTCTTCGGTGATCTGGGCAGGAATCTGGGAAGCATGGGCTTCCTCCTTTCCAGCATTCTCCTGTTCTCATTGCCCTGCCTCTACTTTCTGTCTGGTTGACCCGCCTATACTTCCTGCCTGACCAATCAGCGTCTATTTAAAATATGATTGACAGAATACAGACAATTCTCCCACACCAGTCTCTCACAATGACAAATGCCTCCATGCCTCCATTTCCTCATCTACCAGTGAAGAAGACAGTGCCTCCCCCACAGGACTGTCCTAAAAACTGACTTTTGCATTTGAAGCTGAGAAGGCGCCTGACGGCTGAGAGCCAGCTAGGTAGCTGCTTGCTGTCAACTACATCCGTGCCTGCTCCAATATTTACGGAGTTTTGCTTTAAAGATTTCAAGACACAGAAAATATTGAAGTTAGTAACGGTCATTTTAAAACCTGTCTCCCATATTCTTCTGTGTTACTCCCCTCATACATAAGTCAGCTTTTAAAAAATACATTTCTAATAAAGTTAAAGAAAATTTATCAAATCACTGTGAGGACTGGGCCAAAGAAGTGACCAGTGGAATGTGTACGAGCAGCTGACATTGGACCTCCACACCCACCTCAGGTGCCACAGAGAACATAAGGTCGGTACTGCCTGCCAGTGACTGCAAACAGGTCCCTTAACCTGCCCTCAGTGGGAAAAGCTGTATGCCACAGTCCCATCCACTCTGACCTCCAGAGGTGAGGTAAATTAAGCAAGCATGAAAAGCCCTAGTAGCTCCTGAGGCATTAGTTAAAGGTTAGTTCACATCTTACGTCTATTTCTGGAACTTCACGTCCCGCAACAATAATCTCTCCCTTTTCGGAAGGTTTTCAACTAAATCCCAAACGATCCCTGCCCACGAGGGAAGCCACAGCCGGGGCCTTTTACCAGCGCTAACAAGACCGTTTCCTTTATGAACCTGAGGAGGAGGCATTCTTTTGAACACTCTCAAAAATAGCTCAGCCCATTCAGGAAAACCACCTTTGAACAGGGAAGAAAGAGCTCCCCATCGCTCCGCAACGAAGCAGCAATAGGTCACTCTGCACTGCAAAGGCTTTGCATAAAGGGAAAACGGAAGGGCCTGGGGTTCGGTTGGGTCTGGCGAAGACCTGCTATTCTGACGTATGGAGCTTGCTTTGTCCATCCTGCTCCCCGCTTCCCTCCTGTCTTGAAAATTCACAAAAGGGCTCAGAAGTTATATTTCTGGCCCAGTGATTGTTCCAGCCACTGCTGGGTTTGGACTGGATTTAGCCCACGGAGCAGCAGGCGATAAGACCTACACAGTGCCAGGGGGAGGGGCCAACCCTGCTTCAGCTCTCTGAGCCTGATTGTCACAGGACACCTAGCCCTGACCAAGGGCTCTATCAGAAGGAGAGACGGGACACCTCTCCTTCCACCTCAGAATTCAGAATCACCATGTAAGGGACAAAAATGCCCCGATAAAGGAGGGGGAGGGAGGAGCCGCAGGGAAGAAATCCCACTCAAATGCTCCCCTCCAAGCCTGGCAGAACCATGCAGTTTTCCTGGACTGTTTATTAGCAGTAAGCCAGGAGCCACAGGGCAGTCTGGCTTCTCCCACCAGTTCTGCCCCTTACCCACATAGTTAAGCAGTTAGATACCAAAGCTGCTTGTCAGTTTCTGTTTTTTTTTTTTTCTTTTCCTACTTTCTAGAAGCTGCTGGATTGGCCCCTTCCATAAGCACCCAGGTCCCACGTGCTGTTGAGGTCCACCTGTCTCAGAGCACGGTGGGAACCCAGGAGGAGCCATTTGTCCCAGCAGCCTGGACTGGCTTACGGTGAGGAAGAGTTCACCCTTCCCTGTGCAAGTGGGAATTACAGTACTCAGAAGGAAGGCCGAGACACAAAGCTGTATCTGGTCTCACTCAAAGCCTACGGCTGCCACACTCCCGAATGCTGCTCCCCGGCACCAGGACCATAGGTTTCTCCGCACAGTGATGACTTCAGCAAAACTTGCCTCAGAGCCAGACTGTTTCCCAATAGGCTTTATAGCTGCCCTGTCGGAAACCTCCTGTTCTCCTGTGCCCCAGTCCCCTATCTTCAGGCCCGGCACAGCAACTGCCCACGTCAAAGCCATATGCTAGTCTCTTTCCAAGTGCCTGGGAGCTGCAGGAAACTCTGGGCTTGGACTCTGTAAGGAATAATCATGGGGGTCCCTCTCGAGTACAAAAAGAAGAAAGTTCTCTAAGATTCCAATGCCCTAGTGATTTATTTGCATCCGGAGCTTTACTTGCACCCTTGGAGGATTTGAAACACCAACGTACACTGCATAGCTCATTCATCCAAACAGAAACTCCTCTGAGAATCAATCATGGTGGCTGCATCCTTGAACACTAAACCAGTTAGTCCTCAGGCAGTATGAGCTGAGCCAGAGACATGGATGTGAGCAAACGCCGACGTGACATTGGTTGGACAGTGGGATCTGACTCCAAACTGGGGCGGGGCCACCTCTGTGGGTAGCCAAAACAATGACAAAGCCAGTCTGGCAGCCACCAAAGTGTTTTCACGGGTCCTGGCTGCTTGTCATGTGACATGCATCAGCATTTACTGCTCAGGCCAGTGAAACTTGAAAGCCAGATATCCAAGGTAGGTGACTTAGTTATTTTTCTATGACTGTGAAGAGACACCATGACCAAGGAAATTTTAAAAGAAAGCATTCAATTTGGGGGTTCACAGTCCCAGAGGGTGAGAGTCCATGATCATCATAGCAGGGAGCACGCAGCTCAGAGCTCACATCCCCCTCAGGCAGTGGCAGAGAGAAGAGACAGATGGTTAGAAATGCCGTGCGTTTTGAAACCTCCAAGCCACACACCTCCTCTAACAAGGCCACACCTCCTAATCCTTCCCAAATAGTTTTACCAACTGAGGACCAAGCATTTGAATATATGGGCATTTATGGGGCTCATTCTCATTCAAACCGCCACACTGGATCACTCACCCAAGGACCACAGGACTGCCAACTGTGTACCATGCTCCATGCCAGGCAACAAGGGTGCCAGAAGGAGTAAGACACGGCTTGTGGTCTCAGAGATCTCACAATTTACAGAAGGAAACAAACAGAAGAGTAAGCTGCTACAGGGAAGGAGAGATGTCATAACTGGATCATCAATTCAGCCCCAGGACATGGGAAGAATCCAAGTAAGGCGGACATGCTATGTTGTGCAAATTACTTACACCTTCTATCCCCAGTTCTGCGTCCAAAACACTGGGATTAATAATATCACAAGGTTTCACAGTGATAACCAGCATAGAGTGCTTACCTTCCTTAATAAAAACAAACAAAAACCAAACCATTCCCACCCTTGGAATTAACCACGAAATAATGCACTAATATAAATGAGTTTTAACCTTTCTTTGCACAGACATTTTTTTGTTTTGTTTTATAAACCCAGTTTTATTGTCTTTTTTTAAAATTTATTTATTTTTTATTTATTTATAAAAGATTTCTGTCTCTTCCCCGCCTCCCATTTCCCTCCCCCTCCCGCAATCAAGTCCCCCTCCCTCGTAAGCCCAAAGAGCAATCAGGGTTCCCTGCCCTGTGGGAAGTCCAAGGACCACCCACCTCCATCCAGGTCTAGTAAGGTGAGCATCCAAACTGCCTAGGCTCCCACAAAGCCAGTATGCTTGCACAGACATTTTATAAACACTTAAACCTTACACGTTTGTAGTCTTCCGCCAGAGACTCTTTTTTTTTTTTGGAGACAGGGTTTCTCTGTGTAGCCCTGGCTGTCCTGGAACTCACTACATAGAGCAGGCCAGCCTTAAACTCACAGAGTGCTGGGATTAAAGGCATAGGCCACTAACCCCAGCCAGAGCCTAACACTTTTATTAGTCACTGGGGTGACTACACAACTGATTGACCAAATCAGAACCTCTGAAACTGGAAGCAGAAAGGAAGAGCTACTAATCCCACGGAGGCGCCAGAGCAAGCCAGAGTGTTTAAAACATGGTATTATAGCTTTGAATACTGAGTTCAGGGGTATTAGGTATATTTGCTGTACAAAAAGTGACATATTTCATAATGATGCCTTAGATCAAATACGTCATGTATTTTAACCATACTCATTCCCATAGTACCCACAAACCTCTCCTATTCCTCCTTCTCCCCTCTTAAACCCCCATTTCCCTCTGTTTCCCTCCTAAGCAATTTCCTTCTATTCTCATGTGTGTGTATGTGTCTATACATCATACATACATACACCTATAAAACCTACATTCTATATGAGAGAAAATATGATTACCTATTTAGTAGGTCTAGCTTACTTTTGCTTAACACAATCACCCCCAATTCTATCAATTTTCCTGCCAATGACATAATTTCATTCTTTATAACTAAATAAAATTCTACCACACACACACACCACATTTTTTTACTCATTCATCTGCCAGTGGACAGCTAGGATGATTCCAAAATTTGGGTATAGCAAGTACCTGAAACATCATTTTGGACAAAATGGAATAGTCACCTTATCCATCACCCATAAGCCAAGTTTTCAGGCAGGTAGATAGCCGTCACTATGCCTATCTTTTCTCTGCTACTTTGGAAATTGCCAGAGGTAGGGAATGAGTCCAATAAAACTCTGAACACAGTTGAGAGCCCCAGTGTGAAGGCATGGACACCCCTGACCTCACACAGCCCCTACTAGAGCCAGAGAGTCTGGCCCCAGTTGTAGCGTTTATATCTAGGACTGCATCTCAGCCCGGCCTGCCGAGGACCTGCTGTCTTCTAGTTATAGGTCATCCTTTTTGCTCGGTGTGCACGCCCCTTACCTCAGGTGTCCCAAGCTGTAGAAGCGGGACTCTCCATCGGTGGAGCGGACCACCTGCAGTGTGAACATAGGTTGTAGCTGCCGCAGCTCCAGCAGCACGATGGCAAGGTAGTGGATAAAAAGCAGCGCGTCCACGAGGGAGACCGCATATTGCACGATGTCCTTGTAATTCTGGTCCCTAGAGTCCAAGATGCGGACCCCGTAAAAAAGCCAGTAAGAAACCACGAACAGAAAGATGAGGACCAACAAAAGGGCTCGGAACACAAATACCCGCGGCACATCTGCTCTTTGTTTGCGGAAGAAGAGTGCCCAAGTTCCGATGAGCAGAATAAGCAGTTTGAACGATACTGAAATGAGGAGTCCCTCGCAGATGGTGCCACAGGGTTTCAGCTCCTCCCTCCACAGGATTGGGGGCAGCAGGATGAAGGCGATGGGGGTGAGGAACACGAGCAGTCCAAGGAATGCGGCGACAGTAAGGCCCAGATAGCGCTTGCAATCCAGCCCCACACTGTCCTCCATGTCCTTGCTAATCCTGGCGATGTCCTCTTGGGATATACTGTGCTCCGAGGTGCCCGTGATGGCCGTGGTGGTCTCTCCCCAGTTGTCATCCTGATGGAAGAGGAGACAGGGAGGGGGATTTGTAAAAAGCCATGGCAAAATAAAACAGAAAAGAAAGACACTTCAGCTACCCGACCTTCTCAGAAGCGGAAGTACAGCCAGCTTTTCATTTTTATGATTTATTTTTTATTATATGTGCATTGGTATTTTGTCTACATGTGTGTCTGTGTGAGGATGCCAGATTCCCTGGAACTGGAGTTACAGACAGTTGTGAGTTGCTAATGTGGGTGCTGGGAATTGAAACTGGGTCCTCGGGAAGAGCCATCTCTCCAGCCCCTAGAATCAGCTTTTAATATGGGGACGTTTTTAAACTTTAGCGATTTTTACTGACATTTTCAAAACAGATTCTATATTTGTCCTTTGAACACAGAAAACACAATCTAACCTTTGAATTTGTTTGGGTGATCCATCACTGTGATGCCCTGTCATCCCTCAGGTTGGAAAGTCCTGAGAAGCCCAGAGGCCTGGCCTTTCTGCTCCGACTTGACTAGCAGTTGTTAGACTAAGCTGCAGTGAAGCTGTCACGGGAGAGTACCCACTACTACACACCAGTGCACCCCACCCCCTGCTAAGTTCTAGGCTTACAAAGCCCAAATCTCGCCTCCAGTAGCTCTGCAGAGCAGAGGGCATAAAAAAGGAATGCGTATCACATCACACGAGTTCAAACGCACCCACAGCGGAATCACACATTATCTAAACTTCTTGGTGACATTTATAGGATTTACTTCAGTGAGGAGCAGCAATAAGAACTCTTTGATAACATTTCTCATTGACTAAGTAAAGAAAATCCAAAACTCTATCTATGGCCAGATCAGCTCAAAAGTTCTTTCTGAAACATGTTTTCATGATAAACTAAACAGCAAGGGCATAGTAAATATCGGGGCATGGCATTTATTATGGTTATTATTTCTTTAACTCCATTGCTTTCTTCCTTTAAACTTCTAGGTAGCTGCTAGTGGGAGCGCTTGGTCTGTTCATTCAACGAGAGTCTGTTAAATACTTCCACGGTTTTTCTGGCAACTAGGACTCCATCTCAGGGCACAACAGAGTTAGGAGGCACCAGGGACCATGTGAGTTCCACGCATTATGATTTAACTGGAAAAACTTAAGCCGTATACATTAGCAAAGTGGTGGAATAAGGACATTAGCTTATGCCAGGTGCAGTTTCAGTGCATGGATAAAACAGCGGCATAATCACTGGTAACCAAACAAACCATGTTCTCACCCATCTGTGGATCCTAGCAGTGAATCTTTGGATTTATGTGTTTCATTTGGAGTACCCATCAGAGATGGTGGGGAGGAAGAAGGATCTTAAAGGAGGGGGTGTGTAGGACACAGGCAATAGGAAGGGCAGAGGGAAAGGGAAGTCTAAGTGGGGGAGGATAACTATTATTTTATAAACTTCACAAACATGTTTATTCATATAAAAGAGTTTAATTGTAATCATCCTACACAAGACATCAAGCTCCTCCCAGAAGCCACGGGTTACCAAATAAAACACCCAGTGCTGGGTGTGTGTGCCCAGCAGAAGCTGATGGTAAGACCTTACTGCTAAGACATCACATCCTTTGGTCACAGGGAATGGGAAAACCAAGTAGGCACTGACAAAGAATCCTCCCTGCTGGCTAGTTTTTCTAGTACAGAAGATGCTGTGCAGGCAGTTGGGGAGTTGGGGGTAGGGGAGTCATCAATAGTTTGACTCAGTTCAACTGTGAACTCTCTGAGCTATAATAATGACCAGTGTAGGAAGAGAGGCCCATGGCCGCAATAGTGGCATGAATGCTATGATGGTAACCAACTGGTTTCTGATTGGACTTAAAGCCAATGTGGCCAAGAACCCATGGTTGGGGAGGTCACAGACCTCAAGGGGACACCATTGCCATTATTCTGCTAAACGGATGTAATATCAAAGCCCCTTCTAAAGTCGCATCTCTTTACCTCTCGGACCTCATCAGAAGGATTTCTTTGTGTAGTGGATGACAATTAACACAGAAATTCGGAACTAGAGCAAAACCAAAATGTGCCTCACTCACAAACGGGACATCTGTATCATACCCCTTCTGTATGAGGCTCAGGGACCATTGCAGGGGAGGGGAAGCAAAGACTGTAATGGCCAGAAATCAGGAAGAAAACAGGATGACAGCATCTCTGGAACATGACAGGACCCTCTACTCATGAACTCACAGAGCTGTGGTTGCCTAGACAAAAATCAAGCCAGCCAACATCCAGTACAGAGCAGGCAAGGGGCTCACGAGTCCCCACTCCTAACTGAGGAGCTCTGGGCAGCTAATGGATTCTGGAGGTGAGGGAGTGAGTTGTTTGTTTCAAGGTTTGGCCCATAGCAGATTGAAAACACTCCAGGGAATGACTCACGCAAACACATATCCTGGACTAGGTAAGTTCTTTAAAGAAGAAGATGTATAGTTGGGAGGGGTGAGAAGTTGAGAGTGGATGTGGGCAAAGTTATTGGGAGGAGTGAATATGATCAAATAAATTGTATGCATGTGTAAAATTCTTAAAGAATCAATAAGAACATCACATTTAATGTTTAAAAGATCCAGGCTAAGAAATATTGTTTTATCATTAAAAAATCTAACTTATGAACGCATCAGCAAATACTAGGGGTGAGTAGTAAAGATTTTAATCTAAGAATACATAGGTTATCAACTTGGGAAGTCAGAGGTATCATGGGGCATTAGAGAAATGACCACAGACAATAGCCAGAAGCAGCCAGGCACTGCTGGTAGAGGTTGAAGATGGTTTACCACTGCCAGAAAACGGGCCTGACACTTACAGGAATTTAGATATATATTTAACCACACAGTCCAGCAATTTGACTCCTAGGTTTTACCAAAAGTTAATAGAAATATGTCCACAAAAAAACTTATAAAAATATTCATAAGAGCTTAATCCATCATAGAATGTGTATACCTCCAAGGTCTACCCACCAGCAGAACAGATAACAAACTGTGGTCAATTCACTGGAATACTAGTCAGCAAAAATAATAAAGGGTGAACTGTTGAAACACATAGACCATGGATAAATATCAAAATCGTCATGCTGAGTGGGGAAAAACTCATATGATTCCAATTATATTCAACTCTCCAACAGGCAAAACCAATTCACTGAGATGGAAATCAAAATAGCGGTTGCCCTGGAGAGGTGGGGATGGCGGTGCGGATCAACTAGGAAGAGCCAGGAGAATTTTCTGAGTCGAAGGGTGTGGGTTCATCTGTTGAAACCATCAAAGTATACCCTTGAGAATGATTTCATTTCTGCGTGTGAATTTAGGTCAGTTAAGAAAGAATACACCAGCGGGAGAAAACAAAGCAGAAAGACATACAACTTGGTGCAATATGAGACAAATTCACAGGCTGTAGGAAACAGTTGGCCTTGGAGCACTGTCTCGGGAAGACAAACGCTGGATTCTGCACACGTGACTGATAGCCCCGCTGAGGTAGCCAGTACTGATGTCAAGTGGACATTTTGTTGTGTAATAGCACTGCTCTGACTCGGCTGTGCACACAACTTCCTGCCAGTGAGTGGCTAACAAAATGCCTGCTCATTTTATGAACCCATGCACATCTCTGTCTAAAAAAAGGATAGCTGTATAAAGACGTCTCTCAAATTCGAGGTCTTCAGCGAGGAAAAAGGCATCTGAACTTCACCAATTGAAATCCCTAGATTTTTGGTGAAGATGCTGAGGCCAACAAAAGTTGTAGTTCCCAAAGTTAACATGGCTGCTGAAACATACAACCTCCAAAAGTCCTTCCCATCACACCATCCTGCTGAAAGCATCAACAGCTTCCCAGAGAGCTCAGGGTACAAAGAAGGAAAAGCCTACACAGTGGGTTACTGGCACCTTCGAATCCACTTCTGGGGGAAACTGACCCGTGAGGCATTTAAGGATGATCCAGTCATAAGACTGACCACATCCATCCGTCATCCATCCATCCACACACACATCCATCCATCCATCCATCCATTCATCCATCATCTATCCATCCATCCATCCATCCATCCATCCATCCATCCATCCATCCATCATCCATCCATCTGTCCTCTTAGAACCAAAGCAAGCAGCAAACAGTATTAAAAGAATTTGCTCGCTACTGAACAAACCCCACATTCAGTGGGGAAGCATAGCTATCAGTCCCAACAGCATCTGTAGCCTTGAAGGGATTGTAGTTTCAAGGTTCCTATCTGATTATAAATGCCTATCTGTGGGTACCTACAGGTGTGCATGGGTATATGCTTATCTCTGTTCCTATATCTTTATGGCTGTGAATTTGTGCATTGCTTTGTTTGTGTGAGGCAAGGCTGGGCATGCAATATTTCAGACATGGGTGTGTGTGTGTGTGTGTGTGCAAACATACTTCTGAGTATAGCTCAGATGGTTATTTAAATCAAGTAGGCTGCCAGACAGTAGGAACTCCAAAAAGATCCCACACATTTTTTTAAAGTAGTAAAGTGTTGATATTTTAAAATTGGTTGACTTCATATGAGGTCCTAAAGCTAATATTTCTGAAACAGGCCAGGCCTAGTAAACCCGAACTCCTGCAGTCCTGAGTGGCAGTGGTCTGGAGTACAGAAGCTGTGGTGTCTTGCCAGAGGAAACCCCTTCTTCAATTTGTGCCAGCACCAACCAATAGCCTTGACATTAAGGCGCCCCAAAGACCACAGCTACTAACCCCAAAGTTTGCTGAACATATTTCTGATTCTGATCTTTGACTCTAGTATCCCATTCATTCAGATATCCATGCTTGCCATCTGAGAGCCACGGACTTGATTTCTTCATATTCCGAGTTTCTGGGCTGTCTTCTCTCGTCAGTGTCAAGCATTCCTTGGGTGTTTTTTGGAGAGGGAATTTCCCGCCCTCTCCAGTTCCATTCCATTTTGGAATGAGTCTCCAGGGACTCTTGCCTGGAACTTTTCCCATTTCTGACTTGTCATCAGCCAAGCTGGCTTCTTCCCAAAATCATTCAAAGGAGGCCACCAATCATACTTCAGAAGAACCCCAAACTGCCCAATGGTAGGACATGTCTCTTAGACCAGCAAGAAAACCAGAAAAATAGATAAACTCATTAGGATGTTAGAAAAATAAAAATTAAAAACCCAAGAGAACTTACTGCAACAAGACTTAGGAAAAAAACGTTTGCAGAGGGGAGGCGGGGCCGAGTGGCAGCCTGCCCACAGAAGTGCCTTTGATCCTTACCTGAACTTCCTCTGCACCTGTGGGGACAGAGTCATTTGCCAGCAGGGGCTCTCCAGTGGGAGCCTGGATAGTGACAGACTTTTCTGACCCTCTGCCATCTTTACTCCGTGGAGATTTGTGTCTTTCTCGTGTTCTTTCCCTGGGGAGAAATCCAGTCATCAGATATCAAACTTCTGCCAAGTTCATTACTCTCTAGCTCACCGAAACATAAATTTTATTTTGATGTTAGGGAAATTCTATGCCTATACCTATACCCTACCCCCACCTGTACACATGGCATCCGTTGCTACCCATCCCCACAGCCCTGCAAGGAGTAAGATTATCTTGAATTCCCTACTTAGTATTTCCTTTCTGACAATTTAAAACCCAAAACAAAGACTTGGCCACTCCTCCACCCACAATGATCACTTTTTTTTTTCGGAGCCTAATTTTATAAATACTATGGCTGAGGCATATTTCACTATAATAATTACTCAGTTGATTTGGTTATCATTTGCCTAAACTACTTAGAATTTTTTTTTTACTGGAAAAACACTGCATCATATCTAAACTTTGGTCTGTCCAAAAAAAAAAAGAAAATCTGGGACACGATGTCACCCTATACTTTGGGGGACAAGGACAGAAGAGAGGAAATTCTAAACCCGGACAGAGAATCATTTACTTCTCATTCTTACAAACCCAACATGAAAGCCATTCTTGTAGGTTTTGGCTGAGCTCAAAGACACCCATAGGAACAAAGAAGGCGAAACAAATGACCCTGGGGGGGGTGTCTTCAGGCCACCTGAGAAAAGCACGCTTTCCACACTGGCACCCCAGAGGGACTTTGTGGGTGGTCCTCCAGAGACAGTGGGAGGACACCCTGTTGTTAAGTCTTAAAACTACAAAAGGAATGGCCACAGTGGCCAAGCCCTAGGGGTCACAGGCGGGTCAATAAGCAGTGGCCAGCATCCGACCATCCCATCCGGGTTTCCTCCGCCTCCTGTCCCCATGTGCCATTTGACAACAGTCTTTCCCGCTGCCACCTCCCCTCATACCCAAGGTTTCCCATTCTGTGTGCAGAGCCAGTTAGCTCTCGATCTGCCCATGAGATGTGTGACTTTGTGCAGGGCACTTGACCTCAGTTCCCTTCGTGGGAAACAGAATGGAGGCCATGAGGATGCCACACAGACAAGGGAACGTGCGTGTGCCAAGTACAAGGGTGTGGAGGGAGCACCCAACATACAGTGGCCATTATTAGCCAATGGCAACAGCGGAGTCTGGACCTTGGGACAGAGAGTATGCCGCCCTGAAGAAAGGGGGGTAAAAGAGCCAGGAGCAGCACACCACCAAGCCTCTTCCTCGCTGACCGTCTATCTCCTATTAACCTACTACTTAGCAACAACAACAAAGCCCTAAAACAAAACAGCGGAATGGCCGATCTCTTGGCAGACTCCTATCTTGGGAACCCCTCCCTTGGATAAGCCGTGGACAATTCCTTCAAGGAACAAAGGGTTTCCCACGGCAGGCAGTTTTCTAGCGACAATACCTCCGTTCTTAGCCTGTTCAATAGGAAGAGAAGTGCTCTGGTTAGCTGTGTGTGGTTCGAGTCAGGCAACCAAATATCAGAGGATCTAGCTCTTCACCCACGGCTCTGAGTAATGCGGCCAGCTCCCCCTGCTCTGGCCCAGTCACACAGCACTGTGGAGGGCTTGACTGGATTAGCTCCATTCAATTCTAACAAATGGCTCTGAGGCCAGTATTAGTGACCCATCTCACAGATGAAAAAAATTGAGGCTCACGGAGGTTAAGTGCCTTCCAGAAGTTGTGGTAAGGAGCAGAACAGGAACTGAAGCCAAGTCTGTTGCCACTATATCTATTCAAGCTACTACGTTACACTGTTTCGGGGGAACAGTGAGATTTTTTTAATTAGCATAAATAATTATGTAAAACAATGGGCTTTTACTATGACACTTTCCATACATGAGGACAATGTGCTTTGATCACATTGACCCTCTTCTACCTTTCTTTCCTCCTCCCCACTGGGTCCCTTTCTCTTCCTAAATATCCGAAATCTGGAGATTTTATAGCGTAAATATTCCTAGCACTCATGTTCACGCCCCCAGGCAATCACACTGCTGGAGTCATGAAACCAGCCTTTGAAGCTAGTATTGGTGGTCACCATTGGCTGTGACCATCAGTAGCTTAGCTGTGCGCTCTGGGTTATCCAATACCAGCACCCCAAAAGTCATTCTCTGTGAGCAACATTGAGCCGTGTGGGGGATTCTTGCTCCCCCAGCTTGGTCAGTCTTCAGAATGAACTTCAGGCTAGGTCTAGAGCTGCTTTTCCATCAGGTTCTGCCTGCACCTGGATTACCCTGGGGTGGTCCCATGCCCTTCCGCTCCCCCCACTGCTCTTCTGTTTGTCACTTTCTTGCTGGCCAGCGGCTGAGTCACATGCTTATCTAACCTGGCTCTCTATTGAAAAACCTCACAGGTCAAATCCTGTGACAGCAAAGACTGTTCTGGAACCAAATCCTTCCACATCGTGCTAGCTTCTGGTTCCTAAACACCTCAAGGGCTGAAGCAGATAGAAACTAACAGGAACTAAAAAGGACCACACTCCTCTCTCTGGACCACCCAGCTGGCAGGGCTCGTAAAGGCCCCGAGAGTGCTGACATGGGAACAGCCAGTATCTTGGCAACTCTCTCACAGCTCCCCAGATAGCACCGGATAGCACCAGAAGTGAACCAGGTAGTGATACATAGCAGCGCTCTGTCCTCCACCACCTGCCACTACACCAGTGCCTCCCATTTCTCAGACCCCTTGTGCAGACAAGCCACCGTGGGTGCAGAGACTGGGTGGCCCTGGCCCTGCCCTCAGAGAATTTGTCTGGAAGAGAGACAGGAATCTACTTTTTTCTCACCAGCACCCCAGGCCATCAGGAGGCAGGTGATGCAAGGATTATTCCTGAGGACTTTCCCACCCTCTGTTTTGGGTAGACAGGTGGGGGGGGGCACTGTGGAAATTCCTACTTAGAAGTCTGCCTATGTGTGAAAAGCCTTGGGAATGGCAGGGGATCAAAATCACGGGGTGCTCGGCTGTGTAGCGCTGTAAAACACAGTACATCTTTATTAAAATAGTGGGGCTGGAGAGATGGCTCAACAGTTAAGGGTGCTTACTGCTCTCCCAGAGGTCTGAGTTCTGTTCCCAGCACCCACATGGAGAGACTGGCAAACACCTGTATTTGGTGGTGTAACTCCTGCTCCTGGGTTCCGTGAGCACCTTTAGGATACACAAATAAAGACTCATAAATAAAAATAAATCTTTTAATTTTGGTAGTGCACGGATGAAGTAAAGCACACAAGTCCAACTGAGGGTTACCCAGAACAGGGAGGCTCCCATCGGCACTTCACCAAAAGAGCTAGCTGCTCCCAGTACTGGTCTCACCATAGAAGGGAGTGAGACACACCACATGGCAGCTCCAGAAATCACTGCTGCTAGTTACTGCTCCGGGCAGGTCTCCAAGTCAAGCCAGGACTTGAGAGTGATGTCCAAGAAAAACACTGTTGATCATCCATCCAGGGCTTTCTAGTTTGCAGAACTACAAACCTCTAAGAGGTCATTCCACTGCAGAATATACCTCAACGCTCATCTCTGTAGCTCCAGAGGCAGTAACGGGGCAATGGAGATGGAGCTCAGATGGTAGAGGGCTTGCCTAGCCTTACTGAAGCCCTGGGTTCAATCCCCAGCACCGCATAAAACCAGACATAATGGCACACACCTGTGACCCTTGGTGACATACAGAATTTGAGGCCACCTGGGACAGCAGACTGGTGCTCTGACTTAAAGGGACTGTGGCTGTCCATTATCTTGGAAGAGAGCTCCCCAATGATGAAGCTGAGAGTCAGGGGTGGGGGTGGGGGCGGAATAAACAGTTTAATAAACCAATAAATAGAACATTAAGAAGCACTCAAGATTTAACTGCCTAAGTGGTCAAGATCACCTGAGGCTCTTGCTGGGCAGCCTCATCACCCACAGGAATCTGCATCTTTATCGCTAAATCTGTCTTCCTGACTCCTTGGCCCACAGGACTGAAGATAAGGCTGTTGGGACAAAGATAAGTGTATCTGTGCACTGTGGGTACACAGGCACGAGAGGGTGGGGAGGGCAAGTGGCAGCACGCAGGAGGCAACCGTGTGCGCAGGCAAATGCATCATCATTTAGGCAACTTGCTAGCCGAGCCGTGGGGAGCTCTGTGACCCCCCTTGGTTTAGCCAGAATGCCTGAGATTCCCACACTGTCCTCACTTACAGTCACCATTTCCTGGGAAGGCTGTTTCCTCCTGTTCCGTTGCTTGTCTGTTTCTAAATGGGGAAAGCCATCCCACCGGTTACTCCTCCCTTTCCTCCCCCACCACCACCCACTCATTACCTGTCCTCTGCCTGTGGACTGCAGGCCTGCTGGGTGTGGAGAACAAAGAGGCTGATGGGGGGCGGGGCTGGGGCGCCACCATTGCCCAGGCAGCCCTTTACAGCAATGCATTTTAACACAGTAGCTACATTTTCCTTCCAGAGGACCAACAAGCCTGAAACTTGCCAAGTCCTACTTGCCAGGCAATATCTGGTAGCCATGTTCCTCTCTGTGCCTCAGTTTCCCCACCTGTAAAACGGTGCCCCCGATCCCCACTATTCTAGGACTGTTGTAAGCATGGGAGACGATGACCATGACGGACCTTGCAGGGACTCTCAAAACGATGCTTCATGCTCCCAGCAGCTGCTGGCATCAGGAGCCCCACAGGTCAGACGAGGTTGGCTGCAGTTTGTATCACTCTCTCAGCAAGCTAACTAACTGGACACTCTCGGGAGAACGCAGGCATCAGTGATATCTTTGTCAGAAAACGGGCTTGGGCAGTGGCCAATCCTCCAAGACCATCAGTGTCCTCGGGCACTTCATTATTCTTTTCTGAGCTGGAGCTGCGCTAAAGTTACCAAAAGACCAGGTCCCTTTCTTTTCCTACTCCTCCTTTCAAACTCCCCACAAATCATCAAGCAGAGAAGCCTTTACAGGGCATTCCTCTGACCAGAAATGCCTGAGGCAGCTGTCTCTCATGCCTGCGGAGGGCTCCTTAACCGTGGGGTACAAACTTTGCCCTGTGGTTCCTATGACCTCTGTGGTCCTCCCTCGGGCAACACAATGCAACAGAAAGGTGTGTGTGGGGGGGGGCTTCAAAGGTCCACTCAGTGCACTTACACAGCCCTCCAGCTCAAATCCCGCACTCAGCTCCACTCAGAATGGGCACTCAGCAGTATTCCCTGTTCAACCATTGGGAAGCCCAGCTCCACTCGGGCCTCCCAGCAGGAGCTCCACAGTGTTCCTTGATCAATTGATTAAAAGCCTCAGCTCCGGCTCGCATCTGCCAAGTACTTTCCACAAGGGATCAAGAAAGAACTAAGCGTTCTGCGTGTCATCTTAATTGAAAGTTATAGTCTCTTACAGTTCCCATAACAGCACTAGAGCCATGCATTTCGGGGACCCCAGGAGGTCCGGGGAAGCACAGCAGCAAGCAGCAATGGGCCTGGGAGGTGCACGTCTTGCTGGGTGTGCAGACAAAAGAAGCCAGGGCTGGCTCCATTCAGAATTTTGCAAGCCACCCTCCTCTCCTGCTCACCCCAAGCTCCAAAGAAACCCCAAATTCCTACTCATACCATATGGGTGAGGAAGCCTGACACCCCAACAACCCAGCTGCTTTTTCCAGGTCGGTCCAAAAAGCAGATATTTGAAAACAGCTGTTTCTGGTATTTTAGAACAAATCTCTTAAGCTTGCCCACTGATCAAAATCTGTGATCATTTTTAAAACCAGTGGAAGAAGGGGGTTCTGACTTTCTCAGGATCGGGGCTGTAGAATGTCACCCCCAAAGTGCCCACTCCGCGCCTTCTGTCCTCACTGGAAAAGAGAGCGGGGCTCCAGCATAGGGAGCTATACAAATAATGCAGGAATGTTTGGAAAAGAAAGCAATTAAAAAGAAGAAGAACTACCCAGAAGCCTGTTTCTTTAAAAATAATGTCGTCCCCTAAGCACAGTCTTGAAAATCTTCCCCTTATGCTTTTATCTCATTTGTTTTACTTTTTTTGAAGACAGGGTCTCACTGCGGAGCCCTGCCTGGCCTGGAACTGGCTACTTGTCAGGTAGACCAGGCTGGCCTCCAACTCACACAGCTAGCACGCCTCTGTCCCCTACGTGCTAGGACTAAAGGCCGCTGCTCCCTTATCGGGGTCGGTTCACTTTTTTTAAAAAATTACAAACTACACATTTGTACAGAAAAATCAAGTTTACGGTGTGTAAGTCGCCACCTCCCAGGCACCACTGCCAGGAGCCCCTTCCCTGAAGATGTCACTCCGGCAGCCTAGAAAACACTTGGAGGTTTCTCTCCAGGCATGGCCATCCACACAGGAGTAACACAAAACATATATCCTAACCCGAAACCTCACTCTGGGCACAGCTACTTATATGGTGATCTGTTCAGGGAGATAAACAAGCACCAGGGCAGTAACCATTCCATACAGCACACAGCTGTGGCCAGTGGCCCTCCGAGCTAGGGGCAGAGGTCACCTTCGAACACAGGTGCTGAAATACCAAGACTAAACAGCATGGATACAGCTACTAGCGAGAGGCCTCCTACTATGGCCGAGCTACTCATTTCCCAAGCATAGCTCATTCAGTCTAGGAGAGAGGCTCCCTATACCCATTTCACAGAGGAGGAGACCCCTTACCTGTTGTACTCTTACCCTGCACAGTACAATGCCACCCACTGCCTCATTTACGTGTCTGTTCGTCCATCCATCCCTGTGTCCCACCACTCAGCAAGCATTCTGCAGGCCAGAACGCACATGGCCCTCTGAGTACCAAAGCAGGCCTGTTTCCATCAGCAAGGAGGGAGACTTGGTCCCCACCACGCAGGACAGTGTTTTCAAATCCTGAGCTTGCTCACTTGGAAGACTAGTCAAAGAGAGATCAGATGCCAGGCCAATCATGCCCACGTGTGGGTGTCGGTGGGTGGGTGTGCGGTGTGCCCTCCTCCCCACCCTCTAACCCCCCACCCCATGCCCGAGATAGTCTCAGGGCAGATGCTTAACGGCCAGTGAGTCAGCAGCTCTGGGTGAAGTGAGAAATTAACACCTACTTTTAAACTTTCACTCACATTCACAGACTCGGTAAAGCTCCGGGAGAACTTTCCATCTATGAGAAGTACTTAGAAATGAGAACCATTTCCACTGTTGGGAAAACTTTAATTTAAAACCAATTGTGAGAAATTAAGGTCATCAACTCTAATGGCGGCTATAAAATGTAAATTGGCAGAGCCCTGTCTCTGCGAGCCTGTCAGCCGCTCTTACAGCTTGGCTTCTCGCACCAGCGGGCTGAACCCTTAACATCCTCAGCCCTTTGGGCAGGCTGTTGAAAACCTGGTTCTCTGACAGCAAACCCTACCAACCTGCAGGCGTTCCCAAAGAGAAGCGCCGACTAAGGCATTGCTTACATACCCTTGCCTGTGAGATTTTTTTGAATGGCTTGAGTAGTAGGAATATCCAGAATATGTGGATTCGGTATCCATAGCAATGGCGAGCTTCCCCGGATGGCGGACGGAGCAGGCTCTCTTCTCCCACGAGCAGTCTCACCCACTCGCTCCTAAAGTCTTGTGGGCCTCAGAGATGCTACTCTTCAAAAGGACTCTGGGAAGGGGAGAAAATGGAGAGATTAATCCTCAAAGTCAGTCCTAAAAGGGCGGAAAGATAAACCGACAATAGCCGACTCTCCTTGGAGATTCCCGTTATGGAATATGGGGTAAGCGTAAAACTCAAACCTTCAAATGGACTGCTCACCCAGGAACAAGCTTCGCAGGTCTCTGAGAGGTGAGAGGGGTACCGAGCGTGCTGGACCCCATCACAACCACAGGAAGAAGGTTTGGGAGAAGCCTGGGCATTGAGACATGTATTTCTCATGGCTTTGGCTGTAGGAACTGCTTCTCATACCAACCCCCAGACAAATGTCTATCCCACCCTCAAGCTGTCAGTTATAAAAACAACTCCTAGGGAAATCACTTAGTCAGCACTTTGGCCATCGGTTCCAAAAGTCAATTAAAGTTTTTTTTTCCCTTAGTCTCGTTGAGAATCCAAACACCTAGAAATTTATCTTAGATAATTAAAAATCAACAACCACCACAATTGCCTTGCTGCCTATGATAATAAAAAGCCAGAAGCAATGTAAATGCCCCCCCAAGCCAAGGAATAGCTGGGGGGGGGATATGATTCAGTCAGTCGAAGAAAATACCATGTATCTGTATAAAATGACAATTATGAAGAATGGAGATTTTAATAAGCAGGAAACAGGGCTGCAGGTAGCCAGTGCGCCTACCCAACTGTTACAATGATGTATGGAAGGGCGGGGACTGCTACGCGGGGACATCAGGAAAAGTGATTTATTAGTTGCAAGGTCCTAGGTCCTTTCCCACTTCCCTCAAATATTGCTCTGCAATAAAAATAAATTGGAAACACTTGCGAGCCCATTCCTCCACATGCTCAGCCTTCACTTCTAGGAAGTTGGATCTAGAGTCCTGCCTCTGACCACACCCCTGTCCCAGGCCTGGTCTAGGCCCCGCAGGGTTTCCCACCCTGCAGTGTCCGGGAGGCTAAAACTCAAACAGGGCCAGTGAGATAAAGTGCTAAGAAAACAAAGGAGTTGCAAAGTCCACACCCTGCCCCGGTGCTGGAGGAGGCTCAGGTCCCAGACCACAGCAACAGCTCAGACTGGGAGACATTTCAAACTGGGAGCATTAACTGGGCCTGGACGCACAGCTGCACAGTTACACTCACCCAGCGCCTAGAAGTGGCATTCCCTTCCTTCCAGGATGGAAGGTTCTTCCTAAAGACACCCGCGCCTAGGGGTTACCCGCCTTGTTCTAGATGCCTCAACTCATGATTTCACTAGGAACTGACCTCAGAGCACTAATTCTTCATGCTAAAAAAAGATCTCCCCGCTCTCTAATGTGATTAAAAGCTAAAAGCGATGAAAATGTCCCCTAAACCAAGGGCACATATGGCCCAGTCACCCCCAAACTAGCACACATCGGTAGGAAATGATAATTATGGAGTCAAACCCTAAGGCCACTCCTTGCCCTCCTGCTCCGTCCATGCCTTTCTCACGGCACTGACATCCATTTCACACCCGTGTTATTAAGGAGCCAGGAGACCCTGTTCCGGAGTGCTAGAGCCACAGGGCTGTGACCGGACAGAGACCTGACTGCTTTCCCTGGCCCTGCTGGTGGCCGGTTTCCGATCGGATGCCACTCATGGCCCTCCTTCTCTACCGCTTGGTCTTCTTTCCCCATATCAGGTTATTAACAGCCGTCTGTCAGCAAGAGCCAAAGCCTAGTCATGGGGAAGCGTGGAGACCAGACCATGCTTAGACTCCTGTGATCAGCCCCTCTCTTGCCTTCTTGAATCCAAATCTGCTCACTCGTCACGCGCAAGCCGCCATCTCCCATAGCAGAGATATAAACAGAGACTCGACTCGCTTCCTAGCTGTGGGGCCTCAGTCAAACGATGAAACCTCTTTGAAGTCCCATCTATAAAATGTGAGCATCGGGAGCATTTTGATGACTGTACGAGCGGACAGAGGTAACAGTAACCAGCATGGGCACCAGATGCGCTGGGTAAGTAAAAGTGGGTGGCTCCGAGAGCTTCCTTTGGAGGTTTCCAAACTCCATGACCTCCTCGTCTTTTTCAGCAAGAGAAAAGCTTAGAGGGCACCTCCCTCGAGGCTATCCCACCCTGCTGCAGGCGGGCAGAGCGGGGCTGCCTCTCAGGCGGCCTGCTCACCCACCAGCTTGTGTACTGAAAGAAGTCTAATCTTGGCGCTGTGGGTTTCCTACCTAGTAAAAGGAAGTCAAGCAGCCTGCTTGGGAGGAAGGTGGTGATGGTAAAGACTATATGTGAAAGCAATCAGGCACTCTCAAAACATTAGCTTAGCTCCAGGGCTGTCTTCCAGGGACTTCACCAGTCATTCACCAAGCTTTCAGCACGCAGGAGTCTCCCTCCTTTCTGCTCTGGGCTATGCTCCTGTCTCACTGGCCTTCTGGCTAGCAGACAAGTACCCTTAGGAGGTACAGCCAGGATAGGGAGCATAGCAGGGACCAATCCTCTTTCCTTGATAGCCCCTGACCCAGCTCTCTGTTGACCTACAGACTCCATGGTTTGCCTCCTTCGTCAGAAAGCTGACCATTCTCTGCATTCGTAATTGACTCCCCTCCATCCTGACACTTGCTTCTTCTACCTTCCAGCCTGTAACTCCTGGCTCTCCGTTCTACTCTAACTTCTGATTTCTCACCAGCGATCGAGGGGCATCTTAGAGGAAGGGAGCTCCAACCCAGAACACCACGAGTGATTCTGAGTTCATACTGCCTTGCTGTTATACCTCAGGGCAGGTGCTTCTGCTCTGTCCCATACCCAAGTCCCCAGTAAGATGACATCATTAATATTCCCTTCTCAAGGTCAGTATGAGGAATAAACAAGACTCCTGAGGTATAATCTCTAGCGTACAGACCCCAAATCTCGTTCCCTTCTCCCTCTGCTGAAGGTCATCATCATTCTTTGTCCTCATTAAAATGGGGACCATCCATTCAGGCAACATGTCCCTCAAAGGAAACCCCAGCTCTCAACAGCCCCCCTCTGGGAAAAGTCTCTTCCTAACTGTACCAACTGCCCTTGCCCAGGTTTTCTCCAAAGAGAGGAATCTTGTATGATGTATGAAATCCACCCCATCCCCATACCTACTGCCACTAAATCCTCCATCCTTCCCCCTCCATTGAAGAAACTCTAAGTTGGCCAGAGACTGCCTTGAGTCATCTCCAAAGGTCACACCCTTGTCCTCTTTCTCCTGGCCCATCTTACCCCTTTGACTCACCCCTTCATATTTCATGAGTAGCCACCAGACCCTGCTCAGTGAGAGAGAGATGACTTCAACAGGGACACACCATCTGCCCCTGTTAAAGTTTCACCGATGTCTAGCTTCTAGCTCGATGGCACTTGTACTGTTTGTTGTCCCTTCTCTTCTAACACATCTTCCTACAGCCCCCCCCCCCCATCAAGTTTTCACCCCGTTATTCTCCATCTCTGGTGATACACTCCTCAGAGTCAGGAGCAATGGTCCCCTCCCCCAAATATTATGAACACTTCCCGAAAACTAAAGCCAAATGCTCCTTTTTTTCCTGCTCTTTCAGCTCTTGTCCACAGCTGTGCTCTTCTGTCCTGTCTTGATCTTTCCACTTATCCTCGGCCTGTGAGGCTGCCAATGGACCCGCTCATCCACTCTTGCTGTTTTCAGTACTCTCTCCCGTTCATCCATGCATCCCAGTAGCGCCAAGCTCTACCTGTCCTCAGGTCAGCCCCCATCCCCTCCCAGCGCACGGCAGCAGAGAGCTAGCCTAGAGAACACCTCCAGGTTTCCAGGTTTCCTCACCTAAGCCAGCCCACACAGAGCCTGGCCTTTCTAAGTCTTTCTGCTTTCACGATGGTTAACCAGCTCTTGCCTCATCTAAGATCTGAGTGAGCAGTCAGGAGGGAAACTAATAAAGGCAGGGTGAACGCCTTCCAGAACACGGCTTGACCTCAGGTAGGGGGCTCCCACTTGAGTTAATGAAGGCACACATCCCAATGCTCGTCTCTGAAAGGATGAACGTATAAGGAACTAACAAAGTGCACGAGAGACACCTTTATCAGCAAAGACAATAAAGTAAGAAAAAGAAGTCCCTTTCCCTGGGCAGCAAGCTAATGAGAGGTTGTAGTGCCCAGACTGGGATAGAGGCGGGTAGGCGTGTACGCGGGGAATCCTTGAACCTGCAGTGTCTATCATACTGGCCCCTGACAGGACTTGTATCGTGTTTGGTCCAGGCAGGGTAGTAGCCAAACTCACCCCCTTGCTTTCAAATCCCCCCATGGTGTTCCCTGGACTTTAAAACACAGAAACTTTCATTTGATCAGCAGTCTTGCCAACTGTTCCAGTTCCTCTGGGGCCCGGTTCTTTCCAGCCCCAGGACCTTAGCAGAGTCCAGTTTATCTGCTGGGGCTCATTCTTTTCACACGCACCATTTTGGCTAATTCCTCTCCGTTTAAACACACTTCTTTAGCGAGACCTCGTTGACCCTCCAGTCCGCACCTGGCCAGCCCACCACCTGCATTCTCTCTACTGGTCTTCCAAGTTACACATTCACTTGGGTGACAACTGAGCATCAGGCTCCCTGAAGAGGCTCCTGGGGTGCAGGGACCATGTTCCTTACCCTCTCCCCGGCTGCTGGCAAACAAGAAGCCCATTAATAAATATTGGCTGACTGAATGAAGAGAATGTCCTGAGAAGTGCCTGTTTCGGGACACAGAGGCACGCCTTTACCATAGAAAAAAGCCTGCAGAGAGTAGATAAAGTGGAGATCTGGGGACTATCCGGAAGGAAGCTACACCGTTGGTGCACAGGGCAGCTTGCTCAGCAATGGAACATATGGTCCAGATGTGCTCAGGTGTGACCAGCACCATTGCTTCAGCTACCATCCAAGAGCATCCTGCCCTGGTCTGGGCCAGAATACACCAAACCACAGGGCCGGGGGAACATTGCCGAGACAGCATCTCACAGTGTGCAGTGAACTTTCCCCACCACCCTAGACTAAAACAAGGTGAAAGTCGGTGACCTCAAGGAGAATCTTCCCCTAAGGTCACATTTACTCCTATAAATTACATGACTCCTACTTGAAAGAAAGACAGAGCTCAGGGAAAAAAAATCATATAAGGGAAATAACAGGTTATGATAATGACCGTGGTAAGTGGAAGCTAGCCTCTATGAAAAGGAAGTTATAAGAACCTCTCAACAGTTTCCACCCAGAGCGATTAATTACAGGGGCTCTGCTTGGGAAGGGAGAAAAGCTACTGCACAGGGGAGAGAGTAGCATATGCAGGTTCACTTGGAGGTTTTCTGGGTGCAGAAGGATGGTGCGGAGGGGCGTGGCTAAGACACCTTGCTGAACTTGCACCTGTAAATCATAGAACAAGATCCAAGTCTTTAGCAGGAGGCTCTGCAGAGCTCAGGTGCCTGTGACAAAGCCATGGCCCTCTCCCAGCAACAGAACTTTTCAAAATGCACAGCTGAGGGCCACTGTTCACTGGGGAAGAAAATGCCAGCCTCATTTTATACCTGGCTTGCCAGAGCTCAACTAACACTCCCAGACCAACTGCGATTGAGTCTTTAGTCACCTCTGGAACACCTCTCGGCAGCTGGGCACAGATTGCTGAAGAGCTGCGGAGAGTTACTGTGCCTATGATGGATAGTTACTGTGTCTATGATGGATAGTTACTGTGTCTATGACGGATCTTGTTTTCAAGCAAACCCTTGCCCCCTCCTGGATCTGGAAGCCCCAGAAACAGATCTGATGCACTCCACATATTCCACGGTGCCAGGTACAGCGCTCTAAGTGGGGCTGGGGTGGGAGATGGGTGGAGACAGAGCAGCAGAGATGTGGGTGGCTTTTCTTCCGACTCCAGGAGGACCTAGGCAGCTATCAGAAGGAGTCCAGTCATAGCCACTGAATTTGTCCTCCTTATGGGCAGCTTCGGAGCAATCATGCCTCTGTGCAGCAGAGGCGCTGGGCACAGGCACTTCCCACCACAGCAATGATGGCAGTTCCAGTCTGACAACAAGTGCTTACTGTGTGTTAAGACTGAGGTCACTTGCATGGAATACCTCAATCCTCAGAACAAGCATAAGGGGACAAAACAGAATGTTATGGTGCAGTTAAGAAAACAAGGTCTCACACACACAAGGAAGCACCCCCACTTGAACTTCAGGAGTCTGCTTTTAGAGAGCCCAGGAAAACTGAAAGATATGTAGCAATTACCAGAATTGTTTGTTTACTTAGAGAAGGCAACAATAGTGAATTGTTCCAAACCACATATAACCTTACAAAGAATCTTGCAGTTCAATGCCTACTCATAGGCTCAGTAGGGCGGGGAAGTGGAGCTTGGGGATGCACAGGACCGGACTTTAAGGAGAAAGGAAGTTCATCTCAAGCAGCCTCCATCCCAAGTGAGACCTCTGATTATTAACCAGTATAATCAGGACCCATTCAACCCAAACTACAGCAGAGGCAAAGTAGGGTGTGCCTTTAGGGGGATTAACAAAAGAGTATTTGCCACAGTCAACACATTAATTCTTCAACAGAGGGTGTCACGGAATTGTTGCTCGGGAAGGAAACTTTTCAATTTCCTGTATGGTTCCATCCTGTTGCTCAATAAATAAGACAATAAAAACGAGACTTGGCAAGCAGTCTCAAAAATATGACACTCTCACAATTCTCCCATTTTATTTACAAATTAAGTTGTCACCAAGTCACAACGTCAGCGCTGCAACCCTGAAAAATTTTCACACTGGGTGTTTTTAGCTAATCATACTAGGAGTCATCAACCTTTGGAAATGCTAAACACGCCTGGATATTTCTTTGAAATGTAGAATAAAACAGTTTCCTCCCACACATCAAAGCCCCAACTATATCACACTGATTTAATTCAATTCTAAAAAGTCTAATTAGTGGTTCCATAAAATGACTAATTATGCCTCCCTGGGTTCAGACAGTTTCTGCCATCTCACAGAGCCTAGGAGCTGTGTAATCAACACACCCACTGGAAGGAGAAGGCCAATTAACGTTGTCGATTGGTGACACAACTTACAATATTTTTCAGCGAACCCTGTAAAAGGCATAAACATGTCAATGAAAACACTAATCCTCACAGCTTGCTAGCTTTCGGAGTTAGCTTGCAAGAACACATGCATCCTGACCATAGTCCCCTCAAAAGGATTTTAACGAAACGCACGCGCCAACCACACTATCATCATGATAAATAGCCCTGACATCTCCCGATCAGCTTCAGAAGGAGCTCACCTTCCCAGTGTGGGCATCATACCCGGTTTGGAGAAGTGAAAACTGAGATTGCCCGGCTCCAAGTCTCCCCTGCTCATCACCCAGCCGCCAAGCTGTGGCTCCGCCCCACTCCTGCTTCCACCGCCGACGCTTTTAAATTTTTATAAAGCTTCACTGGTCTCTGGGCGCGTTGCTTGGGGGCAGTTCAATGGCTGCGGGATGAAATGAGGTCCTACCGGTGCTTCCCGGGCACGGCGAGGTAGCCCCGGACAGGGACTCCTCCTCAGGCTGGGACTGGCTGCACGCCTCTGCTCCGCCCCGGCGCTTTTGAAAGTAAACTCCTACCTGCCTGTTGCGCTCCGCGAGGCGCAGCGGGCCGCGCCCCCCAGGCCTCCAGGGCTGCGGTTTTGTGAGTGAAATGTGAAACCTCAGCCAGCTCGGTCCCGGTACCCGAGTACCGGCTAGGTGACCCCGGGCGCTGGCGTAGACCCCGATCGTGTCCTGCCCTGCGCGGCGCATCTTGCCGCCCGCTACCTCTGACACGCCGTCATTTACCCGCTGCTGCCCCGGCGTGCGCACCCAGAGGCGCACTCCATAGGCTAGCCAAGGCAAAGGGACGTCCGAGGTAGCATAGGCAGCCCCGGGACTCGGAGAGACCTCGGGACAGGGATGGAAGAACCCGGGTGCGGGGAAGCGCGACCCGAAGCGGCCCGGGGGCTCCTGCCCGAGGCCCCGAACCCCGATCGGAGTGCTGGGGAACAGGGACAAGCGCAGTTGGGCCTGACCTCCCGCCCAGCTCAGTCCCCCGCCGCCGCGCCGCGCCCGCTTCTCCCGGACTCACCCCGGCGCCGGCCAGCCGCGCTCCACGCCCGCGCTCTTGCTGCAGCACCCCGGCTCCGCGGCCTGCGCTGGGCTGCAGTGGAGGCACAGCCCCGCCGCGGTCGCCGCTCTCTGCTGCTTTCCGCTTCCTGTCCCGGCGCCGCCCCGCAGCCCCAGCACAGCCCTACTAGCCCAGCGCGGCGGCCAGCCAAGAGCAGCAAGCGCTGCGGCCCCCGCGGCCGGCCCGGCCCACCTGCAGCGGAGGGCGGGGCGGGTCCCCCAGGTCTCTCTCTCTCTCTCTCTCTCTCTCTCTCTCTCTCTCTCTCGCTCTCTCGCTCTCTCGCTCTCTCGCTCTCTCGCTCTCTCGCTCTCTCTCTCTGACTAGGGACTGACATCCCAACTCCCATGTGCACACACGAACACATAGTCCAGCAACCGCATTCTGAATCCAGGGGTCCAAGGGTTGTTGTCTCCCCACCAGCACCCCAACATACCACCTCTTTCTCTCTCTCTCTCTCTCCCCCCCCCCAATCCTGCATAAAAGTAGAGCCGTCTCGGTTTTTTTCATCATCAAAGCTTCAACTCACATATTCACGTGGCTCTAGAACCAATTTCTACCCCTCCCCCAGACTCATACATATTTCAGCTCACATAACACTCACACTTAAACTCCAATGTAGCCCAAGAGATGACCCAATCAATAACCACAAACGCCCACACCTCTCCAGCAGCTTCACCCTGCCCCTCTCCTACCAGAGCAGGCATGCCCTGCTCTTCCTGGTCTACTGGAAAGGGCCTGAAGAGCGCACCTCTAAAGGCGGAGAGCCAAAAGTTCCCAGCTGACTAAGACCTCCTTTCTCTGTCTGGACAGTGGTGAGGACGCTAATGTTGATCTTGAAGAGTTGTAGTGAGAATTCTAGAAAGTGCTGAGCAGTTGGCAGCTGCGTGCGTGTGTGTGTGTGTGTGTGTGTGTGTGTGTGTGTGTGTGTGTGTGAGGGGGGGGTGTTGAATATTTGCGCCCTTCGTTCTTGGTTTGAATAGAATCTGTGCCCAGAATGACAGATCTACTGCTGCCATGACAAAAGCTCGCAGGAGGGCATGCACAGCAGGAAGTGCTGAATTTGCAGTTTGTGTGCAGGAATGCTGGGAGTGATTTGGCTTGGGAAACTCAGGCTCCTTCTGAAGCAGCCTTCTTCATGAACCTGCAACCCTGAGAAGCTCTCGCTCCTCACCTCTACTTTTCCCTGCACCTCCGTACCCCATTTTCTCCACTACACATGCCCCTTCCTTCCATGTAAACCAGATGTTTAAGGTAGCTGACTGATACTCCCCACCCCTCACCACCAGACTCCACTGGCCCCAACTGTCCATGCAGCTACCTAAACCCCAGCCTCTAAATAACTCCAGAGCGCAGATCTAGACCCCAGCAACCTGATTCCAAGTAAAGCTGACTGTCTGCCCAACATGATTAGTACGTAGAGAACTCTGGAAATTGAATCTCACTCATCTTAACTTTTAGAACCTTCCAAATTAAAGCAACCCAAGAGGATCCTGTGCAATACGAAGAGCCTCATGAATTGTCATGGAATGAAATTGCCGCTCACTTTAGGCGGTTAGGTTGAATAACCTAGGATGCTTTTTGTGTGTTGGGAGGGCGGGCGGGAAGAGAAGGATAGTCCAAAATAAACGATTGTAAGTGATTAATTCACCTTTAAGTTCCATTTGTTTTTACCCAGCAACCTTGAGTATCAGAGCTGAAAAGTTCAGCTGATGACGTTCAGACGCTGAGTGGCAGTTCCAACAGCTGAGCATCGTGCTAGAACAATCCAAGTCACCTGCGGTGGAGCTGTTCTGTGCAGCTGGCCTTTCCTCTTAGGGGGACTCCTCCAGCGTTTTACCTTTATCAATAATGAAGGTGACACCTTGGGCACCATCTGCTACTCTTTGTTTTGCTAATTCGTTTACTCCAAACTGAACAGGGGAAGAGGGACAGTATGTATTGGTGCTTCTCAGAACGTCAGCCTAACTGCATGCAATACCTGCATTTTCCCCATCTTCCTTTCTCCTTCTCCTTCTCCCAAGGCTTGTAAGGTTGTAACCTGTTGTGATGTGATCGATCTACCAAGACCCAGGTGTTGTGAGACAAAACATTTCCTGGAGAGATGCAACACATAGGTCTACTCAGCCCAGACAGAGAACCTTGACGGATGAAAGTACACATCCCACCAAGGCCAGCTTGGTAACCAGTGAGTTTTATTGGGGTTACTTACAGGAATATGAATGGGGGGGGGGGTTATAGAAGCAGAAATGATTCAAAGATGGTTGCATCTCCAAAGCCCACCACAGCCTGAGTGACAGGTCACAAAGCTGGGAACTTGCATCGCAGTGCACAGCCTGCAGGCAGCTTGACAGGTCGGAGCTTTTCAGGTGCCTCAGTTGGTCCAAATCTCTTCCAGGCAGCTCAGCTGGTTTCTGCCTCTTTCAGACAACTGGTCTGGTCTCAGAGTCTACTTTCTGGATTGGCCCTGTCCCTCTGAGAAGGACTCTCAGTTTTTATTGCTTCCTCTGGCAGGGAGGGACTTAGTAAATCTAGTCAATTTCAGGGACTTCCTGAAACTATTTTGAATTGTGTATCTTCCTGCTTAAGGAGCTTCCCTGAGGATGGGCTGTTTTAATTCTAGAGGAAATTTACATAACACCAACTCAAATCCCCAGCTACAGAAAGCCCTCTCCAGTTCTCTTAACCAGAATGTTACCACCTCCCAAGCACTCTGGGCTTTTTTTATTTGTTGTTTTTTTTTTTTTTTTTGAGACAGGGTCAACCCAGGCTGCCCTTAAATTCCTGATCTTGATTTCTTCACTTCCTGCGTGCTGGGATTATAGATGTGTGTGCCAGCATATCTGGCCTGTCCCCCACCCCATCACAGACCTTCCCACATACTGTGTGCTTAATTTTATTATTATTATTGAAATTCATTTTAAATTATAGGCATGTGTGTGCCACAGTCGGGATGGGGGCATGTCCACCTATGAACGCAGCTGCCAGAGGGGTCCAGAAGAGAGTGTTAGATTCTTTGGAGCTCGAATTACAGGTGGTGGTGAGTCACCCTCCATGGTTGCTGGGAACAATTGATTGATAAGTCAGGACATCCATACCTGAAGTAAGTGAACAGCAGCAGATGATGCATATTAAATGTGGATGATACTTTCACTGAAGTCAACTATCTCACCTCCAGAACTTGGAAAAACAAAGTGAAAATAGGACTTAAATGAGAAACATCTCAATAGAAAAACTCATAAACATCAGTTTGTGTGCACGGTAAATCAAAGCCTGGCCCTTTGCAAGAACAGATGCTGCTAGCCTCTGGGCCATCTCCCCAGCTCTATACATCCCAGTTTAAAAGAGCACAGATTTACAAGTAGGAGACTGTCTTACCCACACTTAGAGAACTCTTTGGGGGTGTGAAAGGGCTCATCGTGAGAACTGTGGAGGTCCAAAGCTCACTTTACTAGATATTTCTCCTGGCACCCCAGAATTAGAGCTAGCACACAGAGGGAAGACAGGGAAGCTGCAAAGTAAATAATAGGAAAATTACATCCGTAAATATTTCAGCTGGGAAAAGGAACTGATCATTTAAAGGGCCATTACATGTAAAAAGCTATGCAAGATCTACACATGTTTGGTGTCTTTTTGTTGCTGATCATGCTGGTGAGGAGCCTGGGTGGCCTGAGCCAGTCCCCAGGGAGGGTCAGTTCATCTTCACCTTGAGGAAGGAGAGAAGGAAAATAGTCTCAGGTGGAGGGTGGTGGCGGGAAGAAGAAAAGCCTCTCTCAAGTGCTGAGTCAATGGGCCAGCAGTGTGTCTGTCTGACTGTGGGCATGGGCATGGAGGGAGCAGCACCTGGAATCCAGTCAAGACAGGGAATATACAGGGTGAAGCTAAGGAATTATGCAGAGACATAGGGAATTCGAAAGCCGGTGAGAAACCAGAAAGTAGGGAACATTGAATACAACATTAGTGTTTGAACATTAAAAGCAAACTAGCTATATGATAAAATATTGATTAATCCAAGAATAAATATGAATGTCTGAATTACAATGGCTCTACTTAGGAGTTTTCAATCTGGGGAGATGGCTCAGTCAGTAAAGTGTTTACCATGCAAGCATGAGGACCGGAGTTCAGGTCCCTGATACCCGCATAAAATGCAGCAGCCTATTCCTATCATCTTAGTGTTGAAGAGACAGAGACAGGAGGATCCCCGGAGAGTTGGGGGGCTAATCTTTCCCAGATGCACTCTAGGTTCAGTAGAAGACCTTGTCTCAAAAACAAGCGGAAAGCCATGGAGGAAGATACCAGACATCTACCACTGGTTACATACACACAACACACACACACACACACACACACACACACGTGCAAACATGCATACATACATAATACATATACCAAATACATACACACACTTCAACATTACACTGCCACAAAAGCAATACCTGTCCAAAGAAATCTGACTTTGCATTCTGAATATTGGCTTTTTACTCTGACTAGCAAGATGCAGCCACAAGGAGCGACCAGGTCAGTCATATGACCAGGGGGATAAAAACAAATGTGGCACATTGCTTCTTCAAAGTATGTGTCCAGTAAGTTGCAAGAGATAGTCAAGATTGACTTATAAAGCAGGCCATATAGTTGATGCTTTGTTTCCCACAAAAGCGAAGGGATATAGGTTCAAATTTAAGGTAAACCAGGCCAAGCTATGATGTTTTGTAAGCTAGGTATGTTAAATGCTTTTAGGATATTATCGATTAAATCGGTTTATCAGGACCATAACTTCGTGGTAGTTGGAGAAGTGTGCATACTGAGTGTATGTTACTAGGGATATAAGTGCAGGCAGTGTCCTGTCAATCGGTGACCCAATAATTTATCCAACAAATATTTGCTAAGCCTCAGCCATGATCCAGTCACTCTTTTAGGCTCTAAGGACACATTAAGACAATCAGAAGCTTATGCACACATGGAGTTTTATTCCAGGGGGGAAAGAGGGACAGGCAAGCCACACAAACACGTTCTCCTTAGCAACGTAAGTGTTAGGTGGAGAGCAATGCAGGAGAGAAGCTAGGAGATGGGGTGTGGGCAGGACACCTTCCTGGAACTCAGGCACAGCCTGAAAAGGTGTCTGTAAACCAAGACAATGAACTATGATAGTAACGTGACTGAGGCAAGGGGCAGAGGTGTATGACCTCGCGTGACCAGGAAAGTGCCTCACACAGCCATATGCAGTGCAAGCTGCTGGCCAGAAGGGGCAGTGGCATTCCCCGGGTGGGGTTGTTGCTGAACCACAGGCCTGCAGGGTTAGGTCCTGATGACTGGCAGTGGGACAGGACAGGAAATGGAGAAGCTGCACGTTGAAGCGGGCAGGCTCCCTGCAGCTGCCTGTCTATATTCTGGGTTGGGGAACGAAGGGACTCTGAAGAGTCTGAGATCCATGAGAGGGTAGGGCACAGGCCTGGAAGAGACACAGCGGTCAGAGTTCAGGGGGCGCTGTGCAGCTGGCTGAGAGGTGCTGGTCTTAGGCGGCTGGTAAAAGGGACACATCGCAGACGGGACACAGAGCAGCAGCAGACCTTCACTGAGTGTCGAGGGTGAAGCAGAGAGAATGATTTGTGAGAAAATAGGGAGCTCACAGTGGCAAACGGACCTGAGAGAAAGGAGCCACCACAGGCAGACTGGGAATGAAGGATCAGAAAACACAAGGAATTTAAGAAGAAAAGGTACGTTCAGACCCAGGGATGCAAAGTGCATGGGTCCCTGGGGAATGCACAGGTGCCAGGAACGACAGGCCACTTTTACTGAGCATTTGCTACCTGTCAGGGGTTGTTCTAAACCTAATCATGACACTGGTGTTTCACCCACGTGTGTGCCGGCCAGGTTTATATCAACTTGACATGAGCTAGAGTCCTTTTGGAAGAGAGAATCTTAGTTGAAAAAAAAAATGCCCCCACCAGATTAGCCTGTGGAAAAACCCCCAGTGCATTGATTGATAATTGATGTTGGAAGGGCATCCCACTGAGGGCCATGCTACCTATGGGCTGGTGGTCCCATGTGCTGTATTCTACAGTCTGAGAAAGCAATAAGGGGCAAGCCACCATGGCCTCTGCTTCAGTTTCTTCCTACAGGTTTCTGCGTTGAGTTCCTACCCTTGGTTTCTTTGATGATGGACTGGGATGTGGGAGTGTAATCAAACAAACCCTTTCCTTCCCAAGTTGCTTATGATCATGGTCTTTATCACCCTAAGATAACTGCTCGGTTGGTACCTCCAAGCTTGCCCCTGCACTGTGTGAGAATCCCCCCCCCCCTCTCTCTCTCTCTCTCTCTCTCTCTCTCTCTCTCTCTCTCTCTGTGTGTGTGTGTACCCTCAGAAGACAGCAGAGGGTGTCAGATCTCTGGAAGTTGGAGTTCCAGGCTGTTATGATCTTCCTAGTGTGGGTGCGGGGAACCATAGTCTGGTCGTAATGCAATAACAGCCAGAGATCCTAACTACTGAGCTGTTGCCCCAACTCTCAGATTCCTCATCTTTAATCCACATATCAATGGGTTTTAAAGTCATGAAGAGGATTTAGAGTGATGGCTCAGCAGTTAAGAGCACTTGATATTCTTCAAGAGGACCCGAGTTCAATTCCCAGCACCCACACAGTTACTCACAACCATCAGTAACTCCAGTTTGCTACTCTCTTCTGACCTCCGTATATACCAGGAATACATATGGTGTGCAGGCGAAACAGTCATACACATAACATTAAATATAAAAATAGTAAAGAGGCAATCTCATGACAATGAATATGGTTTGGGGACAGTCTATGCAACCTTCCACGCAATAAAGAGGTGGGTGAGGAAAGACCTGGCCATGTGCAACAGAGATGAGGCAGGGGTGTACAGAGATGAAGCCACTGTCATGGTTGTTTTGTTGCACCATGGGAAGCTCTGAAACCTTATATAGGCCAGGGAGAGGTGACTTCAGAGAGGCTAAGGCTTAGGAGAGAAGGGTTAGGTAGTTGCAGGTGACAAAAGTCTTGTGATGAAGGCCATGGGCCTTGGGCTCCATGGGTGCAGACAAAGGTGAGATGGCCAAGATCAGGTGACAGTGGGGAGGTGTGGCAGAAGGCAAAAGCTCCAGACCTCCAGATTGCTGCTAGAACCCCCGGGAAGCTGAGAGGCGGAGTCAGGCCAGAGGAGGAGGCCGGCCTGATGGCTGCCCTTTCAGAATCTGGTGGTCATTGCCCTGGAAACCACAAGGAAATGGGCCCCTCCCCCTGCTTGAGGCCCTTCTGGAGACCCCAAACATGGTGTGCTATATGGTCCCTTTCACATCGAAGGATTTCTGTCTTCCATGCTGGGGTTAAACCAGGAGCAAGTGCTCTGTCACTGAGCAAATCCCTGCCCTGCGGCTTTCGTCACTTTTCTCACTGTTGTGGCAAAGTATGTGATAAAAACAACTTCATGCAGAAAGAGTTTTTCATAGATCGAGGGTGCAGGCCGTCATGGAAGTGCTGGTGGCAGGAGTTTGTAGCAGCCGGTCACATTTCAGCCATAGCCAGGAAGTGGCGAGAGATAAACACCCATGTCCTTTGCCCTTTGCGTCAGTCTAGGACTCCACCCCATCAGTGGTGCCCCCTCCTTAGGGGTGACTCTTCCCTCTTCAGGTAAACCACTCTGAAATCACTCTTATAGACACATCCAGAGGGGTGTTTCCATGGCTACTCTAAATCTCAACAAGTTGACAATGTGTCACTTGTGGACAAGTGTATATTTCATGTGAAGTCATTGGCTCCATGGGTGCCTAAACAGTTGTGGTCTATGGACCAAGAATACTCCCTCCCAAGAAAGGCCAGCCCTCTGGATGCCTCCATGATTCTCAGCAAGTCTAGGCAGGTAGGCCAATAGGCTCTCAGGCCCAGGGAGGGAACATGATGCCAGGTGTGTAGAAATGTGATCTCAGAAGCAGGATCCTTCCCGGCCTACAGGTAAACCCTGGGTTTGTTATCAGTGAGAAGAATAATAATCAGGCCCACGGCAGAGGGCCCAATAAAGACACCAGCTTGTGCCCCTGGCTCCTGGGATGCTGGGTGTTCCCAAAATGGTCCTAATTACTTTGGCAGTATTGAAGGTTATGCTCACAGGCCAACCACAGGCAGAGCTGAGCTAGGCTCCTGATCCTTTGTGGGATGCTGAACTTCCTTCTCTTATGCTGATTTTTAATCTGTGCTAGCATCAGTAGCCCATTAACTATGTATGAGAAAAAAAAAACCTTGAATAACACACCACATATGGTGTTAAGCTAATTATTTGGATTGACACCAGGTGGCATTATTTTCCAAGGGTGAGGCCAGCTTGTGGAACTATTAGCCCCACTCAGACTCCTGCTGTGTAAGAGCTTCAGGCAGGCCTTGACTTCCTGTGTCCCCACGCCCCTCACCACAGACCCGGTCTCTCTCCTGATTCACAGACAGTGTGTGGGAGAGCAGCAGGTGAGGTAGGCCAAATCCGGACACAGGAGGACAACACAAATGTCTGAGCCATCAGGGTCGCTATTAACCATTGAGCTCTTTTTTTAAAGCGATCTTTATTTTACCTGTCCGGGTGTTTGGCCTGAATGTATGTTTGTGCTCTACACGCATGTATGTATCTGTTGACCACAGATGCCGGAGGAATGTCCCAGAATCCCCGGAACTGAGTTATGGACACTGTGAGCTGGGAGCCAAACCCAGGTCATCTGCAAGAGCAGCAAGGGCTCTCTCTTAACTGCCGAGCCATCTCTCCAGGCCCCAGTCACACCTCTCTAATCTCTGTATTTCTGATGTCTTGACATCTCTGGCCCTCTGGCTCATTTATCAGGCTTCTGTGGAACTCATTCATTCTGGACCTCTGTGGTCTACCTACCCTAAGCACCTCAGGGCCTGGTGCCAGACAGGAAAGATAGCCTTTATCCTGGAGTCTGGTGAAATTATTCAAACTAGCCCATCCTGTCCTGTCCCATCTGATCCTCCTCCTACAGGAACCACAACAAAGCCTCTTAGCCCCATTTCCCAGGATGAGAACATTACTAAACAACAGGAACCAAGAAATCAGCAGACAACAGCAGACAATGGCCTCTGAGAGACCGGAAACAAACAGGCAAAGCCTAGCATTTAGCAGAAACCCAGCTTTCTGCCTAGAGAGTGCTCAGGCTGTGAGGCAGGAAGGGGTTAAACCTCTGCTGCTCTCTCTAGACTGTGGAGGCGGGGCTGGAACTCAAGGAGGACAAGGAGACTAGAATCTGAAGAGCAGAATGTCAGGTGAGCGCACTGGAGAGTCTAGGGGTCTTCAGGGCTCCCTCGGGTACTCCACCCAACCCAACATGTTCAGTGTAAGTGGAAAATATCCTCTGAGTGGCTGAGAGGGAGCAATGCCAAAAACTCACACAAGGCAGTAAGTAGCTACGAGTAGGTAGGCTGAAGACCTCAGCACCCTTGGGTCGTTGGTAGAGTCATCAGAAAAGTCTAGCCTTGATGGTAAGACAAGAGAAAAAGAAAGCTCTGGATTAAATGCTTCAAGGCTTCAAAGACTCGAAAGTGTCAGTCTCTTGCCAGGACTTTTGGTCACAGAACAAAGTTTCAGAATATATATGGACCATTGTACAAACTCCCAGCATCCAACAAAGCAAATGCACAACAGATAGAATCCTGGGAGAAATGGCCCAGACTGTAAAGAAGCAGAAGAAGAGCGAAGGAGAAGGGAAAAGGCATCCCTGGAAACCTGCCTGGACTGACGCAGGTGACAGACTCAGTAGGGACACATTCGTTACCATCTGAATGCTACAGGAGAGACTAGGCATGGCAAGGAGAGCAGCGGGAGCTTTGGGATGCAGAAGCTGAGCTTCTAGAGATGAAAAAGAGGACTCTCTGTTTATTTTTGTTTTTTAAATCCCCCTCCCCCGCGTTTCATTTGATAATTTCTGTTGCTTGATCCTTAGTTTGCAAACCTTTTGCAGTGTCGTTTCTTCAGCTGACCCCATGTGGCAAACATTTTCCCTCAGAAATCTTCATTTTTATAAAAACGATTATACACACACACTCACACACACATACATATATCTGTGTCTATGCGAGCACATGCCATATTTTCACAGCTATCTTCAGAAGCCAGAAGAGGGCATCTGGTCCCCTGGAGCTGGAGCTACGGGAGGCTGTGAGCCACTGAATGTGCCAGCAATCATGTCTTCTGTAAGAACACCAACCCCTGCTGAGCTGTCACTCCACCTCAGAAGAGACTATTGCTGTGGTTCAAACACAAAACATCTCCCAGGTGTTGAGCACTCCCTGCTGGCAGGACTGGTTTTAGAGGTTCTGGGGCCTGACTGGAGGAAGCTGGTTTGAAGATTACGTCATTGCCCAATCCCTTTCTTGTTCTCGTCTTCCTTCCTTCCTCCTTCCTCTATTGCTCCTACTGTGATGTTTTCTAGCTTTCCAGGTCCACGATCAACAGAGCCCAGAGCAGTGACTAAAGTCTCTGAAATCCTGAGCAAAAATAAGCCATTCTTCCTTTGCCTTGCATTGTGCCACAGTTTTACAGATGCTTCTGTAACTTGGAATTTGCTACAGTTTGTCCATCTCTGTCCAGTAAAAATATCTTGCTAAATTTAAGGTGAGGGGCTGGGGATGTGGCACAGTGGGTAGATGCTTGCCTGGCATGCGGGAAGCCCCAGGGTTGGTCTCAAGCACTGTATGGAGCTGGGTATGGTGGTGCACGCCTGTGTTCTCATCCCCAGGGAGGATGGGAGCAGGGGCTCAGAAGTCAAAGTCACCATTGGCTGTGAGTTTGAGGCCAGCCTGAGCTCTATGAGACTGCCCCCAAAATAAACAAAAAACAAACATACAAACAAAAAAAAACCTAAGTTGTAACAAAACAACAACAAAACACTCCATCCAGATCTATGCAGTCTGAAAGAATTCCTTTGACGAAAGTTCCTTCAAAGTCTGAGAAGTTAAGTTAACCTTTCCTCATGTCGCATGTAATCTGCTCCCAATCCCGTTGGGTCCGCGTGCTTATTTTAGATGCTTTCTTCCTTGAATTTTATTTGGATCTCTTCTGCATCACCCATGATTCTCCTTAAAGTTTTGTAAATGTGGGTTGTAGCTAAAATATGCATCTTAATGCTCTTGTTGGCTAGATTGAACACCCATACCCATTCTATATCACTTTCAAATGATTAACCTATTCTTTTCACTTTAATGCTCTTTTCCTTCTTTTTGACTTGCTTGGTGATGTAGTAAATTGAGTTTTACACTTTGAGAAGTTCGTCTTGTGTGTTGGATATATTTTATATTTCTGTAACTATTGTTCAGCAGGGTTGCAGAGACAGCTCAATGGTTAAGAACAGTTGCTGTCCTTCCAGAGGACCAGGTTCGGTTCCTAGCACCCTCATGGTGGCTCACAACCATCCATAACTCCAGTTCCAGGTGCTCTGATGCCTTTGTGACCTCCATGGGCATCAGTCATGCACAGGAATATATACACACATGCAGGCAAAACACCCATCCACATAAAATAAATGAATCTAAAAAAAACCCTCAGTTTAAAATGCTACATAAAAATTTGTGTGTGTATACGTGTGCGCGCATGTGTAAGCTCTTGTCTCTGACACCACTAAGATACTTGAAAACAATCTGATCCCTTAGGGCTTGTTTTCAAGTGTGTGTATTGGTTACTTGGGTGTTATATCACAGCATCGGACAGAAACAACTTAAGGGAGAAGGGTTTTTTTGGCTTACAGTTTCAGAAGCTACAGTTTATGTTTCTTGGTTCTATGCCCTTGAGCAAAACGTCCTGGCAGTGCGGGATGTGTTGGAGGATAGCTGTTCACATCAGAGCAGACAGCAGCAAGCTTGGCAGGATGGAGGGCTCTGCTGCACTTTTCTAAGGTTCACTCTGAGTGATCTACTTTTGCCAGGAAGATCCCGCCTCTTAAAGCTCCACAACCTCTCCTAACAGTGCCACTGGCTGGGGAGCAAGCATCCAAAACATGAGCCCCTGGGGGCTTTTCAGATTCAAGCATATAAGGAACAGGAGGAGAACAGAGCCATGGTTTCCACCTATGTGTGGCTTCAGAGACTTTTCTGTGTTTCTTCTCTGGTTCTTAGGGCCATCTCCGCAGCAGACAGTCTTTCATGGCTTTCCAGAGCTCGCTTTCCTGAAGCAGCAAGCCTGGGTCATCCTAAATCTTACCGTATTTTCTTCCTGTCTCCCAGGGAACACTGCCCTCAGTTGCCTACCATTCTATATCATGAAAGACATCATCTTACATATTTTGTGCATATATTTGTTGGCTTAGGAAGCAGGGATAAATATGCTCACTGTTAATTCATCTTGGTTAAAGAAAAAGTTCTAGACCATTTATATTTAATTATTTTAAAATTAACTCTATATTTAATTTATTATGTGGTTGACTTCATGTATTCTACATTGCTGTTACTTTCTACTGGATTTGTTCTTTTTCCTGCCACCATTTGAATTATTTATTTGTGACTAATTTTATTTTTAATTGTTTTTTAATTATTCATCTTAATTATCTTCAGTGGTTGCCCTAGGTTGACAGTATACACGCTCAACTTGTTATATGTGTTGTACCAGTCATACATGGCTATAAAGTTTACAATAACACGTACATTATCTTTTTCCCTTCTGATATTTAAACATAAATTTTAATGGATTACATAAAATGTATAGATATTTTGTTTGTCATCAGCTAGTCAATGATCTCATAATGCAACCCAGGATAAATAGAGTGGTTCATTTTAATTATCTCACTGTCTGTTGTGTATCTGTCCTTCCTTGATTGTTTTTAGATTCCAATTTGGTCTCACATTTTTTTACCCAAAGGAATTGGGTGAAATATTTAAAAAATTTAAATTTTAATATTTCTTATAAAAATGGTTCTGCCTCAAATTAATTAGCCCCGATTTTATCTGTCTGAAACACTGGTTACTTTGCCTCCATTTCTTAGAGATATTTTTCCTGAGTGTAGACATTTAGGTAGATGGTCTTTCTTACCCCCAATCACCGTTCTGTCTCCTCTGGCTTGTATCATGTCTGGTAAGATTGTTGTGTTACTCATCTTTGTCTATGTGCATGTCTGTCATCTTACACTTTTTTTTGTTATTAGCAATTTGGTGATGATGTATCTAGTTTTTTTTCAAAAAGTATTTGTACTGTTTGGGTTCTCAGTAACTCTTAGATCTACAGCTTCATGTCTTTTATGATTTAAAAAAGATTTCACAAAGATTTGGTCCTCAAATATTTATCCCATTTTGACCTTTCTTTCTAGTCCCTATAGTTACATGTATTAGATAGCTTTGAATACTTTGATCTTACACTGAAAGACCCTACAGACCCCCTCCTCAAAACCCGCAGCTAGCATGCTCTCTGGGAGAACGTCCTGTTTGCTTGAAAGATTCTCAAGATCAGCAGCTAGCCTGCTCTCATGAGGACATCCCATTTGCTTAGGAAAGCAGGATGTCCACGAGATAGGATGACTGCAGAACAGGATATCTATAAAGATAGGACACAAAGCAGGATGGCTGAAAAACAGGATACCTATAAGATAAGAACCGGAGATCCATTGCCAGACATCCATGCTGGGAGAGGAAAACCATTCATGCCCCCTGCCTCATTCTGACCGACCGATAACCATGCTTTTCTGCTTCTGTAAAACTTGCTTTTTGCTGCCCTCTGCCCTATAAAAAGCCCTCCTCCCAGCCGGCAGGCGCGCAAGTCCTCCGAAAGACTTTGCCGCCCGCAGGTACCTGTGTTTACCCAATAAACCTCTTGCGATTTGCATCCATGTGGTCTTGGCCTGTTCCTTGGCGTCGGGGAGGTCTCCCCCAGAGAAGGTCCTCTTCGAGGGTCTTTCAACACTAATTTTTCTCTTTGTAATTTAGTTTGAATCCTGCCTGTTGACTCAAATTCACTGTGGTTGATATTTTTTTCAGCTGTGTTTTCTTTACTCAAAGCCCTGCTGGAAAAAAATGTCCATATTTGGTATCATGGTTTCAATATTTAGTATCATGGTTATAATAGTAAAAATGAATTAATAAAATATTAATATTTAATATTATCCACCTCTCTCAGTCTTTTATGCATTCTTAGTTTACTTTCAGGCTTTAACAGGCTATGTAGTTACATTGAAGTTTCTCTCTGATAGTTCAAGCATCTGAACAATAACCGATCATGATTTCTAGCTAACATCACCTTTTTACAATAGCTTGTTTCTCCTTACAAAAACCATTTTTGCTCATTTTTAAAAAAAAAATCAGATATCATATGGGAGAATATCAGAGACTGGCATAGACGGCATCTATACTTTCTACAGTGCCTTAGGTCTGTGTGGAGGCTTGTCACAGACTCACCAGAGTATGGGTGTGGAGAGGCAGAGCCCATACACAATAAGGTACTCACAGAAAGGGAGAGAGGGAGAGAGAGAGAGAGAGAGAGAGAGAGAGAGAGAGAGAGAGAGAGAGAACCAATCAGTAGAAGCCTCAGATGCACAGCAAGCCAGCCCTCCACGGGTCAGGACACATCTATTCAGGGCAGACAGAGTCTCAGCTACTCGTACCCTGCTTTGCATTACAGCCGAGGAGCCCCCAGTACTCCAGGGTGGCCATCCCCAGCATTCCACTGTGTTTTGTCATCTGGAATGTGGGAGCTTCAGTGCTGTGGGACTTCCTGTTCTGAAGGGATGGGGACAAAGCCCAGCAGAATGTCTTATTTTTGACACCTCTTAACCGGAGTACTGAAGGGACCTGGGGAGTCACTGAATTAGCCAGGCATCTGGGGGCTCAGAACCGCACACTCGTAAATGGATTTGTTTATTTTCCTGCCAGATCTGCAGCTAGGACTGGGGGTGGCGGTTGTGACTGAGGTTGCCCAGTCAAGAACTGGCCTGGTCTGGGCTTCATGTTCTACTGCTGGGGTACCATTGAGTTTTTCTTGGAGTTTCTGTTCCCCACTCAGTCATCTACTTTTCCTCAGTCCTTACACCACAGGGTATTTTTCTCCCTTCCATTCCCCCATCAGCAGAATTCGGCTGCTCAGTGCGAGGGCTGCAGTAGGGCAGGGAGTGATCTCTACTGTCCTGGAGTGGCCCCCGCTTAGGGGAAGCAAGGGAGGTGAGAAGCCTTATGTGCCTTCTTGCCTTCCTAATGCTGACAGTAATAACTAAACTGTGCTTTGTGCTTGGCACCACCCTCAAATTAGTGACCTTTTCCCAGGCACAGTCTCTTTGTCAGGGAAGATTCTGGAGCCAAAGGGGAGAAAGTTTTGCTTCCATTCT
>JABTXL010000730.1:5193595-5254909 GCA_025134845.1 Neodon shergylaensis | reverse complement strand
AGAGAGAGAGAGAGACAGAGAGAGAGAGAGAGAGAGAGAGAGAGAGAGAGCACTTTCTACCTTCTAAAAAGAGGGAGCTTTCTTCCTCTTCTTCTGCAACGAGCCTGGACCTAGGCTGTCTCTTCTGTAGTGACAGACTCTGTACCCACCATCCGTTAACATCCATCACCTTCTCCCCTCTTGCGCCAGTGTTTCTGGCTGAATGTGACGGGTCCGCTACAGACTCGTGTGTCTGAACTCTTGCTCCACACCTGTGGCATTGTTTATGGAGACTGTGGAACCTTTGGGATATGACCACTAGCTGGGTGACTTAGGGCTGGAGGGGAGGGGCTTGATAGGTGGGCACAACATCCAGCTAGAGCCAAAGATGCGACCAACTACCTCAAATCCCCATCCCCAGCCTCTCCATTCGAAGGAGTTATTCACGTTTTAGCGCATTCTCCCTTTGCTTGTTTGGTGGTCTTGTCTTTCTCTCATCCCCTGTGGGAAGAGAGGCTGTGTGTGTCCGGTCCTGCCTCTGACGTCTTATCCCTCTCTGGAATTTAGTTTGTTGGGAAGCTTTGTAGTCTTGCCTTTTTCAGACGCTCCATAAAATTTTATCTGGCTTTTCCTCGCTGTTCGAACAGGAACAACATTCTTTCTAGCCTTCCTCACCCTGAGCGGCTGGATTCTCTTTGACGGAAGGACATAAATTTCCCATTTCACACGGGAGGAGCTAAGTTCTCAGAGGTTGCGCTCCTCTGTGGACAGGTGGTAGAATCAGGACTCCCAGACATCGGGACCCCAGATGGTGCTGGGATGAGCAGGGAAAAGACAGAAACGGTTGTATAGAGGTAGGGGGTGAGTCATGACTGCTTGAGTCCTTGCCCCTCAGAACATCAATGCTGCCATTGCCTGCCACTCACAAGCCTTCCTGGAGCACCCCAGATCAGGACTTGCCCATACACCGAGGAAGGAAGACTGTTCGATAAGACCTGCTGCTTCAGCTTCACACTGAATCAGAATAGAGGCTGACACCACTCGCGGCTGCAAGCATACTATCAACTTATCTGAATTCCCAGTCTCTAAAATGAAAATCTTTCCAATAAGAGTAAAATATTTGATTTCCTTTATATTAACAGTGTGGGATCTATTCCGTTAAGAACTGAGATAAAATCCTGACTCCATCAATTATCAGCAAAGAGCACTATGAGGCTTTTGACTTTATTTTTTTTTTTTTTTAGCCCTCCTGGACCTTTGCTTCTTCATCAGGAAAAGTGAAAACATGATACTAAGCCACCAGGTCTGTTGAGGGGATAAAGTCAAATGTTGAAATAGAATACTTCCTACAACGTCTATCGCAAGAACCACCAAGTCGTGTACATAGTCACCAAATATCGACTGAGAGACTATGAAGTGTTCCTTTCTAGGGGTTCTTCAAAGAATCAAAGATTTCACCACCATAGGCTCCATGTGCTAGTGAAGGAAATAAATAAATAATTACACACCAGAAGTGAAGTGCTTTGGAGAACAGTGATGCAGAGGGAGAGGAGAGAGCATCCAGGAAGGGCTCCTGATCCAAAGTGTGTGTGTATGTGTGTGTGTGTGTGTGTGTGTGTGTGAGAGAGAGAGAGAGAGAGAGAGAGAGAGAGAGAGAGAGAGAGAGAGAGAGAGAAGGTCTCTCTTAGGAGGTGATGCTTGAGTTGGGGTCTGAAGTAAGCCAGGGAGCAAGCATCAGAGCTCTTGGGGGAAGCAGGTAGAAGCGTAAAGAATAGAAAGTAAGTTCTTGAGTTGGTACCATGCTGGGGAAGCTGAGAGTGGGAGTGGGAGGCAGAGTGTGAAATGAGAAGGGGAAGGAGATGAAGGGATGGAGCTAAAGGCCAGGAGAAGCTCTGTGGACAGCCTATCTTTTAGGCAGTGTGAAGGTGGCAGCTTTGGCCTTGAGATGGGAGCCAAAGACCTGTGTAAGTGGAACTACCTTTGGCCTGGCTGCCCTGTGAAGTACGAACTGCAGAGAGGGGCAGGTATCACTCCAGGTAGCTCATGAGGATGTATTTGTAATATTAGGAAATGATGGCTATGAGGTGAGAAGGGATCAGATCCAGCGTGGGCAGAAGCTGGCCGATGCCTGATGGACAGAATGTAGTGCGTGAGAGGAGGAGAGAGGACTCACTGTTTACCAGACTGAGAGGAACAAGTTTGGACAATAGTGAGCTCAATTAGTTTGGCATGTTGGGCTTGATGCCCAAAAGAAAGGCTAAGCAGATAAATAACTATAGGGGATCTGACATGCAGGCAGAAGTGGGGGCTGGAAGTAGAAATGGGCAGGCGAAAGAGAGAAGAATTTGTAGCCGGGCAGTGGTGGCGCACGCCTTTAATCCCAGCACTTGGGAGGCAGAGGCAGGCGGATCTCTGTGAGTTCGAGGCCAGCCTGGTCTACAAGAGCTAGTGCCAGAACAGGCTCCAAAGCTACAGAGAAACCCTGTCTCGAAAAACTTAAAAAAAAAAAAGAGTTTGTAGAATCATTCATCTTTCCCTCCCATTTAGGATACTTTTAATGAGGTACAGAAAAAGGCTCTGGAAAAGAGGGGTGTGGTTGTGAATGGGCTCCACCCCTTTCATGTGACGCCAACGCTTTGTGCTTAGTTTCCACCGAGAGTTACGTAAGACATGTTCTAGTTGCCTAACTAAACAATGGCTCATGAAGATTGAGACATTCCCAGGAAGAGGTAACACATCCAACTAGTGTTAACCAGTGGTCCTCCTGGGAAGGCGGAAGGAAGATCCCGAGACTCAGAACTCAACAGCGAGGATGCAGAGTGGAGAATGCAGAGTTGTAGGTGAAGGCAAACGTAGAAGTGGGTGGGGCATGCTCTTCAGAGCAGAAGGGGCGGTAGATGGGCTTCCCCGTGCTCCCTGGGTTGTTCTGATAGCCCCCTTCCCAGGCTGTTTCTGCATGAGATCGAGTGACCAGTACCTGTGGAGCCTATTTGCATTTCGGTTCAAATCCCGAAGCTCCAACCTGTAGGGTTTCTTTTCTTTCTTTCTTTTTTTTTTGTTTTGTTTTGTTTTGTTTTGTTTTGTTTTGTTTCGAGACAGGGTTTCTCTGTGGCTTTGGAGCCTGTCCTGGAACTAGCTCTGTAGACTAGGCTGGTCTCGAACTCACAGAGATCTGCCTGCCTCTGCCTCCCGAGTGCTGGGATTAAAGGCGTGCGCCACCATCGCCCGGCCTGTAGGGTTTCTTAAGGCAACTGTATGCCTACATGGCAGTCCACACTGGAGAGCTCAGGCCGGCCTTCAGTTTCACTGCAGGGAGTCTGTCTTGAGTCCGGGAGTCCAGCAGTCTGTGACAGAGAGCCCCTGATGATGACTTCTCTGTGTCAGCTTGAGTATGGAATGTCCAGACAGCTCGTAAGACATTATTTCTGGGCACGACTTTGAGGGACTTTCCAGGAGAGGTCAACTTTTGTATCAGCAGACTGAGCAAAAATCACTATCTCACCAGTGTGGAGGCCACTCTCTGACTGAAGGATCCAGTAAAATCAAAGAGAGGAATGACGTGATTCTCTTCTTCGGGACATTCATCTCCTCCCTTGGACATCAGAAGCCACAGCAAAAAGATGCACAATTCTTTCCTTTTGGCTGTGCTATGTTGGCTCTGTTACAAGTCTTGAAATCATTAAACCATCACTGGCATAGGCTTTGCTTGCTTTCCCATTTTCGTGATGTTTGAAATGAGTAGGAAACTTTGCTTGCCCATATTACAAAACTGAGCTATTAATTTACAAAAGTACACAATTGCTGAGGATAAATTTTACTTGTTAATCTGACACAATAGGCGTTTCAATTGCTGGGAGAGTCTGACAGGTTAAATTTGTGATTGTAGGCTCATTTGTCTCAAGAAAAGTAGCTAATTAAAAAGCAAGCAGATAAACATTGAAGAGGATTTCGTCTGTTAAACTTAAGTTAGCTGAACATTGATCAAAACCCAATAGAAATATTTCTTAAAATTTTTTTTCAGGGGCCGGAAAAATGGCTCTGCAGTTAAGGTCATGTTTTGCTCCTGCAGAGGACCCAAGTTTGGTTCGGGCGCCCAGATTAGGTAGTTTACAACTGCCTGTAACTCCAGCTCCAGGGGATCCAGCGCCCTCTTCTGGTCACACAGGCAGCTGCCTTCACGCGCACAGAGCAGCACACATTTTCCATGTGCAAACACATTAAAATTTTTATAAGAAAATCCAAACTCTTTACAATCTCTTCTGACTGCTAGATTTATAAGTAGAATAAGATAATTTGTAGTTTGAACTTAAAGGTCTAAGGAAGAGTACTTTTAAAAGTTAATATTTAGTATTAGATTTTTAAAAATGAATTACAATATACATTTCCCAGGTACAAAAGAATTCTTTACTTAATTAAAAAAATTACAATCACATCCCCCTTAGCTCTTGTAGAACTGCTCTAAGTAGTTGCCACTATTACTTATATTAATTTCTACCAATCCTGAGTCAAAAGAGACATTTCATTATTGCCTGTTGCATTTACAGGACTTCAGTGAGCTAAGGCATTTTTTAAATGTTTGAGTTGGACATTTCTGATTATGGACATTTCTTGAGGTTTTGCTGAAGTTTTAAAACTGAAAGCAGTAAATGGAAAATTCGAATACATTCTAAAGAAAGTCAGCACCCTTCTTGGGCCTACAAAGAGAGAGCAGGGCTCAGGGAGGGAGGATGACGAGCTGATAAGGGAGTCAACAGAATAGGAACGTGGTGTGGGATTTTGAGGGAAGCTGTTCGTTCGTTCCCAGCTGCCCAGACATGAAATAATCACACAGAAATCTGTATCAATTGCAATACTGTTTGGCCAATAGTTTAAGCGTATTTTTGGCTAACTCTTATATCCTAAACTAACCCATCTTCATTAATCTGTGTATTGATACGTGGCTGTGGCTTACCGGGTAAAGTTCTGTCCCCAGTGTCTGTCTCCAGTGGGGCTACATGGTGTCTCCCTGACTCTACCTTCTTTCTCCCAGCACAGAGTTTAGTTTTCCCGCCTAGCTCTATTCTGCTAAGCCACTGGCTGAAACAGATTTATTCATGAACTAATAAAAGCAGCACATGGACAGAAGGACTTTTCACATCATTTCCCCTTTTCTGTTTAAATAAAAAGGAAGGTTTTAACTTTAATATAGTAGAATTACATATAACAAGACAGATATTAAGCAAGAATTACAGTTACATTTATATCTACTTTATCTTTTATCATAACTAAGGAAACTATAACTGTCTATTCTTTAACTCTATCAAAGACCCCAGGAGGATATAATATTACCTAAGTTAACAGGAAGTGCATTGTAAGTAACTTCCAAAACTCTAGAATTGTCAGAGACATCTTACTGCCTGGAAAGTCACCCAAAATTCTTCTGTATTGTTGGGGCATCCAATCTGCAACTCACACGCCCATAGTATCCAGCAGACTTTTCCATGGGGCAGGAGATTTCAAAGACAGTTCCATTTATATTGGCAGTTTTCAGTCACTTTCTTCTGTGTTCTGTGCAATGTCTGTCAGACTCTTTCATGAAGCAGGAACCCTGAAAGACCATATCACCCTTAGGCAAGTTCAGCAATCTTTTCTCTGTGGGTCCTGCATGTCCATTTCATACAGCATAGCCTCAAGCAATCCAGGCAAGAGCAGATTCTTGCCCAAATGGCTAGCAAACTCCATAAGCCTCTTCAATGCCCATCTTCCTCATCAAGTAGATTGGTGTTGCAAGAGCATATGTGTCTCATTGTCATGAAAAGTCCTATGTTCTTAAGCATTTTAAATGCTATATTCTGTAGTCTTTGAAAGGTTTGAAAAATGTCTATCCATCTGAAATACATCTCTGTACATCTAGAAAACCCAACTAACATGACTACAAGCTTGACTATTATAGATGACTATCTATTAACCTGTATTTCTTAATTATATGTTACATTTTTAAATGAGCTGTGCAAACACAATACCATAATCAAGAGCAAAAATATACATATAACAAAACTGACCTAAAATTTGTATCAATAGACCAAGATCCATACCAATGAAAGGTATTCATATCTATAGCATATCCCCCTTTAAATGTAAACAAACATTTATAAACAACATTTGGGAATTTAGGCATAATTCTCTCTAAACTACTTCTTACTATTTATTGGGTGAAGTAATATTTGGGGTGTTCACAGGGACCTTTTGGGTGGTCTTGGTCCATCAAACCACATTAGCTTGGAAGAATCCACATCCTCTGTGGAAGCAAAAGAACTTCTTTTTCAAAGTAATATATCCTTAGACACAAAATTTGAAGTCAAGAAACCTTTAAAACATATATATTAGCTTAGCTTAGCAGTCCCCAGAATCAAATGTTTCTCTACAGTCAAAAATTTAAATAAAGCACAATAGCATACATAATCCAGACCCTCTGTGCATAATCCATCTTTATGTAGCTTATTTTTCTTACTCTATTACTTTTTTCTACAAGTTTAATATTTATTTTATTATCTTTACTCCTTTAATCTATATTAAATATACTGTCTTTTATATTAAATATACTGTCTCTTTACTCTTTTTCTTCTCTCTCCCAAGCCTATGTACATTTTTAAAACATACTATGTCTTGCTTAGAGGTCTTTTATGTCTGAATCTGTCCTACCGTGTATATCAAATCCTTTTCTGTCCAGGACCACTTCTTAAGATGCTAAGCCATGTAGCTAGGATTAAGGCTTCTTTGCCTTTTGGCTTAGCCCAGTCCAACATGGCAGAGGCATGTTTGCTGACACTGAGAACCATGTACACTGCCCCAGTCCAGGGACACAGCAGGTCTATGTTGTCATTAAGCAAGTTGTAGCACTCTGCTCACAGACCCCATTTAAATTCTCAGTAGCTGGACCTCTGAAAGAGTCAGAACCATTTGTGCTGGTGAAATAGAAAACCTTCTTAAAGGAGTCGCTCAGTTTTTGTTGCTGCCACTGTCAGGAAGCCTTCTCTTAAAAGAATTGTGTTTCTGCTTGCTACTAGTAAACAGAGCCCACCTGAGAAAATGCTACCAAAAAGTCATTCTGTGTGGGAAGTTCTTCTGTCTATGTGTTGATTTTATAGGTTAATGAATAAATCTGTTTTGGCCAATGGCTTAGCAGGATAGGGCAAGGCAGGAGTTCCAAGCAGATAGAGGAGGGGAGAGTAGGTGGAGTCAGAGAGAAGCCATGGAGCAACTAGAAAAAAAATGTAAGCTGCTAGCTGGAACCTTGTCAGTAGGCCACAATCCTTGTGGTAAAATATAAAACAATAGAAACGGGTTAATTTAATATGTAAGAGTTTGCTAGGGACCTGCTATAGTCATTGGCCAAGCAGTGTTTTAAATAATATAGTTTCTGTGTGATTATTTAGTTTCTGAGGGTGGGGAAATGAATGAGCAACCTCCAACTACAGGAACACCATTGCTTCTGTCCCCTGCATGTGGAGCGACCCCTTACTATCAAGTCATATATAAAGACTGCCAGAGATGGCACATTTAGAAAATGGCAGAAATGCTTTACATGTAATATACGGAAAACTGACAATTTCTTATCTGGCTAGTTCATGAGCAAGAGAGAGGGAAGGTACCATATGCATCCCACCAGGGGATACTCCAAGGCCTCTATGGAATATGAAGCTGTACTTGTCACAACAGCAGAGCCACAGACAATGAAAGGAGTTGCAGTATTGTTGGGGGTGATTGTTCCTAATTACTGTAAAAAGCTATGATTGCTGAAGTAAGATGGGAGTGAGAAGATAAAGGGCCAGACTCTCCCTTGGGCATTAACCAGGTGTTAAAATCACTATCCATGTTAATAATATGCTATTGTAAGTTCTTGATGCAAGCATTTCTTCTGATGTTCATGTCTCTGTAAATAATCAAAGACCTTGAGGGTTGGTGCAACTCAACTCCCTCTGACAGATGTTAGGCTCTCCCTGTTGTCTTGCCCTGAGCAGAAGAATAGCCAATCAAACACCTAAGGGATACTACCCTTATGCTAGCAGTTCTGACCACTCCATACACAACTGGAGGAAGCTGTACAAGGACCACAGCTCTTTGCTGTGGCTCCTTAAGGTACACCCTAGGCAGGACTGTTCCAAACAGTTTGTCCTGGGTGTCTCGCCAGCACAAGTCTTGGTGAATTCTAGATGACCAGGGATAGTTTCTGTCCAGGTCAGAAGGAGAGCAGTTCCCCTGACACCACAGCAAAGGAACCATTGAGACCCCTGCAAGAGGGATGATGCTGTGATTTGTGTAAACACAAACCTTCATTTGCATAAAAGGTTTACAGTAACTGGTACAAACTCAAACCTTGATTTGTTTGTGAAGTTAGCTGACCCCTGGAACTACCTCTCACTTGGACCTCACACCTGGAGCTACCCCCTCTTTCTTGGAGATGAGATTTCTGGGACACATAAGAGGGACAGTGGACCCACTGGTAGTAAGGGGTTTGTATTAGAAGTCAACACATTATCCTGATCTCAAACATTCTCTAGCACCAGCCCTTGACTCAGCCACCCAAATGATCTCTAACATAAAACAATACGGGACAAAACTTAATCAGCCCCTAGAGTTCCTGAAAACCAAGCTAGTGTGCCCGTGGCTGCTTCCTTTTGGTTTTATAAGATGCTGCATGCTGAATTGCCCTTCTTGGCATGCCTAACTTAAAACAGGGGTTAGAGGGCATTTTTAGGATGAATTCTGGACTTAGGGTCCATGACATTTCTTTAGATTGGCTCTCTCCAGAGAAACTGGTTACTCAGGATCTCTCTCCCAATCAAGCCTCTGAAATATGACTATTAAAATGCTACAGAAGAGATGGCAACGCAGCTTGCGCGAAGACAGCAGATGTTCTTTATTTGTTTCACTCCAGCATCAATATAATTTGGATTGAACTATCTGTTCATAGACTTGATAAATCTGCACGCTCTTACTTTATAAACGTAGGCACTCTTAAATTCTCAAACTCTATTAAAATGGTATGTTTGTGTCTATTCACTATGTTTCATAAAGCATTGAAATGTTTTTAATACATCATCAAGAGATAGCTTATCTTGTAAAGCAAGTGTTTTGAGAGACAATAAGTATCTACAAGAACAACTTTGCTAAAGATCCAGTTTGCTTCCATGAACCAACATTTATTGAGTCATATGATGAGTGTTTGTTATGTTACAAAAGTTTGTATAGACTACATGGATGCTAAGGAGTTTCACGAAAAGATTCTAAAGAAATTAAATTTTACATTCATTATTTTCCCAAATAGTCAAGGATAATTGAAAACAGAGAACAAAAAATGCTTTATGTTGGTGAAAATGTATTATTTTAACTGATTAGGGAAGCTAATAGATGAAGAAACCAAACACAATTGCTTTGTGACATTCTCTTAATATATGGATGTTACTAGGTATTATTGTGCTGAGATATAGAATATCTCAAAACCCAATTATAGAAATAAAATTAAGTAGCCCTAAATGATGTGCATTAAAAATCCTTTCACCAGATTGTTGCCAGAGGCTTCGTTTTCAGGAACACTCACATGTACAATTGTTAAAGGTTTTATTAAGGCAGAAGTAGCTACAAATTCACGGATGTATGCAGTAGTCGAAGAACTTCATGGTAGCTAGAAGAATGGCTCAGAGGTTAAGAACACTTGCTGCTCTTCCAGAGGACCTGAGTTTGATTCCCAGCACCTATATCAGGCAGCCCTGAACTGTTCATAACTCTAGCTCCAGAGACTCTGGTCCTCTTTTCTGGACTCCATAAACACACACACAACACACATTACTAAGTAAAATAAAAATAAATCTTAAGAAAGATCTTCATGGTAAGTACCTTTTTCATGATGAGATCACACAAGATGACAAGCCCTGCAAACAGTCAGGACCCAGTTAAGATTTATATTATCTAATATAATATGAGCATAGACATAAGCATGTCTAGACAGAAGTATCAAACCAAAGTATTATATGGCTAGACCTTAGCGAGAATAGGAAACTTAACATATTGTATGTAAATGGTGATTAGGTTCCTATAATATGATCTCATGACATGTTCAAACTGCTTTTTGTTAGGCAAACTTATAAGGTAAATTTAAGAGATAAATGATTAAAATAAATCAAAGAATTGCTTCTGTAAATAGAGGTACTTTTGTAAGTTTTTCTGGGCTTCGCTTCTTAAGAAATCTTATATTCTGTCAATATTGAGATGGGTTCTTCTCACTAGTGGAATAATAAAGTTGCTACTCAACATCGGTTTATTACTAATACACGATACCATGCATTTTGTTATAAATAATATTGCGATAGTAAATATTTTGATATCTAATTTGCTATGAATACATATTGTGAAATTAATAAGAGAAAGCTACTATTAGTCACAAAATCAGCATTTTCTATGGATAAGTGAGCTCAATTTCTTGGGATTTAATTTTACTTATTATTACTGTGTGTGTGTGTGTGTGTGTGTGTGTGTGTGTGTGTGTGTGTGTGTGTAGGGGTTCTTGTTTCATGAGATACAGTAGAGGTCAGAGGACAGCTTTATGGAATCAGTTTCTCCCTTCACTTATTTTAAGGATAAATTAATTTATGTGTATGTGTGTGAGCTTGCTTGATTCATATACAGCACATGCATAGAGGAGCCCTTGGAGGCCAGAAGAAGGTCTCGAATCCTCTGGAAATGAATAGGTGCTGTCAACTGCCACATGGGTGCTGGGAACCAAACCCAGGTCCTCTGCAAGATCAATAAGCACTCTTAGATGTCAACTATCTCTCTGGTCCCTCTTTCTATCTTTATGTGGGTTCCAGGATTGAACTTGGTTATCAGGCTTGTATTATGGGATGGAAAGCGCTTTTACCCTCTGAATCATCTCACTGATAATAAATTGCTATGTTTATAATATGTATGTAGCAGAATGTTCCTATGTTTTTATTTATCTATACACACATACAGACACAAGTATATGCAAAGCTTGGGTTTCATGACCACTTTACAGCTTTGATTAAATAGGTAATCACACGTGTAATAGATCTGCCTGCCTCTGCCTCCCAACTACTGGGATTAAAGTACCACCTTGTGCCACCAGGTCCAGCTGCTGTGATACTATTTTCAATGTTAGAAGTGCAGTTACTTTTAAAGAGTCTAAACTTTAGTGCAAAAGTTTAAACTTCATTAAACTATGATGTTGTTGGTTTCTGTATATGTCTATGGTCATCTAGGATGCAAATCTTCTAGAAAGCTTAAACATACTTTTCCAGGTGTCAGGCAAGCTGAAATTACTAATAATGGTGTTTTTGACATACGTGTGCTCCTGATCATACAATGATCACCAATTGTGTCCAAGAACTTTGTATTCCAAGCCCCGCCTCTCTCACAGCTGAAGTAAGATCAAACACTGATAACCTAAAGCGGTGGTTCTCAACCTTCCTAATGACCCTTTAATACAGGCCCTCATGTTGTGGCGACCCCCAATCATAGAATTATTTTTGCTGCTTTTTCGTAACTGTAGTTTTACTACTGTTATGAATTGTAATGTAAATATCTGATTTCCGAAGGCCTTAGGTGACCCCGTGAAAGGGTCATTTGACCCGCAAAGGGGTCGTGTCCCACAGGTTGAGGACACTGAGAGAACCCTATGGTGCCGGATGGAATTGGAATTGAATGGTTTTGTCAGTTGTTAAACTACCTGTGAAATCCCGACCGTGGCTGCTCTAAGCAGTTGCTTCCTAGTTTTGCTCCTTGTCTAAAGCATTTTCAGTCAGTGTCATGAAGACGGCTCTCACAAATAGTCATTTTTCCAAGCAAATTCATTTTGCTTTAAATATCTGTCCTTGTTCGTTGTATTCTGTGTTTTCCTTGTGACTTTGTAAATTAGCCTGGCATTTTGCAGCCACTTCTAGAAAATGAGAATAATAATGCCTTTGAGTCACTAGACCGCCATCTACAGGGCGATGGGATTCAGTTTACAAATGAGCTCCAACAGTTTTCATTGGCATTTCCCCGATGGCCAGGGATAGTGAATGCTTTGTTTGTTTATTTTTTATTTTTTGAAAACTGTCTATTTAGTTCATTTGCCCATTTGCTGGTTAGCAGTTTCGTTTCCTTGGTATTTAGTTTCTGCTACTCTCTGGATGTTAGGCCCTTGTCCGAGGTACAGCTGATATAGATTTTCGTGCATCCTGTGGGATGTCTGTTAACTCCACCGACTGTTTCCTTTTACTGTCCAGAGACTTTTTGTTTTCATGTAGTCCCATCTGTGCAATCGGGTTATTTTGAGGTGCCAAAATGTGATTACAAATGCTGGAGATGACATGGCAAGAGGGGAACCCTTATTCACCGTTGGTGTTGCTGCAAGTTAAAACAGCCACCATGGAAATCGGTTCGTCGATTTCTAAAACAATAAAAAATAGAACTAGCAGGTGATCCAGTTATTTCACTCCTAGCCATATATCCAGAGAACTCCATACCCTAACACAGAGATCTTTGCATCCCATGTTTATTGATGCTTTATAGCAAAGAACGGGAATCAACCAAATTGTTCGACAGTAGATGAACAGGTAATGAAAGCAATAAAGAGAAATGCAATAAAAATTTATAGGGAAATGGATAGACTTAGATCTAGAACATTCAACGAGGTCATATCATCTCAAAAAGAAAAAAGCATGAAGCATATTCTCCATCATATGCAGAATCTTGTCAATAATATATCTGTATATGTAAACAAATGTATGCATGTATGGGTACAGAATAAGATATTAAAATGGAAACAAGGAAGGCTGAGTATCAAGGGACAAAGAAGAATTGTGTACAAGCTGTGAACCTGAGCTATGAGAGAGGATATAAAGCACATCATTTTTTCTGGTTCTAATTCTGCCATGGGATTTTCTGGTTTTGGTGGTAGATAAATGCATAAAAATACAATGAACAACAAAAGCATAAAACTTAACATGAAATTCCACATCTTCCATTATGTGTGTTTGGTCTAACTGTAGACAAGTTCATGAGCTATATAGCCTTGGGGTTCATTTCTATGTGTTTTAGCTTTGTTATTTGCAATATTATTTTTATAATATTGTTTAAAATAGAAAGAGAATGATCTTGGCGAGAGAGGTGCAGTGCAACTAAGTTAGAACACTCTGGGTAGAAGGACAGTTTATTGGGAACAAACTATCTCATGATAGCGGAGAACAGCAGCTTGGCAGGGAAGATGAAACCAAATGACGGAGCAGTCAATCGGTGTTGTCACCTGCTGTGTGATGATGCTTTTACTCTTTTGGTTTTTCGAGGGGGCCCACCACCCAGTTCTTAAATAAATCACACACAGAGGCTTATTCTTAGTTACGAATGCCCGGCCTTAGTCTGACTTGTTTCTAGCCAGCTTTTCTTATCTTAAATTAACTCATCAACCTTTTCCCTCTGGGCTTTTATCTTTCTTACTTATGTATATCCTACTTTCCTTCCTACTCCGTGGCTGTTGTGTAGGTGGGTTGCTGGTCCCTGACATCCTCCTCCATTCTCCTGCTCCTCTTTGTCCTCCGTTTTTCCCATTTATCCTCTCTGCCTGCCAGCCCCACCTATCCTTGCTCCTGCCTTGCTATTGGCTGTTCAGCTCTTTATTAGCCCATCAGGTGTTTTAGACGGGCAAAGGAACACAGCTTCACAGAATTAAACAAATGTGACTTAAACAAAAGCAACACACCTTAAAATAATATTCCCAACAGTCATCAGAGTAAGTTTAAGGGGTAAAATAACAATATCAGAGTAAGTTAAAGGGGAAATTGTCATTATCAGAATGGCACCACCTGTGTTCGCCCTTAGGACGGTTACTACAGCAGAGCACAACAGAGAAAGGGTCCTTCTGCACCAGCCACGCTCCTTTTCACTTTGGCTCTCCTAGAATGTTGCTCATGCTCTTTGTTTTGGGCACAGTAGATCTCAGGGATGCGAATAGCATCAGAGCATTGATGTCACAGGATCTCAGATCCCTTAAGATGGAGGAACGAACCAAAAAAGCAAGGAGATTGGACCCCAAAGAATGTGCACTTCCCCAGACCCATGTCTGAGGTGAAGGCTGAAGCCCTGGTGGCAGAGGGGAGCTTAGCCCCCAGGAAGAGGTTCCACACAGTTCTGACAGCTTGCATTTATGCTGACACAAGTGCATTTATCCTGGCCTGCATGTTTAAGTTTTTTTCTTTAAGATTTTAATATTAGCCAGGCGGTGGTGGTACACGCCTTTAATCCCAGCACTTGGGAGGCAGAGGCAGGCAGATCTCTGTGAGTTCGAGACCAGCCTGGTCTACAAGAGCTAGGTCCAGGACAGGCTCCAAAACCATAGAGAAACCCTGTCTCGAAAAACCAAAAAAAAAAAAAAAAAGATTTTAATATTGCAGTGAAGTTGGAGAGAATTTGTAAATCTTTGTCCTGTTTTTTTTTTTTTTTTTTTACCAGCTTGTCTCAAGAAAAAGCTATCTGAGAAGAGGGAATTACAACTGAGAAAATGGAAAATCTGTGAACCATTTTTTTAAATTAGTGATTGATGTGGGGGGATCCAGTCCTCTTTTGGTGTTGCTATCAAGGGCATATGGTCTGGGGGTATATAAAAGAGTAGGCTGGACAAGCCACGGAGAACAAATCATTAAGCATGGTCTCAGCTTCAGTTCCTGCCATGAGGCTCCTGCTTCAAGTTCCTGGCTGACTTCCTTGGATGATGAACTACAAGCTGTAGGATGAGACACACTCTCCCTCCACAAGTTGCTTTTGATCCTAGGACACCCCTGCTCCACTTCTGAACAAATTGTTAATGTATCCATTTTGCTTCACCAATTTGTGTTTTTTTTCTTTTTGTTTGTTTGTTTGTTTTTTTCTGAGGCAGAGTTGCTCTGTAGCTTTGGAGCCTGTCCTGGAAGTAGCTCTTGTAGACCAGGCTGGTCTCAAACTCAGAGATCCGCCTGCCTCTGCCTCCTGAGTGCTGGGATTAAAGGCGTGCGCCACCACCACCTGGCTCCAATTTCTGCTTTCTAATTCCTTTTGAAACCCAGGGAATGAGGGTGTCAGGCTTCTGGACCCAAGTGCAACTGCCATGACAGCAGAGGGGCCTACACACCAAGCTGTGCAAGCACTACCACTTCTGCACACTTTGCTGCCACATCTGGACGCTTTGCTGGCTGTAGAGGAGAGCAAGCCACAGGGCGACCTCAGAAATCAGGCAACCCTGCCAAGTGGCATAGGTGGAGCTCCAGCCAGCCTCATACCCATGACCAGTAAGAGGGTTGGTAGGCAGAGCTGGAAACACAGCCACGTGACCAAGGGCTTTACTGACAGCCACAGAGAAGGCAGAGCTTTGAGAGCAGCAGAGGCAGCAACAGTAGCCGAAGGAACAGCGGTAGCTGTTTTCCTAGTGATGTCATCCGTGCACGTGGCTATAGCCACGAATGTGGCCACGGCACATTGTAGCGCTAGCTACTGTCAAGGCTACTTCCTAGGCCCACACAGGAACCGCGACAGGGTTAAGTGACCTGGTACCCAAGGCCGACACAGGTGCTATTCCATCAGAGGCCACTACCTACCGCAGCTCCCAACTGTCTGTTACCTCTCTGGCTGCTATCAAAGGCCAAGAACTGTGCAATCTCCCGGACACCAGCCCTTAAAGACATTCTTCTTGTCTCTTCATGACTTCTGTGCTAGCATTCTCTAAAAAAACAGAACTTAGAGAATGAATGTCTCCATATATAGAAAGGGGATTTATTAGAATGACTTACGGGCTGTAATTCAACAATGGCTACCTATGAAAAGAAGGTCCAAGAATTCAGTAGTTGTTCAGTCTGTGAGGCTGGATGTCTCAGCTGGTCTTCAGTTTGTGATGGAATCGCAAAGAAGTAGGCTTTAATGCTAGTGAGGGAGCAGGCAGAGGAGGAGGGGGAGGAGGGAGGAGAGTCCTCCTTCCATATCCTTTCTATAGGCTTCCAGAAGGAGGTGTGGTCCAGAGTAAAGGTAGATTCTCCCAATTCAAAAAGATCTATCTCAGCGATTCTTAACCTGTGGGTCCTGACCCCTTTGAGGGTTGACCAACCCTTTCACAGGGGTCAGGAAGCACATCTTTAACAGGGGATCTGACTTCGCCACTGTGAAAGCACGAGACCCAGAGGGCATACTGGGCCACTGAAGGGCTGGCTGGGAAGAAGGGAAGTCTAAAAATGAGTGGTAGAGGAGGATACAGTGATATTTTATTTATGTTTTAATAAATAAAGCTTGCCTAAAGATCAGAAGAAAGCTAAACCACTAGAGGTCAGGCAGAGGTTACACACATCTTTAATTCCAGGATTTGGGAGACAGAGGCAGGTGGATCTCTGTGAGTTCAAGGTCACCCTAGGCTACAACACAAGATCAGTGCAGAAACAAATCCAAGTGGTGGTGGCCTACGCCCTTAATCCCAGTCCTAGGGAGTCATACCCTTAATCCTAGCACTAGAGGGAATATAAAATGGGAGGAAGGAGAAGTTTAATCTGCTTAGTCTGCTTAGTCTGCAATCACTCAACCTTGGTAGAGGTAAGACTTCTCTACTGGCTTGGTTGCTTTGCTTTTCTGGTTTTTAGGTTGAGCCTGAAATACCTGACTCAGGGTTTTTATTATTTGTGCTACAGGAGGAGGGCTAGGAGCAGAAGTGACAGCCGTGGTAGCAGAGGCAGCTGTCTGCCTCCTTTATTTTTTATGTCTTGTCTGTCAACTATGACTGCTCGGGAGGCTCTAGCTGCGGGACTCAGGGTTAGGCATGAATCCGGATGGTGCCAAGGGAAGTTGGTGGTTTCAGCCATTTCTAATGTCCGGCTTTACCTCTCCTCAACCGTAGCTTTTCACTGGGGCAATCAGCGAAGCACAGGTATGAGCTACAGCCGCATTGCCCGTGCCTAGTTCTGCGTATCTACTTGGCATGCCTCTTCCGTGGCGTTTCTGTACCTCTGCCGTGTGATAGACCCATATGAGTACGCTTGGCCGTTCGGCGGTGCAGGCAAACCTGGAAGTCTAGGGCACAGGTGCCCATGGGGAGGTCCTTGACTGCTCCAGGGAACGGATGGAATTAGGAGTGAAAGGTGTTAGCTTGGGTACAGCTCCCGCGAAAAGCAGATCCAGGTGGGGGAAAGCAGATCAGATACCTGTGAAATGGAACTTGGGACTGGACAGGGGGATCCCCAAATGATGAAGCTGATCTTCCAAGTCTTAGCTGGCACAGAGCACTGAAACAAAATTGGCTCCCATTACATCAAAATGGCAAAGTTCCAGCCGAGTGGGCTGGGGCACACCTTTGCCTTTAAGCTCAACACTTGGGAGACAGAGGCAGGTGGGTGCCCTGGTCCACAGAGCTAGTTCCAGAACAGCCAGAGCTATGTAGAAAAATCCTGTCTCAAAAAACAAAATAAAAAACAAAAAACAAAACAAAACACACACACACACACACACACCCTCAAAGGGAGCTCTCTCAGAAGAGAGAACCAGTGTGGATTACAGCCTTTTTGCTTCTGCCTTGAAGCAGATAGCTCTGTGTGTTCCGTGGTTCCATAGAAGGTTATCGGAGAGACGGGACTCTTGCTGTCTGCCCAACAGTTGGCTACATATTGGACTTGTGGTTTGATGTCTCCCTCTTTTCCTCATGTCTCAAGTCTGCTGGGAAGAACTGATCTCCGGTGGTGAAAACAGCTCTGTACTGAGGTTCTTAATTCAACAGCGCCCTCTGCTGTTGGTATAATACAATGAAATTCAGTTTGTCTTTCCCTCTCTCTGTTCCTTCCTCCCTCCCTGTCCCTGTCCATGTCCTTCCCTCCCTCTTCTTCCTCTTCTTCCTCTTTCTCCTCCTTCTCCCCCCATCTCCTCTTGTCTTAGATGGCATGTTTCAGATTTTATGAGTGTTTCCAAGGACAGATAAGGTGTTATGTTTTGTTTTATTATCAAACCTCTAAGTATTGTCCCCCTTTTCCAAGCACCCCTTTCTTCTCCTATCATATTTAAGGTTCTCACGTTCTCTAAGGCTCTTTATGTTCTTCAGCTACTGGCTTAATTCCAAGTTTATTATCAATATCTCTCCACTCAGGGTGGAAGACTCTTCTTCTGATAGTGTGAGGGATTATTTATTTATAATATCCATCTGTTTATTTTGACACAGAGTCTTGTGTAGCCCAGGCTGGCCTCGAACTTTCTATGAAACCAAATATGACCTTGAACCCCTAATCCTCCTGCCTCCACCTCCCAAGTGTTGGGATTTCCAGTGGTCACTTCCACAGCTGACTGATGTTTAGCCTCAGTTACTGAATGGGTATAGCCTCAGCTGTCTTGCACAAAACTCTGCTTCATTCCTGGCTAGTCATGTGACTCTGCTCCTTGGACAGATTTATATTTGTATGCAAATTGCTGTCCCATGTTGGTGTGGCAGAAGAGTAATCCTGTTTGTGTATATTCTATCTATCTATCTATCTATCTATCTATCTATCTATCTATCTATCATCTATCTATCATCTATCTATCTATCTATCTATCTATCTATCTATCTATCTATCTATCTATCTATCCATCTTTCCGAGAGGTAAAGTTGGTGACTAAGACTGCGAAGGTGCAAACGTTTGCTTCTCAAACACTCACTTTACAATGGAGATGCTTTATTCCACGAGTTATTAAGAAGGATGTTGCTAAATTTCCATGGACAGATTTTTTTCTTGTTGTTTTGTTTTTGTTTTTCGAGACAGGGTTTCTCCGTAGCTTTTTGGTTCCTATCCGGTAACTAGCTCTTGTAGACCAGGCTGGCCTCGAACTCACAGAGATCCGCCTGCCTCTGCCTCCCAAGTGCTGGGCTTAACCATGGACAGATTTTTAAGGCCATCCTGTTTAAAAAAGAACTTTTATGTGTGTTCGAGGAAGATGCGTCTGCTCTCACTGTTAGACACAAAGTTCCCCGTGCGCTCACCAGCTAACTATGGCATCTGAATCTTACTGGTTTCTCCTTAGACTGTTTTGGTAACTCCTGAGGTGATAAGATGACATCCGAAGCGAAAGTGGCAAATGTTTCTCTTCTGGTCGATTTGCTTTGCATAGAAAGGACCTGCTGGGAGCAGCTAAGCCTAGGGATGCGCTTCTCCAGAGAGAAGGGCTCTTTTGTCTCCACGTCGTCGGGGCTCTGGAGCTCAAAAAAACTGTATTGGCCCTAAAGTCTAGGCCAATACAGTTTTAATTTTAATATATAGTTACCTACTTCCTGTTGGAGTATTTTAAAATTTATTTCATTTTATTATTATTGTGTGTATGATGTGTGTGTGTGTATAATATGTGTATGTTATAATGTGTGTGTGAATGGGGGGTTATGATGTATGTGTGGGATATGACATGTGTGTGTGTGTGGTTATGATGTGTGTGTGTGTGTGTGGTTATGTGGTTATGATGTGTGTGTGTGTGGTTATAATGTGTGTGTGGATTATGATTATGGGGGGAGTTATGATATGTGAGGGGTATGATATATGTGTATGTGTTATCATATGTGTGGGTATGATATGTGTGTTATGGTTGTGTGTGTGTGGTTATGATGTGTATGTGGAGTATGGTATGTGTGTATGTTACGATTGCGTGTGGGGGTTATGATGTGTGTGTATGGGTATAAAATATGTTTGTGTATGAGGGTTATGACTGTGTGTGTGGGGGTTATGATGTGTATGTTATGATGTGGGGGGTTATAATATGGATGTGTGTGCAAGTTATAATGTATGTGTGGGGGGTTATGATGTGTGTGTTATGATGTGTGTATGGGGGGTTATAATGTATGTGGGTTATGATTGTGTGTGGGGGGTGTTATGGTGTGTGTGTGTGTGTGTGATCTGCACATGTCACAGTGAACACATGGAGGGCAGAGGACAACTCTGTGGAGCTGGCTCTCTCTTTCCACCTTTATGTGGGTTCTAAGGATGAACTTGGTTTTCCAAGGTTACCTGGAATATTTTCTCCAGCTTTTGCATTCATTATTTCCTCAGTGCTTACTGCCTTCTGTCTTGGAAAAAACACATACATGAATTAAAAAGAGCTGGTCTGACACTCTCAGTCACATAGTGAGAACTTTAAAAGCGTCCACAAGTGCCATGGTTACTGCTACTGTCTGCTTTCTCCTTTATTTTCCCTTCTTTCTCATCCTTCTTTCAATGAAACACACTTTCTTGCTGTATTTTCCTACCTCGCTAGGTTAATGTTTTTCTCATAGAATAGTTGACTCTTGCTCCTGCAAACAACCATGGAAACTTGGGGGTCTCTCTCCCTCCCCCAAGGACACAGACACAAAAGTAAAAGGGGGAGAGGGTGGTATGGAAGATAGGTCAGCGCTTGCCGTCCAAACGCTACCACCCAAGGTTTAGAGGACAGAAGACAGACACCATGGCACACATATGGAAGATGGGAGGTGCAGACGGGAGAATGTCCCCAAAGCGTGGAGCTAGGCTCAGAGATTCCTTAGAAACAGGGTGAAGGGTAAGGACTGACTGTGGTCGTCCTCTGACCTCCACAATCATGGCGTGGCACACGTGGTCCCCCTCATGTTAAAATAAGAAAGCAGAAGGGGGCCTGGACAGAAAGAAGATGGAGATTGGTGGGAACTGGAAGCGAATGAAAGAGAGCAGAGGGAATTTGGGTGAAAATTATAGAAATGTACAATATACAAGTGTGAAAATGTCACTGAGGCCCATGATTGCGTATGATTAGTATATACTAATAAAAATATGAAGAGCAATTTTACTGCACATTCTAGTCCTCCCCTGGAGCACAAGATGCTCAGAACATGCATTCTGGTCCTCCTACCCCCATCTTTGGGCAGTTACTTGTAGATGGACTTTCTTTTCTGCCACCAGCCCAAATAACAACTCGAAGACTTATTAATTATGAAAGCTCAGCTTTCGCTTAGATTTGTCCCACTAACTCTTATAAGTTAAATTAACCCATTTATATCAATCCACCTTTTTAAAGCTTTTATTTATTTATTTATTATGTATACAATATTCTGTCTGTGTGTATGTCTGCAGGCCAGAAGAGGGCACCAGACCTCATTACAGATGGTTGTGAGCCACCATGCGGTTGGTGGGAATTGAACTCAGGACCTTTGGAAGAGCAGGCAATGCTCTTAACCACTGAGCCATCTCTCCAGCCCTCAGTCCACCTTTTGCATCATGCATTTTTACCTTTCTTTCATTCTGTATGTCAGAGTCCCTCTGCGTCTCATTGGCATCTCTCTTGCACGCCTAGCATCATCCTCAGTTCATCTCTTTTTCCTGGAAGTCCCGCCTATCTCTCCTGCCTGGCTATTGGTCATGCAGCCTTTTATTACACCAATCACAGCAGCACGTCTTCACAGATACCCCACAACAGCGACTATGCTAATGCTAATTGCTTTCTACATACCCAGGGTCTCTCATAGTAGCATCCCGTAAACCACGCAGCTTAGGTAGTTTGTGACGTCACTCTTTTATTTTTCTCATTCTGGTCTATAGTCAGATACTTCTTTTGGAGAAATTCTTCTTGTTTTAAAAGAATACCTTCTAAATTCCTTTTTAAAATTTACCTTTTATTTCAAGTGTGTGAATGTGTGTGTGTGTGCACGTGTGCGTGCGCCACACACACTCACTCACATGAGTATGGATGCCTGTGAAGTCCAGAAGAGGGCATCAGGTCTTCTGGAATGGTGAACTGTCCAGTGTAGGTGCTGGGGAACTGATCCTGTGTCCTCCAGAAGAATGGTACACGTTCTTACTACAGTGCCAATATCTCTTCAGCTTCCTTGAATTCCTTTTAATGATGATCTCTTGACATGAATTCTCTGGTTTTTTTTTTGGTTGAAGATGAATTATTCTGCCTTTGTATTTGAAATTTATTTTTGTCTAATTCATTTTACTGTATTTTACTATCCATTGTTGCCTTTGAGAAAAACCCCAGAACAAGAGTGGAACTCTTCATTGCCTTGGTTCAGATCACCATCTACTTACCAGCCGTGTGGTCTTGAGGACACTGCATACGGCCTGCTTGATTGCTAATCGCAAAAAGAAAAAAGAGAATCCGTCTTTGCTTTGCTTTGATATTTTCTTTTGGTGTTCTTCAGGCTTATGTGGATTTACTTTTTTTCATTTATTTAATAAGCAGAACACCTTTAAAGGTAGGCATTGTGCAAATATTAGATCATTAAATTTCAAAATAACTCTAGGTGGTACTATTAAGTATCTTTGCACACCAGGAAGCCGAGACCTAGAGACACTGAGTGATCTCCTCAAGCTTCCACAGCTAGGAAATGATAGAGCTGTGCTTCCAACCAAGTTCCCCTGGACCTGGAGTTTCCTTTACAAATCTAAGGAGTTCTAGTAGATTAGCATCATGGGTAATTTGTGTCTGTGAAGACATTGATGCATTCATTTGCGTTTCACTAGCTTAGAGTCTCTCAGGGTATTCCTTTACTTTCCTTCAAAGCCCCTGTGTGGTCTAAAGAGGCACCCCTCCATTCTGGATATTGACAGGTAAGGTAGAACCTTTCCGGTATAAACAGGACGCTGCTTTCATTAAAGTTTTTATTAACATATATTAATTACACATAACAATGGGTCTCATGTTGACATTTTCTTACATGTATACAATGTATTTTATTATATTCACCTTCAGTTACCCTCTCTTTCCTACTTTTCTCTCCCATTCTACTGAGCCCCCCTTTCTCATCCTAACTCATCTTCCTTCTACTCTCATGTCTTTATGTGTGTCTGCGCATTGCATGAGTGTGTAAGATGTATGTGTGGGTGTGCATGGCATGTCTCTGCGTGTCTTTATGTTTGTGGGTGTACCTGTGTGTATGATGTGTGTGTATGTATGTATGTGTGCTTGTGCGTCAATGAGCATACAATGTATTTGTGATTTTAGTGTGTATGTCTGTGTCTGTGTGTGTCTTCTGTATGTGTGTATCTGTGCGTATATGTGCATTTGATGTGAGTGTGAGTGCATGTGTGTACGGTATGTGGACACATTTTTTTTTTCAGGACAGGGTTTCTCTGTAGCTTTGGAACCTGTCCTGGAACTAGCTCTTGTAGACCAGGCTGGCCTTGAACTCAGAGATCCACCTGCCTCTGCTTCCCAAGTGCTGGGATTAAAGGTGTGTGCCACCACCACCTAGCCATGTGGGCCTCTGACCATCACCTCTAGTGATGCAGAAGTGAGATTTTTGCTCCCTATCCCTTGTACTCGGCTGACTTGGAGATCATGGTTCCAGATCCTGCTAGGAGTCAAAACAGGGATCCCACTGGACTGGGCTCCAAGACTGGCTTTGAAGAAGGGCCCAATCCCTGACATAGCTAACTCCATTTTGTTTCTGAGTCCACCTTGTTTCTTTCTTCTTAGTTCTTGTGAGTCCTTCTCCGCTACAGTTACCTTGGATCCCAGGAACAACAGGCTGATGTATGAATATATTAAGAGAAGAGGCATAAACCATTCCCTAGTCCGCTGAGATCTTGGTATCACAGAGCTGTGCAAGGTAGATCCTGAGACGGTGATCAGCTAAACAAAGGCCAGGCTCTGAAACCAGGACTACCGCCGTGGAAGCCTCCAATCCATGCCTTTGTTTCTAACATGGAGGCTGAGGACTCAGGAGCCAGGACTACCGCTGTGGAAGCCTCCAATCCATGCCCTTGTTTCTACCTCTGAGGGTGTTAAGCACATTTCCTGCCTTCACCAGTGCTTGTCTCTTCAGCTGACATTCTGGAAGGTTTTCCTGAGCCCTGTCTAGTGAAACCCCCAGCAGCTGTCTTCTCTCCTAAACCTTCAGGAACATCATCACCTGGCCGCTTTAGACTCTTCATGCTTCTGAGCCACCAGGTCAAGGAAGAAGACATGTTGTTCCTTGGTGTAACCGGCTTTCTTTTGGGTCACCGACCGGCTCCCAAATCATGATGTGGAGACTTCTTAGTAGTTCTGAAGGCTCAGCCTTAGCTTATGCTTGTCCTACTAGCTTTTATAACTTAAACTAACCTGTTTCTCTTCATCTGCATTATGTCTCGGGGCTTTTTACCTGTCTTTCATTCTGTATGGCTGTCTCATTGACAATTTCCCGTCTAGGTATTGACCTTTTTATCAGACCAATCAGACGCCTTATGCAGGCAAAGCAACACAGTTTTACATTGTTAAACAAATGCAGCATAAATGAATGTAACATACCTTTACATAAAGTAATATTTTATAACATAAACAAATGTAACATATCTTTGCCTAGTTGATGTGGGATTCCCTTCTGTATGCTGTGACTACCACTGGTTAATAAAGTAGCCACCGCTGGATGGAACCTTACCAGTAGACCACACCCACATGGCAATACACAGGATAATAGAAATGGGTTAATTTAAGATGTAAGAACTAGCTAGAAATATGCTTAAGCTATTGGCTAAATCGTGTTGCAATTAGTATAGTTTCAGTGTAATTATTTTGAGTCTGGATGGCCAGGAAATGAATGAGCAGCCTCAGCCAACACCTAGTTAAAGTAGTATTCCGTAACAGCTTGGTGAGATCTACATGGTTACCAATCTCTGTATGGAGAAATTAGACTGCTCTGGAATGGAGGTAAGAAAGAGTATGTGTGCACGCAGAGGCTCTTAGGAGATCCTTACAATATCACATGGTCTGAGTAAGCAACGGGAAACCACGAGGACCCAATTCAGACAAGATTATTAATAACCAAGACCCCTCAGAAATGAAAGTTTATGCCACCTTACCAGGGAAAGAACCATCACTAGCTAAGTTAGTTTCTTATTGGCAGGGATGGGGCATGGAATCCATAGTGGAATAGGAGTCTTGTACTTTGAATAAGAAATGTTTCCCCAGGCTCTTGTATTTGGACACTGGGTCCCCAGTTGGTGGGGAAGGTTTTGGAATCTTTAAGGGTGGAGACTTGCCTCTGTAGTAAGCTTTATCGCTGTGGGTGGCCTTTGATGGTTTATAACCTCATTCTCCTGCATGTTTCTGCTTCCTGTGTGTGGATGAAAACACGATCTCTCTGCTTCCTGCTCCCGTGGCCCTGCCTTCCTTCCCAGACATATGGATTCTATCCCTCTGGAACTGTAAGCCAAAATTAGTCCTTCCCTAAATGGCCTGGGAAGGCAATAAATTGTATTTTATCTCAGCAACAGAAGTGTAACTAATATAAGGGGAAAGAGAGAGAGAGAAAGAGAGAAAGACTGAATGTGTGTGTATTTATGGATTATTTGTGATTTTCCCTTTTCCTCCTCCCCTTAAGTTGCATAAAACATATAATATTTTTATAATTAATATACAATATAGTTATAGTATATTTATAATATAGTATTTGCCTTGTATATGCATGTTCTCCAGAAGCCTCTTGTATTGAGAGGCTGGTCCCCAGCTGGTGGAATTGTTTTGGGAGGTTCTGGGAGTTTTAGAAGACAGGAACCGGCTGGAGAAAATAGGTCACTGATGTGTGGCTATGTATTATCATTGGCTGATGCCTGACATGCCCTGCTCCTTGGCTGGTGAGGACTGAGGGCTCCCATCCCCCACTCCCACCACCATGATGTCAAGTGTGCAGAGATGATGTACCGAGCCCTTGGAAGTGGAAAGAAAATAAACCCTTTTTCCCTTAAGTTGTCCTCTTTGGTATTTTGGCAACACAGAGAAAAGAAGTAGCCAATGCAGGTCATATTTAAACACTTTACATTTTATATTATAATATTAAAAAGTTCTCACATTATGAGTGTACTTCACTCAAAGACTTGACCTCCTTTCCTTGGCAAAAGTCTAGTGAATTTTCAGTAGTACTTAGGAGAGTTGGGTCCCTCAAAACAGACTCATGACCATTTTATTGCCCTCATTAAAAGACTAAAGATGTTTTAAGAAGGTGTGTGTGTGTGTGTGCGCGCGCGCGCGCGCGCGCGCTTACCAGGTCAACAAGGGTAGATTTGTAAAGATTAATTTTATGTGTTAACTTAACTATTGGATGCAAAGATATTTGGTTAAATATTGTTATTCTCTTTGTGGAAGTGTTTTTGACTGAGATCAACACTCAGATCAGTTGGTGGGTCTCACTCAGTCAGTTAAGGAGGCAGGAGAACAAACCTAGATGCTGTTGTAAATAAGAGGACTGCCTTCCACCCGAGTCTGAGCCGGAGCACAGGACTTTTCCTGCCATCAGACTCTAACTAAAACTTCACTTCTCCTTAGATTTTGAGCCTCGCTGTCTTTAGATCAGAACCTGGGTTCTTTCTCCCTAGTCTCTAGCAGTTTTGAGGATTTATTACCCTCCATAGTTGTATGAGGCAATGCCTCACAGTAGATCTATTCCTATGCCCGTGACCTTGTGCTGCTTCAGTTTTGAGAACCCTGGGTAGTGCAAGGCTTATATCAGCATAAGGGGTGAGATACTGAGATTAAGAATTCAGAAGTGGCTATGTGGGAGTGCAAGCTGGTACAGCCCCTTTGGATGTCTGGTGTAGGAGGTCCTTCCGTATTTGTGTTGCTTTCACTGGTTGAATAAAGAAACTGATTTGGCCTTTTGATAGGGCAGTTTTTAAGTGGGCAGAATAGACAGAACAGAATGCTGAGAAGAAGGGAAGTGTGGCAGACACCATGAATCTCAGCCTGAGACAGATGTAGTTTAGACTCTTGCCAGTATGCCACAATCACTTGGTGATACACAGATTATTAAATAGAAATAGGTTAATCAAGATGTGAGAGTTAGCCAATAAGAGGCTAGAGCTAATGGGACAGGCAGTAATTTAATTAATACAATTTCTGTGTGGTTATTTCCGGGGCTAAGCTAGCCGGGCGGCCGGGACAAGCAGCCCACTGCTCCTCCTGTTACAGATGTCAGTGTGGTGATTTCTCAGAAAATTAGGAAACAATCTACCCCAAGACCCAGCAATAGCACTTTTGGGTATATATCCAAAGGATGCTCAATCATAGCACAAGGTCATGTGCTCGACTATGTCCATAGCAGCATTATTTGTAATAGGTAGAACCTGGAAACAACCTAGATGCTCCTCAACCGAAGAATGAATAAATAAATTGTGGCATTTGCACAATGTAAAAAAAAATGACATCTTGAAATTTGCATGCAAATGGATGGATCTAGAAAACACCATATTGAATGAGGTAACCCAGACCCAGAAAGACAAACATAATATGTACTCATTCATAAGTGGCTTTTAGGCATAAAGCAAAGAAAAACCAACCTACAGTACACAACCCCAGAAAACATAGACAACAAAGACCTTAAGAGAGACATACATGGATTTACATAGGAAGGAGAAAAAGACAAGATCTCCTGAGTAAATTGGGAGTGTGGGGGTCACAGGAGAGGGTGGGGGGGAGTGGAGAAAAATGCATAGCTCAATAAAAACAATTTAAGAAAGAAAATTTGAAGGAGCAGATAAAAAAAGAAGTGGCTATGTTAATTTATGTTTGTATTTCTGGAGTCCACCTCAAATTTCTGAGTCTGCGTAATTATTCAATCATAACAGCTCATTTAGGACTCAATCCTTCTCTAGTGTCTCTGGCATATGCTCCAGAGAGCTGTCTTAGGAGCTTTTAGCCAAGATGTTCTCTGGAAAGATACTGGAGCTGTGTGAGCTCAGTGGAACAGCACTTGAGCTGTGCACAAGGCCCCTGGCTCGATCCTCAGCACATGTATGTTTGAATCTTAGGAACGACATCCTAAGATTCCACGCCAGGCAAACGAAGGCAAAATGGCAGGATCTGAAGCAAAGCCCATTTCTAGCAAGCTTTTCAGGGAATCTTCACACACACCAATCTCCAAGACAAGAGGACCTCTGGGACAGCCATCCGGCCAAGAGTGGCATATCCTCTACACTAGATGGCGCCACAAGCTCAGTCTAGAATTAGATGCAGCTGGGCTTCCTCAACCCTGTATTCTCTGCCTCTCCTACGAGAGAAAAGAAAGACATTGCCTGACTCCATGCAGTCATGCTGCTACCAGTCTGCTCACAAAAGGCCTGCCTGGAAGGGGTGAAAGTTCCTAGCCTCAGACAGGTGAAGAATCTTCTTTTCTGAGTGATCGCCTGGAACCACACTTTGGTCCAGTCTGGCAAGGAGTCAGGAAGCATTACGACCCAGTCAGAAGCAGGGCTGTGGAACCCAGAGGGGCCTTCCCTTCCCAAACCACCATCCCTCCTGGTCAGAGTGCCCATGTTCCCCCAGGAGAGTCAGGCACAAGTATATTGATGCCCCACTGCCACAGAGCTAGGCATCCCTAGTCTTCTCCATAGGCAACCTCCCTGGGGATTTGAATGAGCGATTGCCCCTCCCCCCATCCCATAGGCTTATTCGGTCCCCTGCTGGTGGCCTTGTTTGGGGAGGTTTAGGTTGGGGAGCCTTGCTGGAGAAATATGTCACTGGAAGCGGGCTTTGAGAGTTTGTAACCTTGCCCTACTTATAGGTCCCTCTCTCTGCTTCATGTTTGCTGTTGAGAAGTGATCTCTTGGCTTCCTGCTCCAGCTACCCGCTGACATGCCTATCCCACCATTACGGACTTTCCCTGTAGACCCCTAGGCCAAAATAAGCTCTTTCTTTAATGAGTTGCTTTTGTTCATGATGTTTCATTCCAGCAACAAAAAGCAGCCAGCACTCTGTTCTTCCTTTCTATCTTAGTTAGGGTTTCTATTGCTGAGAAGAGACACCATGACTACAGCAACTCTTATAAAAGATTAATTGGATGGCTTACAGCTTCAGAGGTTTAGTCCACTGTCATCATGGTAGGACATGGTGGCGTGCAGGCAGACATGGTGCTGGAGAAGGAGCTGAGAGTTCTTACATCTTGATCCGCAGGCAACAGGAAATGAACTGTCACACTGGGTGTAACATAAGCATAGGAAACCTCAAAGCCCGCCTCCACAGTGACACACTTCCTCCAACAAGGCCACACCTACTCCAACAAGGCCACAACACCCAATAGTGCCACTCCCTTTGGGGGCCATTTTCTTTTAAACCACCACACTTTCTAGGAGAGTTGCTGGTGTTGCAACCGGTTCCAGTATTTGGGCTCCTATTGTTGCCTGCGACCATGTGAGCATGCCCACGCAGTCTCCTTTGCTTCTGGCAGAAGTAGGAACCACATATCTCTGTACCTTCTGCCTTCACCCTTGGACACAGCACTTCACACTCAAGTCATTTCTACAGCTTTGACGTCCCCTACCCCAGTCTCTGTCACTTCCCCTTTGGCTTGTGTTTCCAGCTGATAGATTTTTAGAAATGAGAAGTTTTTATTTTATGTGCATGAGTGCTTTCCTTGCATGTATGAATAACCACCACATGCGTTCGGTGCCCCTAGCAACCAGAAGAGGGGGTCAGATCCTCTGGAATTGGAGTTACAAACATCTAGGAGCTGCCATGTGAGTGCTGGGAACAGAGACCAGATCCTGGGAACAGAGACCAGGTCCTATGCAAGAGTGGTAAGTGCTCTTACCTGCTAAGTCCTCTCTCTAGCCTCAGATGTGAGGCCTTAAGGCTGCTGCTATTCAAATCTTACCCCTTGGCCCAGCGCTGAGAGCTCTCATCTCTGGCTTATTCTCAGGACTGCTGACATTATTCCTGGAAGAAGAGATTTCTGGAATTTCTCAGGACAGAGAATTGATAGAAAGGACTCAGGGTGCAGAAGAGACCAGAGTCCACATGCTGGGAGAGGGAAGGCAGGAGTGGCACTGAGGAAAGAACACCCTGGACAGTGTATGGGGCGTGAGCCCCATGGAAGAAAAGGGTCACCTAAGTGGGTTGGCTGTGGAGTTGCATGGGAGCATAAAGGCTAAGGGAGTGGACCAGACTAGGGAAACCAATAGGTAATGATTCCTGGTGATGGCAACAAGGGAGAAGAGGCAATTACTGTCTGTTTTGGTCCACATTCTAGTGTCATAACAGAATAACAGAGGCTGGGTGCTTTATTCAGAAAAGGCTGCTAGGATCTTAGGGCTAGCACCTCTGGCTCTGATGAGTGCTTTCTGGTGATAGCATTGCAAGTAGCATCATAGGAGAATGTATGAAAGAAGGATTGATCATGCAGTGAAGCAAGGAGGAGGGGAAGGAGGGGAGGGAAAGAGCGACAGAACTGTGACCTTGCTTTATAACAATCCACTCCGATGTGACTGAATCTACTCCCCCATCCCAGCGTTAATCCCTGCGGGTAGTACCTTATGACCCGACTACCATCATAAAGATTCTTCTGCCCCTCACTATTACCACATGGGGCTCAAGGCCTCTATACATGGACAGTTAGAGGATACTTTCAAACCACATTCACATTACAGCAGAGTCTCCAAGACAGGGGTGAAGTGGGAGGAGCAGCGGGTGCATGTGTCGGGAGGGCCACCACTGTAAGAGAGACCCAGGCCTAGATGGAAGCAGGGCAGTCAGCATTTCTCCCATGTCTTCCTCTCCCTGCTACTTCTGTCCCAATATCTTCCCGGGGCCTCTGGAAAACCAGAGAGCAGTGTATACCCCGATTGAGCATCAAGGTGAGAACTGGGAAGAAAAACAAACAAATCAGGACAAAAATGTTGGATGCTTTGGTGGAAGGTGACCTGGGGGTGACCAAATACCTGGAAAGAAGCAATTTTAAGGAGGCATGATTTATTTGGGCTCGTGGTTTGAGAGGATGCAGTCCAGCATTGAGAAAGGCTCCTCAGAGGTCCTCAGTCGGGAAGCAGAGAGCTACAAAAGCTGGTACCCAGTTAGCTTTCTCTCTCCCCCCTTTCAGTCAGTGATGGTGTCCTGCGTTTATGGGGATGTGAATCCTCTTTGCAGAAGCCCTCACAGACACATCCATGGGAGTGCCTCAACAATGCCCCAGGCAGTTCTCAGTACATCACAGGGGAAGAACAAGAGGATGACCAGCATTGGAAGCTGGAACTTACAGCAACACACTTCCTGGTATTGTCGTTAAGAGGGCCAAGCCCTGGGGGCCTACAAACCACAGGGATCTGTCTCTACCACAGACACTTAGGTCAGGTCCCTTTTAATGCCTAACATGGGACAATGGGAATTACAACGTGTATCTTCCATGTTTGTACAGACTCAGAGTGTGGCAGCACACATTGGGTTCAATTTGCTAAATTTGGTTATTTTTGACCTGTGGATAGCATGTCTTGTAGTGAAGAGGGATTCAATTCTTGCTATCTCTCTCCCCTTTTCAGAGTGTTCCCTTTTCCTCTGCAGTTTGCAAGAAGATAGTTTGGGAGGTGGAGACCAGATCTCTGCCCTTGCCCAAGTCTCACTATTTAGGGACCTCACGTCTGCTCTTCCAGAGACAGGGAGCCTCAAAGTCATGACGTTGTCTCTTTTTTGATATGCCCATCCTTCTTGTCTTCAGTGCCCCCCTGCTCACTCCCGCCCACCCTGTTGCCAGGGCTCAGCAAGCATATCTCATCCAGGGCAGATGGGGTACAATAACCCTCCTGAGGCACAGGAGCCTGACCTGCAGCAAGGATTCTTGGATGTAGGTTTACAGTCAAAGTGTGTGTGTGTGGCGGGGGGGGGGGGCGAGCCCATTTACCTATGAGCATCAGTTAGGACTGAATGGCTCCGAGGCTACCAGGCCTGGTGAGGAAGTACCTGTGCCTGTGCTCTGGTCTCCACACCCCTGGATCAGGAAAGCAGAGGTTCCACCTTATGTAGACAGCAGCAGCATGGCTTCCATAGCCACTGCCCTTACACACACACACACACACACACACACACACAGAGGTCTACTTGCACAGAATGTCTGTGGGAACCTGGGCAGAGATCAGGGATGTGGGCTCAGTCTCCCTTGCCCAGAGAGCCTGCAAGCATGAGTGCCATGCACCCACCGACCACAAAGCGCATGTTCTGCGATACCTTTGCAATTGTCTAAAGGCATTAAGGGGAGTATTTGCATTTTGTCCTTTTAATGATCCCGGTATGCATTTATGAGCGCTCTAAAATGAAGCTGAGCCATCCAGAAACCGGAGTGGATTGGAGTTTTCCCAGCTGTGGAAGGCCTGATGCCATCAGGTTACAGCCTACCTAAGATGAAGTCACGACTGGTACAGGAGACTTCCAGCCAGCAGCCTATCTGGCCCCACCCTTCCTCTCTTGATTTAGAAGTCTACATAGTAATTCTAGACTGGGGGGGGGGGGACCCAGGGCTTCCTAGCCCTCTCTCTGCTTCCTCTAGGTGGGTGGGCCATCTCTTCTCTCACATGAGAGGCCAAGGCTACTGTCCACCCAAGGCAGGGGGCAGCCCTCAGCACAGTCTCTCCAACTTTGAGCAGCCAAAACACACATGCAGATTGTGCACGGGACACTGCAGAGACTTCTCCAGGAATGAACTCTTAAGCTGGGTGCAGTCACCTGGAGCGACCAGAGTCTCAAAGTCCCAGAAATACACACCCAGCTCAGGAAAGATTACAAATCCCAGGCCCTGGCCTCCAGAGGCGAAAGCCTTGGCAAGTAGAAGCAGACTCTGAGGATTAAAAATGTGTTAAGAGTGAGCAATTAGGTCAGCCCTCTTCTTGATCTGCTAAATGTAACAGAGAGAAAATCCTGAGGGAGGAAGCGGGGATAATAATACAATAGCCACATTTACTTTGTGCCAGTAACTGGGCTCCGTGTCTCACATGCATTAAATCCTAACAGCCCTGCTAGAATTTGGATATTGGAGGTTGTTTTTCTCGCTCAGAGAGGAAGAAAACTTAAGTAATCTGCCTGCTCGCTAGAGGTAAGGGATGGGGATTCCACACCACATCAGCCTCGCAAGCTCTTTTTGCTGGTGATGTCTTTTGCACTATTTTGATTTTGGTTTTGATTAATATGTATTGTTTGCATAGTAATGAGGATTTGCATTCCCGCTTCTGGAGTGGGGTAGAGATGGACTGGGGATTTATAAGTTTGGACCTCCCATCCAGAGATTTGATAAGAAGGGGTCATGCGAGTGTGTAGAGACAAAGCCACTTTGTTAGGAGTGAAGCAATAGTAAACAGTGGACCAGATGGATGAGAGTAGGTTGGGGTGGTGATGTGGAAAGTCCTTCTGTGTATGTGTTGCTTTTATTGGTTAATTAATAAAGAAGCTGCTTTGGGCCAATGGCTTAACAGAAAATAGCCAGGCTGGAAGATATATATATATATATATATATATATATATATATATATATATATAGAGAGAGAGAGAGAGAGAGAGAGAGAGAGAGTAGACAGAGTCAGTGAGAAGCCATGTAGCCATCACAGGAGACAGATGCACCAGAACCTTGCCAGTAAACCACAAGCCTTGTGGTAAAATATAAAATGATAGAAATGGGTTAATTTGAGATGTAAGAGCTAGCTAAAAATATGCTTAAGCTATTGACCAAACAGTATTGCAATTAATACAGTTTCTGTGTGATTATTTCAGGGCTGGGCGGCCAGGAAACGAACGAGCAGTCTCCAATTACAAGGGGTGTCCCAATATTGTTTGGGACTCCCTCCTATGGGGGTTGAGAGAAGGAATAGTTGGTTACTAAGGGTGTAGTAGGAGTGGTTCTCTCTCTTTGATTGATAGATTAGATCATATACTAATTTTTTTCTACTGTGCATAGTCCTTCCCACAATGCATCTGATTTTGATCACATGCACTCTGTTGAGCTTAGGCATAAGAAAACAAATAGGGGACTCCCCTTAAAAGTTTATTAGAGGACACAGTGTGACTTACTGTGTTTGCTCCCCAAGCCAGTTCAAGTCAGATCAATCCTCCTGTTCTTCATACCTAGCTACATTGGGAGCGAACTTGCATAGAAACTGTCGAACATTGATTTACTTGGGGTGGGAGACTTGCGCCAGTGTTCAGAGTCGGGAGTACACACAGCCCTATGCTGATGGGAGTAGAGAGGATTGTGAGGTTGCTACATGCATTGTCTGAAGACAGGTGTGTGCCTAGTACCTGCAGCTGAAGGACCTAGGCTGCCAAGTACGTTATTAAAGGGGGTAGCAATGGGGCACATAAATCCAAACCAAATATTGTCCCAAGCTAAGCTATCTCCTATTGTGGCTTGTCATAGGAGGCAGCAGACCCTAGAGTGTCAATGTAGAACTGTATGGGTCCCTCTTGACTCAGGATTTTAAAACTTGATTTCCTCCCTCTGTGCCTCTTTCTTTCTCCCTCCGTTCCCCTATCCTAACTTCCCATCTCCCCTTCCCTCACACTCTGTGTGTGTGTGCATGTGTGATGCACAGAGAGAACACTAACACACATGCACACAGAAAAAGAGAGAGCACACACAAACACACACACTCATACACAGGGAAAGACAGAGAGATAGATGGAGAGGCACATAGAAAGACCTTTCTGATAAGGTCTGTGGCCCTGGCTGACCTGGAACTTTCTATGTAGTATAGGCTGAACGCAACTTATGCCAGTCCTCCTGCCTCAATCCCCTGCATTCTGGGAGAACAGAGATCCGCTGTGCCCAGCTTTGATCCTGAAATCTTGATCTGATTAGCTACAAGTCAGCCCTGCATTCATTTGTTTCGTTTGTTGCATATCACGCGCTCAGTGGCCTTTATCTTCCCAGTGCTTCTGCAGTGTCCTACGCTGAGCTTGGCCCCAGGTCCGTGGGGGATAACTGAAACATGAAAATGCCTGGGGAAGCATGAAGAGACCTTTTGCCTGGAGGAGGTAGGAAGGGCTTCCCTTACAAGGGAGCATGTATCTGATTCTAGAAGAAATTTGGCTTTGGTGTGGGACCCTTCTGATGGAAAAGTGTAAATGGGGATTCTAGGAAGAGGGCCTAGGGCTGCTTAGTAGAAGAAAGCCAAGCACAGGGAGCTCTCTCTGCTGGACGTGGTTGGTAGTTCCTATACATTTGAGTAAATTCCTTTCTTCTGAGGATCCCTCAAATATGTTAAGGATCTCAGTTTTTGGAAAGAAGAGTTTTTTTGTTTTTGTCTTTTGTTTTTGTTTTTGTTTTTCTCTTTGGCTTGCAGTTCCAAGGGAATACAGTGGGAAGGACTAACAAGACAGGAGTATGAAGTTGGCTGCCACATCGCATTTGCACTTGGGAAGCAGAGAGTGGGTAGGCAGTGGGCCCATGACAGCTATGAAAGCTCAAAGCTTGCCCCCAGTGACACACTTTCTTCACGGAGGCTCTACTCCACCTCCTCAAACAGTGGTAGCAGCCAAGGACTGGGCTCCATCATATGGGGGACATTGCATATTCAAACACAACACCAGATATCGGAAGGAACGAGGGGAAGGAGCGAGCCCTATGAAGAACTGCCTAAGCAGCAAGTGCAAAAATTCCAAGGCAAGCCTGGATTTACTTGTTCGTTGAACAGGATGGCAGAGGCAGAGGGACAGAAAGCACAGAGGTGAGTGGGGGCAAAGTTCATGGAGGCTCTTATGTAAAACAGGCCAGGCAGACATGCACACAAGCATGGTGACGTGTGGACAGAAGATAGCATTTGCGTTTTTCTGGAGATCCTACCCTGGAAAATTAAACAACTTCATCCCTGGTGCAATTTGAGGAAGCATGACTTAGCCAGGAGTGACAATTCTGAATGGAATGTCTTCAATGGTGCTCTTTAAATTGCAGTCTTTCTTTCCCCCTATGAATCAGTATTTGATGAAAGACAAATATTATAATTCACTTCATACGAGCAAAAGCCAGCTGTAAGGTGTGTACCCCTCTATGGTGGTGGGTTCATGGAAGTCTGGTCCCTGGAGCCCTGGTAAAGGTAGAACTGACCCCACAAAGCTGTCTTTTGATGTCCACACATGTGCCATGGATCTATACTCATGAAGACACAAATACACACACACACACTAAAAATGCAAAAAACAGTATCAAGAAGAAGATTCGAGAAACAGGGATCTAACAGTGTATAATTTCAATTAACTCTACTTGAACGTCACTTTCTGGAGCCTCGGAAAATCATGTCTGGCCTTAAGTTCTCTGTGTGTGCTCTCCTCTCTGGTTAAGCTGTATACTTGGCTCCAATAAGGGAATGCATTCAATTGTCAGAGAACTTCCAATAGTAATTGAAAAGATAACTTTTTGGCAAAAGTAAAAACATAATTCAGACAAAGTAAAGACAACTTAAGGAGTTTGCTTTCCTCTTAACGCCAAAAGAATTCAAAGACCAGGCATGTCTATAAGCCACTGGGAATGTTGGACTAAAACTGCTTAATTTTAGATAGCAAGTATATAAAGTGGCCGTCAGTTTTAACTTTACCAAACATACTCTGTGTTTCCACGGCCAAGGATCGGATCCACTGTGTCAATTCCTTCAGCACACGGAACCGTAAGAAATCTCATAGATGGAAAAAAAAAAGGCAGCGGCGCACAGTATCTTGGATAGGGCCCCACCTAAGACACAACCCTCCTTCTGCCCTTGGCAGAGTATTCTTTGGGCATAGGTTCCTTCTATGTTTCTTCTCTCACATGTGATTCGATAAGAATCCTATTTGAGCCTGAACACTCCAAGTTCAGCCTTGAATGGTTTATTAGTCAGGGTTCACTAAAAGAACAGAGCTTAGAGAATGAATCTCTCTCTGTCTTTGTCTCTCTCTCCTCTCTCTCTCTCTCTTTATATATAAAACACACACACACACACACATATGGGATTTATTAGAAGGACTTGGATGCTGTGGACCAGCTGGTCCAACAAAGGAACAAAGGTTGCCTATGAACTGAAGGTCCAAGAATCCAAGAATCCAGCTCAGTCCATGAAGCTGGATGTCTCGGCTGTTCTTCAGATACACTAGAATCCCTAAGAAGTGGCTCCAATGCCAGTGAAGAAATGGACTTGCTATTGAGGCGAGAGCAAGCAAAAGCTCCTTCTTCCACGTCTTTACATAGGGTTCCAGCAGAAGGCACAGCCAAGATTAGAGTTTTTGCTGGGTTTTCCCAGCTCAAAAGAGCTGGATTAGCCCAGTGGTGCCGGCACATGCCTTTAATTCCAGCACTCAGGAGGCAGAGGCAGACGGATCTCTGTGAGTTTGAGACCAGCCTGGTCTACAAGGGCTAGCTCCAGGATAGCTAGGGCTGTTGCACAGAGAAGCTCTGTCTCAAAAAGCAAAGCAAAGCAAAACAAACAAACAAACAAAATCTGGATTAAAGGTGTGTATTCCCACCCCAAGACCCAAGAATAAAGGTATATTTTCCTACCTTAAAGATCTGGATTGGAAGTAGACTATCCTACTTCAAAATTAAGCAAAAAATCCCTCCCAGGTGTGCCCTCTGTTTTTGGGTTTTAATGAATTCCAGCTGTAATCAAGTTGACACCCAAGAACAGCCGTCTCAGATGGGGAGTCACAAGGGAGGCAAGTTATCACCACTAACAACGCTGCTGAAGGAAAGCTAGGAAACCCATGAGAATTTCTGATTTGGGGGCCCAGGCGAGTGGTGGCAACGGGAATTAGAGACCTTTATTCCAAGGAGAAAACTAGTCTGGAGCCCTGAGGAGTAGAGCTGACTAAGGAGGAGAAAAGAACTCCTGCTATACGTGTTAAGAGTACTACATATAAAAGGGGGGGGAGGGAGGGAGAAAACATGTGTGTAGTGTAGGGTAAAGCTATATAACCTGAAAGCCCACCCTCAGTGACAGACTTCCTCCTGCCAGGCTTCACCTCCAAAGGGTCCGCAACCTCTCCAAATAGCTCCGCCAACTAAGAACCGAGTGCTAAACACACGCATTTATGGGAGACCTTTCTCATTCAAACCACTGCAAGAAAGGGACCATTTTCAACAATAGAAGCAGTGAAAAAGTTAGATAAAGCATAGAAAATTATTCTGTTAAGATGTGAATTTTTTTTTTTACTGCAGAGGTGGTGAATAACATCTTTTTTTTTTTTTTAAATATACTTTTTTCATTTGTCAATAAAAAAAGCAGGCAGACACCAGATCTCTACTTCAGGTGTATTTGTTAACGTCCCAATTTACCTCACATTCTTTTCCGATATACAGCCATGAATCTGAGGTCACTGTCTTGCAGTGCACTAGAATGACTTATGCTTGCCGGTAACTCTCTACAACGCTGATGGAGGGACACTACAGACAGACCACTATTTAAGCACACACCCCCTTTGCATTAAGAGGCAAAGTGGCTCAAACAGGACAACAAAACACTGGACAAAAACCAAGTAAGAGTAACACAGTTAATTTCCTATATCTGTTGCTCCCATCGTCAGTGCACAGCCCAGGTCGACCTGCTGGGAGTGCAGGCCTGTATCACCACATCCAGTTTGTCTTCTCTCTCAAATATTAAGCGCCTTCAGTGTGTCTGAGTTTAAATCTTCCAGTGTTAAGTGGAAGGCTGATATGGATGGAATTATTGTCACAAGAGTCTAGGATAGAGAGGTATAAGGCAAGCGAATGGCACCACTGGGTGCTGGCCATGCGCACACTTTAGTAAGACCAGACCACCCAGGCTGGCTGGGCTCAGAGGCCGACCCAGACCTTGTAGGTCATTCTTACTTTATTGGGTTCTAGTTTGCTCCGTATTTCCTTGTTCCACTACTTTCTAATTAGGACAAGGTGAGAGGAAAGGTTCAATTCGTCTAAGAAAACTTAGCCACACCTCACACTGTCTTACTCAAATATTTTTACCTTTCTGAACATACACCTAATTTCGACCTACAGATGTTTTAAAGATAAACAGTAGTGTCAGCTGAAGAGACAGGTGGGGCACGGGGCTAAGGACTGGCACCACCCTTGGGCACGGCTCTGGTGAGTGAGCTGCTCAATGGTGGTGGCAGGACCACCTAGTGAGTCTTCTCCAGGAAAGCCTTGCAGCACCTGAGGCATTGCTGGTACACCACTTCGAAGTCAGAGTCATTGCCATAATAGGGATCTTCAATAATGAGTTGTTTCTGTGGATCATAGCTCCCAAGTAGCTCAATTTTAGCTTTGCAGTTTTTAACTTGATTACTTTTTCTATTCAAATCTCTCAGATTGCTTTCATCCATACATAGTATATAATCGAATGTGGCAAAGTCTTCTTTTGTAATCTGTCTTGCCTTATGGGCTGTGCTAATGCCATGATTTCTTAGGCAGCTGACAGCTCTTGGGTCTGGGGGCCGGCCCACGTTCCAGTCGGAAACAGCGCTGCTGTCAATGGCCCAATTAGCTGAAACATTCTCATCAGTTACCAGTTTCCTGAAAACTGCTTCTGCAATGGGTGACCGGCAAATGTTACCGAGACACACGAACAACACCGACTTGGACCCAACCTCAGCCATCTTCAAATAACATCTTTTTATATTCTAAATGAAGACATTTAATTTTTGTTTTAAAAGTTTTACTATTTGGTGAATGCATGTGGCGGTCGGGGTGAGTTCATGCCATGGTGTACGTGAGGAGGGCAGTGGACAGCTTGCTGGTGTCTGCACCCTCACTCCCCGACGTGGGTCCTGAGGACAGCACACAGGTTGTCAGGCTTTGAAGCCAATGCCCTTACCTGCTGAGATGGTTAGCATGATGGCAGGTGATATTTGCTCAGTTTGAGTTTTATCCTCCCCTCTAGTCTTTCTTATTCTCGTTGGAATAAATGGACAAGTTAGGACAAAACTATTTCTTCCCTTAAAACATAAAATAAAGGGATAGGGAGATGGTTCAATTAGTAAAACACTTGCCATAAATTTGAAGTCTGGGTTCTTGTCTCCAGCACCCACCTAAGACGCTGGGCACAGCAGCACGTGCCTATAACCCCAGTGCTGAGGAGTCAGAGGTAGGAGGATCCCTGGGGCCTGCCACCCAGCCAGTCCAGTTAACTGGTGAGCTACAGGTTCAGTCAGAGACCTTGTCTCAAAAGAGTAGATGGAGAACAATTGAAGAAAACATATGCCATCATCTTTGACCTTCACATGCATGAATGTATACACACATAAATACCAACAAATAATTATTTTTCTTTTTTAGTATTGTTCTTGGATCACTCCAATTGCCAGTGTTATTACTCTTTTGTTTTCTTGGAGACAGGGTCTAACTATGTGGTAGGTAATACAGGCAGATCTAGAACTCTCTACATAGCTCAGGCCTCACAATCCTCCTGCCTCTGTATCCCAAGTGCTGACATTTTAGGTTTATGTCACCTATATCCAGTATAATGTTGACAAGTAATTAACTTCTATTTTACTGAGAGAAGTGAGGGATGACAGTTAACTCTTCAAATATGAGCTTGTTAGCAGAGCAGCAAACATCTTGCCTGCACAAAACACAGCCTCCTACAGCCATCTGTTACGTAGTTACTCCCTCCAAGTTAAAACATTCCCTCCTGATGAGGAGGAAGGCTCCTCAGAGTCAGGAAGCGAAGCTAATGAAACATGCAAGGCTCAAAAACTGCTGGAAAATTACAGGACTCACAAAGTGCTATTATTACCTGCACTATTATTACCAGTTGAGCAACAGCACCATCCACGTTGGGGTGGATATCTTTGGTCCTGATGCCTGCGACTCACCTGGGCTCCTGTAAGGAGCTTCTACAGACTCATTGGTTCATCAAGCTCAGCCACAGTGTAATTGTTTCTTCCATTTGTTGTTGGAGCATCTATCTGACGTACAGAGATTCATGTTGTGTGACCCAAGAAGAGTCCCACAAAGACTATCTAATCATTTATCTATCAAATGTATATTAAAGGCTCATTGATGTGGGAGTGTCATATATCAATCTGTTGATTTCATTGGTTAAGTAATAAAGAAACTGCTTGGTCTCATAGCTTAGAACATAGGTGGGTGGAGTAAACAGAACAGAATGCTGGGAGGAAGAGGAAGTGAGCTCAGACTCGACAGCTCTGCTCTCTGGAGCAGAGACGCCATGCTCCCCTCTCCCGGGCAGACGTGATAGCTCTGCTCTCTGAGGCAGATGCACGCCATGAAGCAAGCCGCCAGGTCAGACATGCTGAATCTTTCCTGGTAAGACAGATTATAAGAGATGGGTTAGTCCAGGTGCGAGATTTAGCCGAGAAGAGGCTAGATATAATGGGCCAAGCAGTGATTAAAAGAATACAGTGTCCGTTAAAAGAATACAGTGTCCGTGTAATTATTTCGGGTACAAAGCTAGCCGTGCAGGTGGCTGGGGGGTGGAACGTAGCCAGCCGCCCCAATTACAACAGCTCATTTTGTAGCCCAAGCTGGCCTCAAGCTTGTGGTCCCACTGCTTCACCCTCCAGTTGGGATTGCAAATATGCATCATCAGAGTCAGCCTACAGTGACAGAAATGAACTCAAAGATAAGGCCTCTCTGCGGTATATAAAAACAAGAAGTAAGTAAATCATTATTATCCTTAGAAATCTGTGTTTATATCCAGTACACTTTTATTGGCTCACTTTAATATTGGTTTTAGGTTTTAATTACCTAGGGTCTTCAAAAACATATTCAAGTCGCACCCCACAAGCCACACTTTTGGATGATGTAAAGAGTTGCTGATTACGAAAAGTAAGGTTCTACTTACTTGGAGCTGCTCTGGGAGCTGAGGAAATAAGTCCTTGAAATAACATAGCCTGTGACATGCCAGTAGCTTGTGCTGCCATTTGGTTAATACCCTCAGGAGAAGCCCATGGGGCATCTTAGTGGATGGCTCCCAAACCTGCTAAAATCTATTTTTTTCCAAAACCAAAAATTCACTACTCTCACAGAAATTTATAATGTACACCATCAAAGGGTGCTTCCTTAAATGAAGAAGCAACGGTAGTAAAGTTCAATCAATCATAATTTGGTATCTAGTGATTTATAATCACGTTGGGACAGTATTTATTGACGTCGTTACAGAGAGAAATCATTTGTATCGCTGTGGAAGAAAACATTTTGACTACTATCAGTTTCCTTAAACTTAGCCTCTGACTCCAGAGAGTCATAAAGTAGACTCATCCATCAAAGGCAGTCAAGGGCTCACAGCCTGTAGAGTCACGATGTCCCGACAGTCCTACAAAACAAGGCCAGCATATTCTGGAAGGTGTTCCTAGCAATTACCTTTATTTTAGGTCTTCAATAGAGGTTTTAACCTGTGAGAGAATAGTTTTGATGGCGAGAGAGAAGGTGGGGAGCAAGAATATGGTACAGCTTTATGCATTAAAAAGGCTATGTATCTTCATGTCATTGGAAACAGTCCAGAAAAGATGGAGTTGGAGGTGGGAAGTCCAGTTAGCAAGTCTGTGTAATGTCCAGGGAAGAGTAACTAGGTCATCAGATAGTTACTAAGGGGACAGGGCACGGTGTTTCATGGGTCAAACCGAGGTATTGGAAAGAAAGGTGAAAATAAATAAATAAAATTGACCAACGCTTGGCAAGATATTCTATTTAGAAATCCAGACAGAGTCCGTGAGTGTTGTCTAATATTGCTAGCTTGTAGCCAGTCTGGGGCTGGGGATAGGGTGGTAGGTTCTAAAAACAATGAGTTCAGTTTTAGAGATGCCGCCTGAGAAAAGGTGTAGAAGCCTTTAGTGATGATGGACATCTAACAGCCCTGGAGACAGGAGAATGATCGGAGTCAGGCAGGGGAGGGGGGAGCAAAGCAGAAGTGTTAGTGTCGCCTTCTATGGAAGGACAGAAAAATAGGGTGAAGTCATTCCAGGATAAGAGAAAGGGGGCCCCAGAGGAAGTGGAAAAGCTGGGTTCTCAGGAGAATAATGGGGCAGTTCCTCCATTTACCGTTTTTGACATTGCTTACTGCAAACCACATGTTCCAGTGAGATGGAATACTTGCACATGAAGTTAGCTAAAACAGACAAATTACTCACAAATAGGTAAGTTTAAACACAACTTAGGACTCATGATGAACGGGTCCACCCAGGCTCTGCAAAGCTGCTCCGGGTAGGGTGGAGTCTCATTGTATCCCATGGGGCATTGCAGCTGAGGGGCCCTGACATCGCACTAGGACTGCCGAACACGAATGTTGAGGAACAACTTGTTCAAGGAGGAAAGGGCGCACACGCTCGATAACTCCAGGGGTCAACAGGGTGCTTGCCTTGCGAGAATGGGAATCTGAGCACAAAGAACCGGTGTGGCGGCACTACGATGGGAAGTCGAGACGGGAGGTTCTCCGGGTGGTCAGTCAGTCAGTCTAGCCTACTCGGTGAGCTTTAGCGAGGGAACGGATTCTGAGAAATGACAGCTAAGGTCTTCCTCTGGCCTTCACACACTAGGCACACACACATGTACTCATATACACACATGTGCCTGGAGGTATACATACGGGGGTGGAGTAGGGATGGAAGCAAGGAGGGAGAGGGAGGGCAGAGGACGAGGGAGGGAGAGAGAGAAAGGGAAGGAATGAAGGAGAGAGAGAGAGAAAAGGGGAAGAGGGAGAGCGAGAGAGAGGCAGGCCATTTGGATAACTAGCCTCCTACAAATGTCATTTTTTTAAAAAAAATTTTTGAAGAGGCTGTTTGGTGATATATTTCTCTTACCCAGTTGTGGTTCACACTTTAGCTCCAGAAACTAGCATGGTTTTTGAGAGAAACGTCAAGCTGAGACAGAAAACTTTGGAGACAGCACAGGACCACACGAAGAAGGATGGCACGAGTAGCTCCCTCTACTTTGGCATCAGTGTAGTGCCCCTGGGCAGAGTCTGCTGTAGGATGCTGTCTGCTGGTACCCACGTGCCCCTGATTGCTTTCTAGCCGCCTGGATAACATAGGCACTTGTAGGGATACTCCGATGGAGATGACATGGGTCTCCGACATAGCAAGCTGGTTGACTGCTGAGAATATCAGTTTCCTATCATCCACAAAGATGGAAAATATTCGTCTCATTATGAACCTTCAATTTCTATGCCATTTCACCTCTGTGCTAGGATGACGACTAGATTGTCTTGGTGAACATGTGTGCTTGCCCACTGCTACGGTTAGAATAGATTTTCTCCAGTATATCAGAGGCTCATTGCCAGCCTGTGGTATGACTGGGAGGTGGTGGAAATTCTAAAGGGTATGACCCAGGGGAAGGAAGTCAGGAGGTTGGGGCATGTCCCTGAAGGAGGTAGCACACAGCTTTCTGGCTGTTGTGAGATGAGCTGCTTCCTCACAATACTCCCAGCATGATGTCCTGCTTCTCAGAGGCCCGAGCGTGACAAGTCATGGCTCAGATCTCCAAAGCTACCAACAAAAGGGACCATTTCTTTCTTTAAACTTGATTGTGGTGTATATAATTGTTTTTCAATGGTGAGAGCTCATTATCACCCACATTGTTTTTCTCTGGTTACTGACTGGCGCCTTTCTTACTTAGAGTCATTGACTGGAGCTTTAGAAAATTAATATTGAATTTTACTAATCTAGAAATTAATAAATTTCTTCATGCTACATTAGTTTGCATTCTTGTTTTATAATTAAAACTAGCTTCGAGAGATAGGACTTTTCCTAAATGCTTTATTTATTTATTTATTTATTTATTTATTTATTTATTTACTGTGTGTATTTGTGTGTAGACATGTACACTGTGGGGCACACAGAGGTCACAAGACAACTGCAGGAAGTCTGTTCTGTCCTTCTACCACATGGGTACCAGGGATTGAACTTGGGTCCTCAGGCTTGGTGGCAAGCCCCTTTACCTGTTGAGGCATCTCAGCTGCCCAAGAAATCAGTTTCTACTTGCCTCCTGTGAGCTTTTTACAAGGGTACACTTTCCAATGATTTTCATCTCTGAACCATGTCACATGGAAGTCAGAGGAGTCAGAGGTGGCTGAGGTGGCTTTGGCTGTGTGAGGGGGCATCCAGACTGTGGCATACTCTGTCCACACTGAGGAAGAATAAACTTTGCAACCTATTTCTTTAGTGAAAACAGTAATGAAGAAACTTTCCCAAACATTTCTCATCTAATATTCATGGCTCTCATAGGAAGCAGAGCAAATAATTAAAGTGACACATTCAGAATAGATTACTATCATTCCAAATGCAAAAACACCCAAATGCTTTAAGTTTCTGGCAGATAGTGGTTCTTTTAAAGCAGAGGTGCCTATTGCTTTCAGCTACAAGAATCTCAATCTAGACAAGGAGAGGAACTCATGACAGGACCTGAAGCTTTCTTTTTTTTTTTTTTAAATATTTATTTATTTGTTATGTATACAATATTCTTTGTACGTGTGTGCCTGCAGGCCAGAAGAGGGCACCAGACCTCATCGCAGATGGTTGTGAGCCACCATGTGGTTGCTGGGAGTTGAACTCAGGACCTTTGGAAGAGCAGGCAATGCTCTTAACCACTGAGCCATCTCTCCAGCCCCCTGAAGCTTTCTTTTTAAGAAATAGTTTCTGTGTGTTTGTGCAAGTGTGTGTGTGTGTGTAGGTGCTTTGTGTAGCGGGTGTGTGCTTATACCATGTGTGTGCAGGTGCTCGTGTGTGTGTGTGTGTGTGTACCATGTGTGCAGGTACCCACTCAGATGAGAAGGCATCAAATCACCTGGAGCTGGGGTTAAAGGCAATTGTGAACTACCAGACTTGGATGCTAGGAACTAAACTCAGGGCCCCTGGAAGAACAGTAAATCCTCTTAACTGCTCAGCCACCTCTTCAAGCCCCAGGAGCTAAAGTGTTAATGTACAACTGGTAATTGAGAGAATATTAGAACCATAAATTGCTGTGAATTGATTTTGTAATCCTTTTCAATTTTATTTATTTGTGTGTATGAGTGTGTGTGTGCGTGTGTGCAGTGTAGTGTGCTTCAGTGTACATACAGTGGTCAGAGGACAGCTCTCAGGAATCACTTCTCTCCTGCTACCCTGTGGCACCCAGGAATACAGCTCAGCTCACCAGGCTGGCCCACAAGTGCCTCTACCCACGGAGCCATCTCATCTTACTGGCTCCCTTGTGATCTGGCTAGAGTTTACAGCAGGCGAAAGGTTAGCATGTCACTAACTTTGGGCTGCAGCTTGCAGCCTGCTGTGGCCAGGGAACATCAGGAAGCTCCACACCAGCTGCACAGTAAGGCTTCGCTATGGAGGCTTGCCTTAGTTCAGCTGCTATCACAGGAGGAAGATGGCAGGCCCAGCTGTGGGCCAGCTATCAATGCAGCCTCAGCAGACTGCAGCCCTACTAGTGATCCAATGCCCAAACAGCGGGACCGCCCGGCAAGGCCACGGAATCAGGGAAATAATGAGTCATTATGTTAGGTCATTAAGTTTTGGGGCAGTTCGTTACCTACCAAAGATAATAAGTTGCATTGCATAAGAGGAAATACAGAAATATGTAAATAAGAGAAGCACCATTTCAAGCTCTGGTGAATATGTATTATATGGTCTACTCTCAGAGACGCCTCTGCCAAAGAGTGCACGAACCCTTTATAGTAACTCTAGAAAGTCTAGAATCATGAACAGAGTCTCAAATCAGCATAATAGTCTACAAAGAATGATTTCAAAGTTAGGAAAAACTAAACCCACCCTTCGCCCCTCTCCCCCAGGTCTGGAATGCAAGCTGACCCTTGCATTATAGCAAGAAATAACCCTGCTGTGTTTCATGGTTCCTGAGCTAATACTTTTCCTTTTGCTGGACTTTATGGCAACCTTCTAGGCAGTGAAGTCAATTTTCTGTCCGGTGGATTCTGCCCAAGTGGTCCGTCTTTATCAGATAATGTTGTATTCATGGATTACTTCCCAGTTTACAAAGTGTTCTTTGTTTTGCAGAACTCTCCTGTGCATTATCTCATTCAACCTTGTCACCATGCAGAGAGGTTATTTGTCCCAGATCTGCCAGGCAGACATGCCTGGGGAGGGCTGGTGTCACCTGTCATCACTGCTGGACAGATGATTTAAACACAGACATTACAAGCCGTCCAGCCTTTTTATAAGCCTTGTGATGGCCAGCATCAAGAAGATGAAGAATGGCGTCTTCCCAACACTGTGCAAAAGTCGATTTCTTGTTATCTGTGGCACTAAGCAGTTTTCAGTTTGGATCTTAGGTCGATTTCTGTTTTGTGCTGCGGAAGTTTTAATTGCTGCAGAAAAGCCTCAACACCTCACTTTCTTCGCAACAGTCTCCAAAGCTCTGCATTTTTCTTTCTAAAGCTCTCGCTCCCTCGGGCACATTTTAGCAAAAAGATGCGCTTCCAAGCTTTCCAGATATTGCCTCTCAGATGTGCCTCCACACGACTCTAGGAGCCATCTGGCCACAGCAACAGCTGGACTGCTTCCAAATGTCAATGCTCCTGCAGGTAAGGGGTGTGAGGAGAAGAATGTGGATGGACCCCTCGGTACTTTGTCAGCTAAGTTTGTGACACTGTTTGACCAGCTGTGGAAATGAACGCTCGGTGACGAAGGCATCTTTCAGAATTTCCCAGCCCATTTTTCTATCTGGATGTCTGTAATAGCCTCCCGGAGCATGGACTGCAAGCTTGGTACCCAGTGTGTTAACGTGGAGGTGGTGGAAACCCTAGGAGGTGAGGTTTTGTAGACTGGTTAGCACATACCTGTAAACCCAGCAGGTTATGAACATGGCTGCTTCTCCACCCTTGTGTGGGATAATTGTCTGTATTCTGTCAATTATATTTTTAAATAAACGCTGATTGGCCAGCCAGGAAGTATAGGTGGGTCAACCAGGCAGGGCAATGAGAACAGGAGAATGCTGGGAAGGAGGAAGCCCATTCCTCCCATTCCTGCCCAGACCATCAAAGAAGCAGGATGTGACCTGCCTTGCTGAGAAAGGTACCGAGCCATGTGGCTAACATAGATAAGGATAATGGGGTTAATATAAGCTACAAGAGCTAATAAGAAGCCTGAGCTAATGGGCCATCAGTTTATAACTTATGGAGACCTCTGTGTGATTTTTCTTTGGGACCTAATGGCTGTGGGAATCGGCCAGTACAGAAAATCCTAATGAGCAGCCTGGCCCTCATGTTACACCACTCCACCCAGTAACAGTCAATGAGGATTTCTCTGGTCCTTCTCTGACTCTGAAGCCAATCAAGACCAAATTTACCCCCAGATGAAAACACACACACATGCACCCTTTTTTTCCTTCCTTCTTCTCTCCTTCCCTCCCTCCCTCCCTCCCTCCCTCCCTCCCTCCCTCCCTCCCTCTCTCCCTCCCTCCTTTCCTTCCTTCTTTCCTCTCTCCCTTCTTCCCTCCCTCTTTCCTTCTCCTTCCTTCCTTCCTTCCTTCCTTCCTTCCTCCCTCCCTCCCTCCCTCCCTCCCTCCCTCCTTCTTTCCTTCCTTCTTTCCTCCCTCCCTCCTTCCCTCCCTCTTTCCTTCCCCTTCCTTCCTTCCTTCCTTCCTTCCTTCCTTCCTTCCCTCCCTCCCTTCCTCCCTCCCTCCCTCCCTCCTTCTTTCTTCCCTTCCTTTTTCTAATAGATTCTGTCAGCCTCACTTTTCAAGATGAGGCTCCCCCCCATTCCTTTGCTCCTTCCTCTATAGTATGGACGTTTCAGCATAATAATGAGTCAGCGTATGGAGAGGGGGTCATTTCACAGGGACAGACAAGCTGACTCAGCTAACTGGCAGAAACTGGTCTTTTAGGAGAGCACACTTCTGAGGGATTTGGCAGCAGGCTTTAAAGAAAGCATTAGGAGGTAGGCAAGATGGGCCTTGTGGAGAAGTAAAACAGGAAGGAGGATGTGAAAGGGGAAAGAGACCTCCCAGAAACCTTTGAAAGGTAAAGTTAGCTTCAACCCACGGGGGAGAGCTGAGGAGCGCTTGTCCTGATTTCTCTACTCTAGTATCTTCATGATCAACAGTACACTGTGTCCTTTCTGGAAAAGGACCCTCTATGTGTTTTCCATCACTGTGGGGTGTATCTTCATGATGGTCCCACCTTCTAGTCCCTGTTTGTTGTCCTCAACCCAGGTGTCTGTCTTTATTCACATTCTTGTCTTGGCCAGGACTCTTTTTACACACGCCAACTCACCTGCCAGTCCAAGTCAGTCTTTAAGAATCTGCTCCAATGCCAGCTAGTTGTCACCTGAGTCCCAGGCTCATAGTTAGAACTGAAGAGTAGGAAGCAAAAGAAGCATGGATATGTGTGACGTATGTGTGTGTGTTGTGTAGGCTGGGGCTATGTGGAGAAGTGGTCTCTTCTCAAAGACTTAAGAGCCAAGACAACTTAGTACATTTTAGACTGAATCCCTATTTCCCCCAAAGCTATAAGAAACATTTTAGAGATAGCTGACGTGGTGGTTTGAAAGAAAATGGCCCCCAAATGGAGTGGCACTATTAGGAGGTGTGGCCTTGTTGGAGTAGGTGTGGTCCTGTTGGAGAAAGGGTGTCACTGTGAGGGCGGGCTTTGAGGTCTCATTTTTTTTTTTTCCAAACTTCACTAGGTGTGATATCAGTTGACTTCCTGCCGCCTTTTGGTCAAGATGTAGGCAGCTCTACATCTGCCTGCATGTGACCGTACACCCAGTCACGAGGATAATGGACTGGACCTCTGAAACTATAAGCCACCATCTCAATTAAATGTTTGTTTGTAAGAGTTGCCATGGTCATGCTGTGTCTCTTGACAGCAATATAAAAAGCCTAAGGCCATTGGTGTGGTGCTTTGACTAAGAACCGTCCCCATAGACTCAAATATTTAAATGCTTAGTCACCAGGGAGTGGCGCTATTTGAAAGGATTATAAAGATTAGGAGGTTCCTTGTTGGAGGAAGTGTGTCACTGCAGGAGGACTTTGAGATTTCAAGAGCCCACGGCAGACCCACTTTCTCTCTTTCTATTTGGGGATCAGGGTGTAGCTCTCAGGTACTTCTCTGGCCCCATGCCTGCCTGCCACCCTGCTCTCTGCCATGATGCTAATGGATTAAACCTCTGAAACAGTAAGCAATTAAATGCTTTCTTTCTTAAGAGTTGCCTTGGTCATAGTGTCTCTGCATAGCAACTGAACGGTGACTAACACTGTTGAGAAATATTAACAGGAATTAGGGATAATGGTGATATTAAGGAACTGTTGTTTAGTTTTTACAGTGATATGAAGTTATATGAAAGGATGGCATCTTTTGTAGATGCCTGATGAAGAATGGTTATGATCATAATAACTTAGCAAGTATGTATATCTGTACACACACATATAATGTAGCAAAATGATACCATTTAGAACTAGATGATGGATTGTTCATTTTTCCCCCACATTTTAAATTATCTTGTATAGGTAAAATTTTTCATAATATAAATTATTTTTAAATATATATTTTATTTTTAATTATGTGTATTTATGTATGCAGATGCCCTCAGAGGACATCAGATCTCTCGGATCTGGAGTTGCATGTGGTTTTACGCCAACCAACAGGGGTGCTGGGAACTGAGCTGAAGTCATCTGGGAGAGCAGCCAGTGTTCTTGACCACTGAGCCATCTCGTCAGTCACATAAGAAATATCCTTAAATAAAGGAATCGAGTTTGTTGGTTGCAACTATTTTGGAGGTCAAACGACCATTTCACAGGGATCGCCTAAGACCATTGGAAAACACAGATACATTATGATTCATAACAGTAGCAAAAAAAATTATGGTTGGGGTCACCACATGATATATGAAGAACTATATTAAAGGGTTGCAGAATTAGGAAGGTTGAGAACCACTGATTTAGAGCAATACCAGACTTGTTGGCTAGGCCAAGCCTCCAGGACCAGGACAGACTGAAGCGCTTCCTTTGCAGGAGAATTGGTTTCAGCTGCACACAGGGCTCCATTGCCTGAGGCAATGCTGTTTCTTCACCTTAATAATGAGAAGGGGAAATGAGAGGAGCTGTCTTCAGTCTCTTGTTTCAGAAATTCTTTTAACATTTGATAAAATCTTACTCCGTTCCAGCTACATTCAGACATGATAATTCTCACAGTTATTTGGTGCAACAATTTTGTTTTTGCTAGCTAGTCCCATTTCCTGGACAGAGGAAAACAAGCCTCTAAATTAAGTGGGATCCTCCTCTCCTCTTTTTCTTTTAGATCACAGAGCTAGACCATGGCAGCAAGATGAGAGTTTGGTCTCAGTTGTGTTGATGCCACACTTCAGGTCTTTCTAGATAAGTGGTTCTCTACCTTCCTGATGCTGTAACCCTTTAATATAGATCCTGGTGTTGTGACCCCAACCATAAAATTGTTTTCATTGCTACTTCATAATTTTGTGATTTTGCTACTGTTATCATTTGTAATGTAAATATCTGTGTCTTCCAACCGTCTTAGGCAACTCCTCTGAAAGGGCTGTTCCACCACCAAAGAGTCGTAGCCCACAGGTTGAGAACCATAGTTCTAGACTTTTCTAGTGTTCTTTCCCGGCTGTAGGGCTCAGAGTCCTCAGGCCAGAGGAGGGAGGAGGAAGTAATGAAGTCCCTGTCTGGGTCTGTTGGAATATATTTGGGGTGTGATGTTTTGTGAAAACAGCTCCCAGACCTAACTGGAGGACCATGCTGCGCCCTGCCTCTTTCGCAGCATCCTGGAACTTACAGGTCTGCTAACAGCCCGTGCCTGTGCTTGACGAAAACACTCCCCCCCCCTCCCATCCCCGTCTAGCCATGGAGCCAGCATGTACCCCACTGGGACTTCTCCGATTGCACCAAGGGAGTACTGTCAGAGATTCGCAGAAGCAGTCAGGAAATCCATCTGCAGTCAGGAGTTGGGTTCTCCTGGCGGAGGGATTTCTGAATCAGAGCAGAAGCAGACACCCCACCACATCAAGGGGAACGGGCTTTTAGGCAGATGCTGATCTGCGCACGTGGGCCTGACTACTGATTAGACAACTGCAGGGTGGGACAGGCCGGGCTCCTCAGCCAGGGCAGAGGCCAGTGGGGCTGGAAAGTGAAGGGAGCAGGCGGGGAGCACAGAGTGTAAGGGCTGTGAACATCTGGGGATGCTTAATCCGGAGGAAATGCGGACCTCCCACACAGTAGCACTTCCGTGAGCTCTGATTACACACCAGAGAGCACCGAAAAATAACAGAAACTAATGTCTTGGTAATGAGTAACCTTCTGATGGTAAAGCATGCTGCCTTCCCTCCTGTGAACATGATGCTAAGACCATGGAAGTGGCGAGAAGGGAGCTGGGCAGGTGTCTGTGTATTGTCAGGCACCCGAGTCACAGAAGATGAAGGTTTGGGGACATTGGAGAAAACCAGTGCTTGAAGTGAAGACAGGGTAGGGTAGGAGGTGGGAGTTGAAGGAGCAAGGGAGCAGGTCTCATCTTGCTTCTTCATTCATTCTTTCCTCCGGTCATTCAGCGTTAAAAACTAGTGTCCTGGAAGAAGGTGCAGCTGGATTCAAGTCAAACTTTGCCATTTGAGAGCCCTGTGGATAGTGAGAGTTGATTGGTATCTTTAGACTTCTGTTTCTTCATGAGAGATCCATGCTGTAGGTGTGTGTGTGTGTGTGTGTGTGATGCATGTTTGTGCATGTCTGTGTGTATACATGTGTGGAAGCCAGAAGTTACACCATTAGACGTTTCCCTCTGTTTTTTCTGCACACTTTTGAAGACAGGCTCTCTCTCTCTGAGCCTAGACTTCACCATTTTGATTAGACTAGCTGCCAGTGAGCCCTGGAGACACACGTGTCTCTGCTTCAACCCCAGGAACTGGGGTTACAGACATACACCGTCACCCTTGGCTTTTGCATGGGTGCAGGGATCTGAACTCAGGTCTTTAGCTTTGAACAGCAAACACTTCACTCACGTCCCCAGGTCCCCCAGAAATGTCTTAAGGAATAAAGTGCCCAGCCCAGTGATACAACAATCCACGAGGCCTGACATGTTTGATCGTTCAACGCCTCCTACAATAGATATGTAGAGTTCTGCTACCTGCTGAGGACCCAGAGGGGTGGGCTTGGAAACATAATTTTACCCTGCACTTGTGAAATGAGACACTTGTCAACTTCTCCCCTTTCATTTCCTGTCTTCCCTGTTTCCCATAGACAGAACATGGAACACGTGTAAAAGAGAAAGGAAGGGCCCATGGGCAGAGAGGAGATAAGAGAGCATGAACTGTATACTTTAAAACTCTTTGTGCCTGGTTCACAATAGACAATTGATAGTGGGATTAATAATTACTTCCAGGGGCCAAACACTGAGGAAAATGGAAACATTACTTTTATTTTTTCTGGTGTTTTGATTAAAATAGAGTCACTCATTTGGAATTCCAGGGCTGTGAGTGAGCTGGTGGTCCAAGGATCAGGTCTGTCCCAGCAAAATGTTTTATTTGGCCTGAACAGTATGTTAAAAGTTGGAAAATTCAGCCCACGTTTCTGGCTTCTTCTGAAAACAGAGGATCTGACTGTCCTGGGCTGCCATTCCTCATGGCAGCAGGCAGAGGGAACCAGGTAGAGACTGGGGGTTCTATGAGACTTCCCACTGATGCCCTCAGGCACCCCATCCCTACCCCCAAAACAGTACAGCTTCTTTCCCCACTCCCGAGGAGACCTGATTGCAATGATGGCCTCATCCTGTGAGGTGACTGGAGATGAGACCAGGGGGTCAGGAGGACCATCTGTGCGTATAGACCCATCCTCTTCACTAGGCCTGGGGTGACTAACCGATACTTCACTTTCTGTCCAGATACAATGGCCTGGTGTCACTACCACCCCAAGATCAACCTTCCTTCATGGGACCTGGCCTTCCAGAACAAAGAAAGTTACTGAGTGACTAGGTGGTTTCCCTCTGTCTAGGGAACCACAAGATGGAGCCTAAGTGAGGATTCTTCACTTACTTCTGATGTGATAGGAAGAAAGCTGTTACTCTTGACTTATGTGATTCAGGACCCAGGATGTCTCTAAGTGGGAACTTGGACACCACAGAGCACCAAGGTTCCATGCTTGCCTTGTCTTTATTGTTTTTGAACCACAGGTACAACCTTATTATTTTTCTCTCTCTCTTCTTAAAAGATTTGTTTTTAAATTGTGTGTGTGTGTGTCCATGCACACAAACGCAAGTGTCCACAGAGGCTGAAAGAGGCCCTTGAAGCTGGAATCACCATCAGTTGTAGGTCATCTGACATAAGTTCCGGGAAGCAACTTTGGGTCCTTTGTGAACAGTAGTCTGCTCTCTGAAATGCTGAGCTGTCTCTTCAGCCCCTACTTTCCTGTTTCATGTGAGTGCCCACAAGGACACCTGATAAAACCAGAGCTTTCTATGGCCACACATCATGGATTCCCAAAGGACTGATTAGAAACCCGTGGCCTAGGCCACCATCTCCTTCTGTCACAAAGGAGGTGCAGAGGCCCCGAGAGGGAAAGAGTCCTGTCTGTGCTCATGATGGACTGGGATGGGCAAAGATTTTCCTTGGAGTCTGGTGCCAGCTTGAGAGTAACACTGGAGTCTGGGCCTCTGAGTATGACCCAGCTGGGCAGATGTGAGCGCCACTCTGCAGGATTCTAACTTGTGTTCTGCTCAACATCACTCTGGGAACATGGCCCTGAGTTTCAGGCCTCCTGGTGTGTCCCAATTCTGCTCTCTGAGGTATCCATACTCCAAGATGGTCGCCTACTCTCTTCACTCATGTTTTATGTAGTCACCTCCAACTTTGGACTAGGCTTGTCACCATGAATGACAGAATATGGCAGATGTGAAGGGTGTTACTCCTGAGATTAAGATGAAAATGTAATAGATCCTACTTTCTTCTCTGTCTCCTAGATCATTCACTGTGGTAGAGACATCACTGTTAACATTTCTGTGGACAGGGAAAGCATTTGAAATCCATTTCTAGACGGGGAGGGCACACAAAAGCATGACCTATAGCGCCAGGAATATTCTCAACATTGCAGCTTTGGAGGATATAGCTCAACTGAAACTGTCTGAGAAAGCCCAAGTCAGAATATACTATAGTAATCTAACTTTGCTAATGTCAGCTACCTGCTCTTCCAAAGTGGTGGGATTGCTTCTTTTAAGCTGCTGAGCCTTGTGGTAATTTGCTGTATGGCGGTAAGTAACCTATACATGCTGTGGGATAATGCTCTTGTACACTGTAAAGATTTGTCATTAATATTAGTTTAATAAAACACTGATTGGCCAGTAGCCAGGTGAGAAGTATAGGCAGGGCAATCAGATTAAAAAATTCTCGGAAGAGGAAAGGCAGAGGGTCAGTCACAAGCCAGATTCAGAGGAAACAAGATGAGAATGCCTCACTGAGAAAAGGTACCAAGGCACATGGCTAAGCATAGACAAGAATTATGGGTGAATTTAAGTTATAAGAGCCAGTTAATAATAAGCCTGAGGTAATAGACCAAACAGTTTATAATTAATATAAGCCTCTGTGTGTTTTTTGGGGACTGAATGGCTACAGGATCATCAGGACAGAGACTTCTTTCTACAAATACACTCTCACAGCAGCAGAGACCTGAACACCTCACCTTCTCCAGAACTGGAAGGTAGACCCCAGAATCAGTTTAGTACTAAACTGGTTGCCTTAATCACAGAATGTCTATTTATTACAGTTTTGGAGGCTGGGCGGTCCAAGATCGAGGCACTAGTAGAATTTCTGTCTGGTAAGGACTTGTTTCCTACTTCAAAGCTCCTTACAGGACAATGTCAGAAGCTACTTCTATTGTGTGGTGATATTTTGTTTGTGCTCTAACAAATAAAGTTTGTCTGGAGATTAGAGCTGGATCTAGCCACTAGTTAGCCACTAGTTAACCACTAGTTAACCACAGAGACCAGGCAGTGGTGGCACACACCTTTGATTTTAGCACTTGGGATCTCATGCCTTTGATTTCAGTACTTGGGAGGCACAGGCTTTTAATCCCAGCACTAGGGAGGTGGAGACAGGAAGTGATATGACTGAGTGGAATTCAGTCTGAGAATTCATAGAAACAGGAGCTCAGCTCCTTCTGTCTGAGTATTTGGAAGAGGTAAGAAGTCCCTCTAGTAGCTGGCTCCCTTACTTCTCTGATCATTCAGCATTTGCCCTGATATCTGACTCCATGTTTTTGTTATTAAGACAAATTAGAATTTGTGGTACCTTGTTGGGACTCTTATAGGGATAGTAATATCATTAATAAAAGCTTAACTTCTGCTACAGTTTGAACATGGTTAATTCCCAGATTATGTTCTGAAGTTTGCTTGCAATGTAGGCACATTGGGAGGTTGGGTCTATGTGAAGGACTAATGTCTTTGCTAAGGACTAGATTATTTTCATAGACATAGGTAAGTTCTCATGAGAGTGGGTTGTTTCAATGCAGGTGAGTTTGTTTGCCCTCCCCTCCATTTTTTGGGCAATTGCTTCCTCTTGTGCTTTTCTACCCTGTCTCATCAGAAGCAGGACTGTGCCAGGTCTGTGAGGGGTGGTGAAGTTCTTTCTTTGTTCAGAGTCTCAGATGGTCTTTTACAGCCCTCATGACCCCATCTAAATCTAGAAAGACCCAAATACCCATGACACCATCACACGAAGACTAAGATCAGTGAGTTCATGGAGGGCACACAAGTATTAAGTCCATGACAAGCATCCTTCAGAAAAATTCAAAGTCCTGGCAAAGCCTCATTAATGTTTTACTTTCTATAACTAAAATGTGATAAATAAAAAACAAGAATTAAGGTGTTATCTCTCACACACACATTACTGGAAAATTATTTTTGCCTTTTTTAAAAGAAACTCTATATGAAACCAAAGATAGTTTTTTAAAATTGAGATGTAATTCACATAGCAGGAAACACACTATTCTGAAGCATTCAACTTAGTGGTTTTTAGTGTGCTTGCTATGTTGCGCAACCATTGCCACTAACTCAAGAATATTTTTATCCTTCCAAAGAGAAACTCCATACTTTCCTGTCTGTCTTCTCATTCTCCATCAACCCTTAATCTGCTTTCTGTCTCTACAGACGTGTTTATTCTAGACATTCCAGCTTGGTGCAATCATACAGTATGTGGTCTTTTGTGTCTAGCTCCTTTCACTCAGCGTGTTTACAGGGTCTCTGACTCAACACGCATCAGAACTCCACTGCCTTTTATGCTGAGTCACGTTTGGCCATGTGGGTAGTCTTGTTTTTTCCGTTCATCAGCTGGTGGGCATTGGTAACGTCATCCACCTTGGAGCCGGATGTGTTTGTGTGCATAGCTTTACATGCACATGTGGTCTCATTCTCTTAGATGCATACTGAGGAGTGGAACAGTGCATCATCCCGTAACTCCAGCTTCAACTTTTTGAGGAATGGCCAAATCATTTTTTTTCCCCGTGGCAGACTGTTTTGCATTCAAGATGGATATTTCCAGTCTATTATTTAATTCTAGCAACCGAACCAAAATTAAACATTAAAATATGTAGAAAACTGAGGCCTGAAAAGTCCTTCGCTTATTATATTCAAGTCTCTGCTTTTTACTTATTCTTGTCTAGTATTGTATTTGCCGTTGTGTGCTCTGGTCTAGTGGGTTGTTGAGCCCCCTAGTGTACTCTGACATTCATTCTTGCCTCTTAGCACTGACCCCTGACCCTAAGCTGGGCACTTTCTTGCCCAAAATGAAAATGACATTTTCCCACCTCCCACTAAGCTCTTAGGGCCATTGACTATGTTGTGACAGATGAGGTAAGAGCAGAAACCTAGAAGATGGTTTTCAAGAAATCCTCTCGAAGGCCGGTAGCCTGCTCCTTTCTTCTTCCCCATCTTCTGCTGGCTGGAATGCGAACATAATGGCTGAGCCCAGGCTGCAGTGTTGGACAAGACGGTAGACTACACAACAAGGAAGGCAGAGCAAGAAGATGGAAGCTGCTTGGAAATCTTTAGCATCACACAACTTTAAACTAGTTACAAACTGGCTGGTTGAAAAGGGTTTGTATCTCATTTGAAGCTATAGCAGTTAGGACTTTATGGTCACATCAGTTGGCCCCATGACCCAAATACCTTTTCCCAGGCTCTGCCTTTTCACTCGGCCTCAGTGACAAAAATCCAACATGAGTTCCAGAGGGAACAGGCTATGCAAAAGCCATGGCAATGAAAATACTCAATATCCATCCTCACCAGTCTCTGTTTGCAAATAGTTATATAGTCTCCTTGAGTAGCCACCTATTCATCCACTAACTAGGGACACACACATTGTCTTAAATGACAACAATTCGTTGGGTTAAATGTGATGATGTCAAGTGCTCAGAAACCAGAAGCCAGTACTACTTACCAGTTACCAGCAAAAGTTAGCATTCTCCTATTTATACTTTTCTGCAGTGGTGAGGCCAGAGCAGCATGCCTAAGTATACACAGCTGGCAAGTGGGATCTATTGGTAGGGGCCTCAGGCCTAGGACAAGGCAGAAAATGAGACTCAAGAGATCTTGGACTTTCTGGGGTCGTTAGCCACTTCTGTTCCTCCTCTCCCCATCCCACCATCAAAGTTTGGAATCAATGACTTCTTTTGAGGTTGCAGGCTCAGGGCCCAGGAAATTCACTAAGACAAGTCACATCTTTACTTAGGAGTTTTGTGTTCATGCTGAAATGTTTCCCACTGTGATAAGGGAATGGGTGTGGGGGTGTCAAGGGGAATGCAATGACTTAGACAATGACTCTGAAACTCATAAGGAAACTTAGTTACTGAACTATCAGTACTGAGCACTGGTGAGGCCATAGGAGGCATCTTGTCATTAGGACTGCGTGCTCATGAAGGGAGCCATGTTGTTATTGCACAGAGAAGTAGCTGGCATGGACAGCAAGAACAGCAAGAGCAGGCTGATAAGAGGGAGCTCAACTTCCTTTGGCTCTTCTTATTTCTGCCACCACAGACCTTTCCACTCTTTCATCGCAGTATGAGGCAGCAGGAGGCCCTTATAGAACCTGAACTGTTACCAGTACCTTGCTCTTAGACTTTCAAGCATCAAGAGCTGTGAGCCAAATAAACTTTTATTCTTTATATAAATCACTCAGTCTCAGGAAATCTGGGATTATCACCAAAATCTGATTATAACACCATTCTGCACATTGCCTGCTCTGTTAGAGTTTTGTTATCTTGGAGTGAACATACACATACCTGGGAAGAGGGGCTCTCAGCTGAGGAACTGTCTCCATTGGATGGGCCGTAGGTATGTCTCTGAGTGTTTTCTTAACTAATGGTTGTCATGATGAGGTCCAGCCCACCAGGGGTGGTCCAGTTCCTAGGCAGGTAGCTAAGAAAGCAGATGAACGAGCTAAGAAGCCTTGCACCTCCATGGTGACTGCTTCAGTTCCTGCCTCCAGGTTTCCTCCTTGAGTTCTTACCCTGACTTCTTTGAATGATTGACTGTGATATGGAAACATAAGCCAAATAAAAGCCCTTCTCCCCAAGTTGCTTTTGGCTAAAAGTTTTAACAATGCAATAGAAAACAATCGTAAGACACGTTGCTTGCTCCCTAAATGACATAGATTGATTTCCTTCTCTCTCCTTCCCTCTAAACACAAAATATTATCTCTGTTTCACAAAAGAAAATCAGAAAATGAAACCAGCCTGACATCTGGACCAGCTTTCTTCCATATTCGTGGGTACTTAAGAACTCTACAAAGAGGTCTTCATTTAATTCCTTGGTTGGGGTGGAGCTTAAATTAGCACTTATGTTTGGCCTGAGAAGTGGGAATCCTTCTACAAGTGCTATGAGAGTCCTGAGAATGTGGACCATGGCTCCATGTAGACTCTTGGCAGGCCATCATTTCGTGTGGTTCACAACCATCTTTTGGTTCCAACAAAATTCAAATAATCACAGTACAATAACAAAGAGTATAGGAGGCCTGCTTGCTGCCCAGATAAAAGTCTTATTTAGTTTTCTGATGACACACATTGAAATCTTCATTCTCTCATGGGGGTTGCAATTGCTCCAGCATAACACGGGGCTGGGTCTGCTCCCTCTGGAGTCTTAGATCACTCAAGTTCCTTAGGTGAACAAGTCGCCAGATTTGCTTCCTACCAGATGATTCCCAGCCTCCCACCTCCTGGCCTGCAGCTGGAGTGTCCAGTGTGTGAGCCTCACCCTTGGCAGCTCTCCTGAGGACACTAGAACTGACAATGGCATTTAAATGAAAAATCGCTAGAGATGAGCCAGGCATGTTAGCTCATGTATAATCACGGCATGTGGAAGACAGAGGTCAGGGAGAGCATTGTGAGTTTGAGGCCCGTCTGCGTTATATGGGAGACTCCATCTCAAAAAAAAAAAAAAGAAACCATTAAAAATGGAAAAGAAAATTATAAGGCACATAATAAGAGTCTGCTAAGTACTTAGAAAATGAATGGGTGAAAGAATAAAAGCCTGAATCAATTTTTACTCCATAAACTAGCCATTTTACTAATAGTTTAAAAACCTATGTGGAGGGTTTTCTGCAAAGAGTTGGCAGGTTCACGTTGCAGACTTCAGTGCCCCGCCCCTGCTCACTGGATCCAGATCTCTGGGGCCTTGACTCTTGCTAACAAACTCTTCAGGCAGTTTCTTAGGTTAACAAAGATTGGGCAGAAGTCTCACTGCAGGCGCCGTGCCTGAGGAAGTCTGAACAAAAGCCCCACCAGTCAAGGAACTTTGCCACCAAGATGAATGCCAAGTGCCTCCTGTAGGGGGCAGTGGCCTGGGGAAAAGAAGAACAAATACTCTGGTTTGTGGGCTGCACTAAAATAAGAAAAGCCTGGAAGAGCCAAAGGACTAGGAAAGCAGGGGCCAGAAACATGCTTCCTCTGCACTCTGATGAGAGAGAACTAGTGACCATTATTACCCAGAGCAAGGCACATCAGTGCAGGGCTGTCTTTTTCTTGAACAAGTCTGAGAGCTTCATTTCGTGCAGATTGTAAGCAGCAGGAGGTAGAGGAGAAGATGGGAAGTAGGAAGGGGAAGATCAAATGGCCCAAGAGTCACCTGATCTCAGAAACCAAACAAAACACCAACAGAAAAGCCAGGAGCCCTCACCTTAGACTGTACAAGCCCTGGTGGGAGGTGGAGGCAATGGTGTGTGTGGTAGTCAGACATTCAAGGTGACTTCTAGCTACGTAGAGAGTTGAAAACAAGCCTGGGGTGCATGATTTTGGGATGTCTCCGAACAAAAAAAAACAAAACAAAAACAAAACCAAACCAATAAATAAAAAACTAGCCTAGGTAAAACTTGGCTCCAATAATTTGTCTATAGGAACAAGGATTCATTACTCGGATAAACCAGCTTGCCTCCATTTTAGGCTTAAAAATCGTCTTACAGTAAAGACAAACTAGATTTATTCCTGTTTATGATTAAAATTCCTGTTTCTCAAGGACTGGACTTTGCTCCACCTGTAACCTTAACTACAAATGGCTCTGCACGGCCTGCTTCTGGAAACCAAAACCATGGCTTTGTTTCAAAAAGTTATAACCATCTTGCAACCCTACCTTTATTTCAAAAGGTTGCTATGACGACCTTATGATCACCTTGCAGTCATGTCTTGTGGCTTCTCCTGGATGACAACAACCTGAGACAGCTGCCTGACAAAGTCCTCCTCCTAGCTAACTCCTCCACTGGTCCTCCTCCTAGCTAACT